>JAHTLZ010000209.1:394102-433212 GCA_023846285.1 Phrynocephalus versicolor | reverse complement strand
TTATTATTATTATTATTATTATTATTATTATTATTATTATTATTATTTATTATTATTATTATTATTATTATTATTATTAAACATGAAGAATAGCTAAAATCCCAGCTTCCACCCATCACTTTGTTCTCACAATGTCTAGCCCTTTGTATAATAAAAAATCACTCTATAACTAACATAGAAAATAAAAACATATTTACTTACAGTTTGGCTAATCAATAAACATATTCGTATTCGTACTTACAGTTCATCTTCAGTTATAATCAGATAAAACAATGAAAGAAAAAACAAATTGCAGCCTCAACTATGTGTGACTCAGTGCACCATTGAAGCCACATGTTGGGAGGTCAGGAGTAGCAGAAGCAACAAACAATGGAAGAAAACAAAGAGGGAGTGGGGGCTTGCCTCAAGCCCAGGAAAAGGGACCTTCCTAATTGGTTAGTAGCCTGGCATATTTAAGTTGGGGTTTGATGCCACTGTTCTCCCTCTGGAAGCTAGTACTAGCTTGTATGCAAGATTGGTAGTTTTACCTTCAGTTTTTTGTAGTTGTGCTCCCTTTGAACAAGTGAACCATAGTGCTGTTGGGGGCACATCACATAGGCGTTTCAGTAGTGCCTTGTAAGACAAATTGAATTTGTTCTACGAGTCAATTTGTCTTACGAAAAAATCATCTTATGAGGCATGGTTATGAGATATTAATTCGTTCCCTCTGGAATGGATTAATAGGTTTTCAATGCATTCCTATGGGAATGCTGTCTAAACCCCCCTCAATCAAGGGACAGTGGAAGACTGTTCCCCCCTGCAGCTGACAGACAGCTGATTTTGACAGCTGTTTGTAATGTGCCACCGCCTCTTGCCCTGCAAAACTCATGGGCAGGGAGAAAATGCATTTTAAAATGTCCCTCCATGCGCACTCCAGCTTGGGCACAGAGTGCTCAGGGTGGGACATTTTAAAATGCATTTTCTCCCAGCCCGGGTAGTTTATTATAAATTCCCCCTTCCTTATGTTTTGCATACCCAAACCATAAGCCTTACCTCCAGGGAGCTTCTAGCTGCAGTGGTGGCAAACCTTTGATACTCCAGATGTTTTGGACCACAGCTCCCAGAACTCCAAGCCTGCTTTGCCAATGACAAGGGACTGTGAGAGTTGAGGTCTGAAAGATCTGGAGTGCTGAAGATTTCCCACCACTGTCAGGATCTCAAGCAGTCCAGTTACTTCTAGGGGTGGGCACGAAATGGAAAAATTCTGTTTCATTTTGTTTTGTTTCGTTCCCCCATGATTAGTTTCATTTCATTAGAAATAATTTTTTTTTTAAAAAATCATATGAAACAAACCACTAATGAACCTATTCATTACTCTATAAAATGTCTTCTCTAGGTCCCAGAGGCACTATGATGCCTTTAGGATCCAGGGGAGCCATTTTACAGCAAAATGAATCAGCTTGTTTTAAATGAAAAAAACACCAGTTCGTTTCGTTACTAATGAAACACTGCTTCCCCAGTTCATTTCATTTCATTTAGTTACGTAACGAACCGACGAAACAGTGTTTCATTTTTTGTTTGGTGCCCATCCCTAGCTACTTCCCCTTCCATCTTCCTCCACATGCCACATCCACCCTCAATACATTATGGTTTTAGCTAAACAAAATTCTGTTGCTTCTGGAAGTTCATAGCTCCTTTGGTTTTGTATTGTTTCATTTAAATTTTCTTGTAGATTAGGAGAAAAAGCAGAGCATCTGTGAGGGGAGCGTTCCTCCTCTCTTTTATTTGCTCTCCTACTGCTTCCAAAGTGATAGGAAGCAGGCTAACTCAAGTTCAGAACTTAAGAGTGCAATCAGGGATTGTAGAAAAATGTTCCAGTACATCACTACAGATCCACTCAATTTATAGACCTTGCTTTGAACTTCCCAGCCCTTCACTGCTTCAATCTGAAGGACTCCCACTTACTAAAATATTCTACCATGTTTGAAATTACCATTGAGGTTCTGGGGAATGTTGTACCTGTTTTCCCCACTTTTGAAACATCCCTGTAAAGGGCAGGGAGGATATTTTTATCAGGTATGTTGGCAGGTATATGACTCCAAACCCCAAGTCCATGACTAAGTCCTTGGTACCCAGATCTGGGTCGTTATTAAAAACAAGCTCCCCTCCCTCTCAAAACATGCATCTCCAACCTTTTCAAAGATTGCTACTGAAAACAAGGCATCTTAGCAGCTACGTTCCCTTTTCATACTTTACATTTTCCACATGTTTTCAGCTGGCCACTCAACATTTCATGTCTCAGCTATTTCCAAATAAGTCAGGGATGTGCAGTCCCTCCCCCCCCCCCCAGCACCTGGAACATATTGATGGTGAGTGTGGATGACATGCAGGGGCAAATGAATTCTATGTTTGTTCACTCAGACATCAGAGACAGGTAGCTGGACTGCTTGAGCCTCCAGTGTACTATAATTCAGCGAGAAGTCTGAGATGTAGTGTGGCTTTCAGGCCTACGAAGCACAGATGTACTCTTTGTATTTAACATTTAACTATCCAGCCTTTTACATTTTACAAGTTTTCAAACACTGGGGCATTCAGTGGTTAAATGCCTTTAAATTACTCTTATATCTAATCAGTGATCAAAGGAACAGCTAACAACACCCATCAACTACACAGAAGGATCGTTGCTACCTCGATTGCATTTAAAGCTTCTTAATCCCTTCATCACAATACAATGACTTAACAACTATTCTCCTGCATAGGACAAGTTTCTTCTTTCCCACAACTTAAAAACCCCCATTCTCACTTACTCTATACCCCAAAGCGAGAGAGAACTCCTAGTTCCCTGAACTCCTAGCCCTCTGAAGATGCCAGCCACAGAGTCTGGTGAAACGTCAGAAAGAAAAACTTCCAGAACACAGCCAAACAGCCCGAAAAACTCACAACTTTCCATGCTTAGTCTGAAGACAGCCTCACTACTCCTGGGACCCAAGTCCAGATCATGGTTGCAGTTGTCTGTTCCTTTTCTCTAGCCCAGTTAATCAGGGTAGACTCAAATAAATTAAGGGGCCATGGCCTGGAATCTAGGGCAATGACACAACGACACAACATGGTAGTTGGAGGATTGCTCTCAGAAATCTTGTCTGGACCCTTTCAATAGGAGTAAAAGAAGGACAGAGACCTAACTGTGCACCGTAAAGGAGTTGGCTGATGGATTTGGATTGTAATGCCTTCAAAGCTGTGGGGATATACTGTCCACCCTTGGTGTAGAAAAATTTTAGGATTGCAGAGGCTGATCTCTGTCCTGCTTGGGCAACATAGTGTGCGCCCTATGAGAGCCATTCACTTGGAAAACCATGACTAGATATCTGAAGACTCTGGTTTGTTCGATCTTGTGGCTGTTTAATGCCCATTTGTAGAGCTTTGGTCTTTTTGCAAATACCATAATCTTGGTTTTCTCATAGTTAATTTAAAGATTATTCTCTTGAGTGTAGTGTTTCAGGGCACGCAATGCCCTCTTCAGACCAATAGGTGTTTGTGACAGTATCACTGCATCATCAGCATACAGCAACACCGAGAGGTTTCTGTTTGCTAGCTTCGGGGGATGGAAATCTGCCTGACTAAGGATCGCAACCATTGAGTTAATATAAAAATTAAGTAATAGTGGTGCCAATATACATCCCTGCTTAACTCCATTATGTGTGGGTATTTTGTTAGATAGGTGACCCTCCTGATTGCATCTTATTTTCATATTGGTATTTTCATAGAGTTTATGGATGAGCAATAAGAGGCGGCAATCAATTGTAGAGGCCTATAATTTGCACCACAGTTTATTTCTTGAGATAGAGTCAAACCTCAAGGGCCAGATGCGGGGGAATGGTATCAGGAGACAGATATCTAGTCTCATGCGCTCCCAGGTGCATCTGGTGGGGCCACTGTGAGATACAGGAAGCTGGACTAGATGGGCCTTTGGCCGGATCTTATGTTCTTATGTTCCTATGTTCAAACGCGGAGTTAAGGTCAATGAATACTGCGAATAAACATCCTTTAGTTTTACTAGTATATTTTTCAACTAGATGATGTAGAATCAGGGCTTGGTCCATGGTAGATTTTCCAGTTCTGAAGCCAGGTTGTTCCTCAGCCAGGATGTTTTCCGGTTCCAGCCAGCTAAGTAGTTTCCAATAAAGGTGTCTTGCATATAATTTGCTAGCAATAGTTAGTAAACTGATTGGTGGTAATTTGCAGGATTATCCTTTTTGCCTTTCTTATAAATTGGAATAATAATAGCTGTACTCCAGTCTAAAGGGATGTGGGCATTCTGGTCTGAATATGTAAAGAGGTTTGCCAGAATTGGGGCCCACCAATTTATGTTTCTTTTTATTAGCTCAAGAGGAATGCCATCACATTCCCTGATTTGAGCTGGGATGCCAGATCAGTTTTTTCAGCTACCAGGCTGGTAGGCTTATTTTAATATGCTCTAGATGGAAGGTAGATGGCTCCTTATTTGCATATAGTTAGTAAAAGTGGGTCTCCCACACTTCAACTGGAATATGGCATTCTAATTGTGCTGCACAATTAGACATAGCTGATGAAGTAAGCCACCAAAAAGCACTCCCATCTTTTTTGATAACTGCCTTAAAAAGTTATTCCCAAGCCTCATGTTGAGCATTATTCTTTTTATCCCTTATTAATTTTTGTACCGTTTTTTAAGTTGGAGTAAATCCACCAGTCCTATTGATGTTGGGTTTGCTTTGTGTGGTTTAAAGTTGGCAATGATTTTAAGTGTCCCAGCACTCTTGATCAAACCACTTTTTTGATCTAAAGGACCTAGTCTGCACTTTCTTTAGCGTGTATTCACTGAGTGAGGTGATTAATTCCTTTGTTAATAGTTCATATTGCTTAATGGTTTCATTCTCTGGGCCTGTTGTTATAAGGGTAGTGTGGATCATACGAAAATAGACATTGTTGAGTAGCTCCATACAAAGCTTATCTGTCTTTTCTGTCCATTTAATTCTAGTGCAGGTGTTTATTAATTTAGGATTTGATTGTAAAACATCCTCAGTATGAATACATTGCACTGGTGATGTCAAAAATAAATTTAATGGTAAATGGTCACTATCTGGTTTACAGTCCACCTCCAATTTTAGGATGGAGTTCTGTAAGCTGTGGGTAAAGATCAGGTAGTCAATAGTACTCATCTTGACTCCTGACCAAAGAGTAAACTCTCCCAGTATATCTCCAGTAGTACTTCCATTTAATATGTGTAGATTTAATCGATGCACAGTCTGGGCTAGTGAGAGACCTGCATAGTTGCTAACAATATCTTTTCCACTATGTGCAATTGCTGTGTTAAAAGGCAGCCTATTGGGAGGACATAGATTGTATGAGGCATAAAGTGCAGCCTCATTAGCTCCAAGCCAAGCGTTGAAGTCGCCTCCAATGATCATATGAGCATTGGGGTGGATTGCCAGAAGTTTTTCAATGTAGACTTCCACATCCTGCCAGATTAAATCTATTTGGGCCTGCAGTCTTTGTGGAGATATATATATACATTTACAAGCAGTACTGAATGTTGTTTAGTTGACATCATAACCCCTATTGCCAGCTGGTCATGAGTGGGAAGCTTACTTATTGATATGTGGAGTTTAGCGGAGGTAAGTATAAGTAGACCACCCTTTGGTCTACCCTTCTTATTATTAAATGTGGCACATAGCTGATGAGCAACATATCCATTTAGTTCTATTGTATCTAATGACCATGTTTCCTGCAGCATTATTATATCAAACCTGTTTAGATATTTGATAAAGGAAACATCTCTGTATTTGGAGTTCCATCCTGCAATATTCCAGGAGAGCAAGGAAATATCTTTCTGTCAATCTTCATTTCATGCTGTCAGTTCCTGAATTATGATGGGTTCTTGTTTACCATATGCCCCTCCTTTGCTGTTGGACATATCCACCGGAGAGACTGTCTCCTTAATTGTACAAAGAGTAGGATCATCAGAGGGGACCAGATCATGGTTGCAGTTGTCTGTTTCTTTCTTCCAGCCCAGTTGATCAGGGTAGACTTAAATAAAATAAGGGGCCATTGCCTGGAATCTAGGGCAGTGTGCTGCTAGATGGCTGTTGGTACCGGTTTTATCCACAGGCTCACATATTTTATCCAGTTTCATTTACATGCTTTCCCCCTTTCTCCAGGAAAGAAAGGAAAGCTACCAGAATTCTAAGAAAACTGTAATTTGGCTGCATCATGCCTTCTTCACACCCTAATCCCTTAATTACAGCAAAGACACGAGGTCTTATGTTGATATCGAATGTAAGTCTGAAATCTTTACCCCCAGACAAGGACTTTCTTGTTTCTATAGGCTCAGGTTATCTCTGTAGGCATTCACAGGTATTCAAATATTCATAGCAGGCTTTTTGTTCAATCTCAGTGCTAGGCAATGGTAAATATCAATTCTGACTCCAATATAATTAATTAAATATGTGTATGAGCCTTTTTGTTTCAGTGGCAGGTATTTTCAGAGGTGAGACACTTTTATTGAGACAGTAGTAGGAAGACTTCAGAAGGAAAATGAATATGAATGTACCTACTGGGGACCATTCTCAGTCAGTAAAGGAGCCCAAGGGTTATGTTTCAGGTTGCTGTTAGATCTCTAAAATGCCAGACATTGAGGCCTAGTGGGATGGACACAGCACAACCTGGCAAATCAAGGACTGTGCATGACAAGCCACACTGTGGGAATGCCTTTTCCCACATGTATTAAATTTACAAGAGCCCTCTCTTCTCTTTCATGTGAACAACTACAAGTGGTACCTTGTATAAAGGAATTAATTCGTTCCAAATGAAATTATGTTAAGCAAATTTTCCTTTATACAAATTCCCATAGGAATGCATTGAAAATGGAGTAATCCTATTTTTATGTTGTACAGATTTTCCCCATAGGCGATTATGTTAAGAAAATTTCCCCTATCTCTGGAATTTTTATGTTGTACAAATTTTATGTTATACAAGCTGTTTGTTATACAAGGGTCCACTGTATAGAAATAGCCATATAAGATAGTTAACTCTACTCGTTCTTGTACTCTCTCCAAGTGCAATGGTGTGTGTGTGAGAGAGACTAGCTGGAAGGGAGATGGTCTTTGGACAAGGGCAGCAGTGGAGTGAAAGGGCAGAACTTGTGTGCACACCCTCACTTTCCTCTGTAACAAAGTGTATCCAACCTTACTATGGGTTCTTCCTTCCTTCCTTCCTTTGATTTCTTTGATTATTTATTTCTGCAGTTTTTACAGTGTTAGAATCTGCAGGAAAGGCCAACTGCTTTCCAGAGGCACCATGGAGAAAAGAGGCTTTATAATGGCCAATTGCAGTTAGAAGCTCTAAGGTCTTAACTGAATTTTCTTGTTAAATAAACAGCTGCTACTTTCTAACAACCTAGGCCTATTCTTGAAGGCTTTCACAGCTGGGATCTGATAGCTGTTGTGAGTTTTTCGGACTATTTGGCCATGTTCTGAAAGCTTTTCTTCTTGATGTTTCTCCAGAGTCTGTGGCCGGCATCTTCAAATGGCAAGGAGCTCAGGGAACTAGGAGTTCTCTCTGTGCTCTATACCCCTCTCTGTGATCTATTGTGCAAAAATTGTCAATCCAAGTACCAGTGTTAATTTTAATATCTGAAAATCACTAGTGCCAATTTGCATGATCCCAAAGCTGGCCAGTTGAACTGTTTATATACGTTCTCACTTTTCTTGTTTTTGGATATATTACTTCTCCATGTCTGTAAAGTATTTTCTGCTTGTCTTTACAATAGTTCTTACATCTTTGGGACCATTGTTGTGCATGATAAAATTATATGAAAGTGGGAGAGTTGCTAATTGATTCCTTGATTTTTAAAAATCTTTGTTATTTTATTTTGCTCAGTCAGATAATCCGTGTGTGTTAGCGCACATGTGCATAGTCATACTTGCTTCACAAAGGAAAAGATTCAAAATTTTCAGACATTGTGTAAGTCACAAAGCCCTCTCTGAATAAAAGTGCTGATGCACAGATGGGGTGAGATTACATCAGTAGTTCCTTATTTGTTCAAATTTATGAGGAATTTTGCATGTATTCTTTGTATCCCTAGATCAAATGGGCACTTTATCTGGACTAATAAGAATTTAAATGTCCTGCAAAGTGAGGGGTAAATGTTTTTGGGACATCAGCAAAGAACTAAAAGAGGGGCAGAAGCCTTTTCGACATCAGTGGCAGCAAAAGCTGTATAATAGTAAGGAAAGTAATGCTGTAGTTGTATCTGCAACATAATTTTACCAAATCTGTAACCCCAAGTGCAGCATTTTCTGCAGGAGAGAAAAGGGCTCCATTATTCTCTGCCATTTAGGGCTAATCACATGTGATCATGCTGGGAAACTGTGGCTGCCTGGTGAGGGGATTTCAACCTGTTGTCTGGGACCAGGGGTGCATTTTACTCTTTTGCCAGAGCTGTCCCTGCTGGCTGCCCTTAATGGCATGGCAGCAGCTCAAAGCAAAACACACAAACACTTTCAAGGGCAGCCCTGCTTTTGTGGCCTTCTCTCAGGTATGAAATATTTCCAGTTCAATGCTTCTCCACTTTGAGATTAAGATTCATTATACTAACAAACCTGTTAATAAACCAGTTTATTACAATAGTATGCCTTTTCTCTGGTTTTGAAGAAGAGGCTTGAAGAAGGAGGAGGTTTTGGCCAACTGAAGCATGTCTGTTGGAAGAATGAACTTGATGGAAGGTTTACGTGCAGTTCCACAAAGCTTTGCTCTTTGTTATTCAGATGAAAATATGTCCGGATTACTCCCAGATTTTGTTTCAAAGACTTTCTGTTGGTAGCATCCTTCCCAACTCCTCAATATAGCCTCCTCTTCTTCCTCAGCATTTTAAGCCTGAATACTGTACATGTGCATTCTTATGCTTCTGTTTTTGACAAGCATGGCCAGTGTAACCCAGTCCACACCTACTTAGAATTAAATTCTCTTTTCCATAAGGCTTACTCCTAAGCAAGGAGGTATGCATAGGATAGTATATTAAGAATGTTGTCCTGTACTGTGCATATAAGTGACTGAAATTCCTGAATGCCTAAGATTTTCAGTCTTTGGTCACACGTAGGTATTTATCCTCCTACTGTGTGTGCAGCAGAAATGGGAACCTGTGTTCTGTCTAAGGATGTAAATCTCTGCCTATTTGGGAAACCTGCTATCATTTTCTCATCACATTGAAGATGGAGATATATTTTTACATGATTTATGAGAGTTCTTGTACTTCTGAAGAACAGTACTTGTGGAGTTTGTAGAATGGTCCAAAATTATGATACCCGCTGCCTTGTTGCATGGAGACCACCTGGTAGTGGGGTGGCTAAAAAAATCTTGTATATAAATAAATAAATAAATAAATAAATAAATAAATAAATAAATAAATAAATAAATGTTTAAGGCTCAGAAGAATTCAATAATATTTTTTAAAAATTGTTTTAATCAAACAGTCTTTCCTCCTGTGCTTGGGGTGCACATGTGAAAGATGAATGACTAAATGAATGAAAATGAAAGAAGCAGGAAACAGAGAAAATTAAGGGAAGAGATGCCATAAATAACCGGTAACAGTGTTGTGTATGTTATGCCATCACCAGCTGAGGAAATGTTTAGTAATTAATGACCTTCCATCCTACCGCTTGTTTGACTCATAAGAATCTGTTTAGCTGCATGGCATCTGTAAGATGGAAGGGGGAAGTATTTAACTATAAAAGATCTCTGTTCTGGATAGTGTTATTTGCAGGGATAATTGAAGACCAACTCCTTCCATCCCATAGCTCGTGAGTTTCCATGCATTGGAGCTATGGGAGCGTTTGTGAGTTGGACAACAGAAGGAAAAAGTCTTTTAATTAAAACAATCTCCCCCTTCTAATGATGTCATCACCCTTCCCAGGTATAACATACACAACAGGATTTTGCCAGTGAGTGTATGCCAGTTATAATTAAACTAATTAGTGTAATTAGTTATAATTAAACTAATTTATGTAAACTATCCAGAGTTCCCTCTGGGAAAATTGGTGTGTTATACAAATATAAAAATAAATAGATAAATAAATAAATAATGTGTCTTGTAGGCCCATAAAACAAGAGGGGGGATTCTGTCTATCCAAGCCATTAAAAAGAGGGCCCTCCATGTTCTTTCATCTTCATTTGATATCCCTTAATTACCAGAAAGACCTCAAGGCATTAGTTACTACCTGTAGCAGCATTGTCTTGACAGCAGCTGGAGCTGCATTGGACCCGGAGGATAGATACTTCTCTCTCCAGCATCTCAATTCTGCTCAGCAGCTCCTGTATGTCCCGTGAAGAGGCAGCACACTTGCAAGTCTGTTTGGGGAGGTTTATTCTGTGTGTGAAGGTGACCTGGCTCTCACTGTCTGAGGTCTGCTCTGTGTATTCCGTCATCCGATCGTCTTCTGAACTTGCCTCCGGGTCAGATGATGCCTCTAGGGAAGTTGAGCAAAGGCTGTCCAGAGGCACATTAATGTTATATATATGGCTGAAGACCATGGGTTGCTCTTTCATAGGAGACGTGTAGTTGGCAAAGTTGCCTTCCTCCTCAGCCACCTGCCTTTTGACTCTCTCTGTCATCACCTCCAGGTGGCATTCAAAAGGTCTAAAGACAGATCCCAGCAGCATTAAGTTGAGACCAACCAGAATATTCCTTAGAACTACATTTTCACCATCGGTCCCCATTTTCTTGAGGACAAGAAACTTCCGTGCCTGCCTTAGAAAGCAGAGTTCTGGGAGAACCTGAAACAAAAGAAAAAGCAGGAGGTATATTTATGATATAGGGATATGGAGTACATTAGAAGGCAGGGATGACCAGCCACAAAGAGTGGGAGGCCATTACTCATTCCTCTGGACTTTTGAGGTAAGATACCAGCCCCTTCCAATGAAAATGGAGATTCATATTCTGTTTCTAAAACAAACAAATGTTATAACGTGTGTGTGTGTGTGTGTGTGTGTGTGTGTGTGTCTACACCTTGATTAAGAAAAGAACTACACCAGGCATGTCCAAAGTCTGGACTGGAGGCCAAATGTGGCCCAGTTTGAAATTTTGAGTGTCCCTCAGCCTCTTCTCCCTGCTGGCTGTTTGGCCCTTCCCTGTGCTGGCTAGAGACATCAGCTTGCTGTTTTGTGGTTTGCATGCCTTCCCTGCCTCCGTGCATCCCCTCAGCCACCCGCCCTGCCTACCCGCTTCTGGCTGCATTGCTGAAGCATCTTCCCTACCTCCTTGCGAGGGAGGGCAGCATATGCGAGCAGTGGTGCATCTTGGGTGTGCATGGGCTGATTCCCGGGCTGTGCAACAGTGGTTGGCTCTTGGGCATCAAAACTGGAGCATTTGCAGCTGTTGCAGATGTGCATGAGCCACACCCTTTCTCCTCCTTCAGGTTGAATGGTCGCAACCCCCCCCCCCCACATTTTCACCCCACCAAATCTGGCCCTCCTTGCATAAAGTTTGGACACTCCTGAACTATACCCATCTGGAAACTTCCAGAAGTTTGATTGTCCCATTCAAAATTTTGGTATCTTGAATTGTACTGGCAGCTCTTAAACTGTAACAATAGCCTTGGGGGTTGCCTGAAGAGAATTTGATAAAAAGCATCAAGGCATCAGTCCTATGCACAAGACACTGAATAGGACTGGATTGCATTCATTTCATTTATGTTCTGTCTCTCTCTCCCCCCCCCAAACTGTGACTAAAGATGGCTTACATTATAATTAAAAAACAAATACAACTAAGAAAACAATTTTAATTATTAAAATATAATTAAATCAGTTATATTAAAGCAGGTTGCATTTAAAAATTACTTGCAACATGCCAATTAAATGTAATAATTACAAATATCTACAGTACAGTGCGATGCAATGTCTAAAGCCTATGTCATTAGCAGTCAATCAACTGTTGAAAGGCCTTGCCTGAACAGGAGGGCTTTTGTGTGATGACAGAAAAACATCAGGAAGGTGGCCTACCTAATCCTCACCAAGTTGCACATCCTAGGAACTGGGCAATTCCTCCACTGGGAGAGTGTACTGTATTTTAAAGTTATTTAGGTTATTTAGGTGGGCAGATAAACAGTTTTGAATTCCTATGCTATAGATGGATATGGGAAGAGTGCTGAGGAGATTGGTGGATTAGTAGATGAATTGGGTCTGGTGAGATGGGAGTTCAGTTTTGACTACATCGGGAGAGACAGCAGAAAGAGACAGACAATTGAAGTAAGACTCTTTCAAGCTGAGACAGCAGAAAACGGAATTGAGATGAGATAGTCCAACGAGAGACAGCAGAAAGAGTAGTGAGGTATGACTGTCTAGAGAAAAACATAAAGTTAGATCAGAGAATTGAAGGAAGTTAGTAGTTTGTGGTATAGAGTATGAAGAAACATTTTCCTATTGTTTTAATCTTTATTATTCATATCCAAGATTCTACCTTTCTCTTCATATTGATTGCCTATAGTCCCTATATAAAAGTTGTTTAATTCTTTTAACCAATCCTTTTTTGTGATTAATTCTATATGGAACTAAGACTACAGAATACACTCTACTAAAGAAGATATACCCATCCATGTTTCGTAAAGCCATGTTTTACCTCTGCAATTTTAGGTATTAAAAAGTTGCCCAAGTGGTGCCTGTGACAGCCTGGGAAGTGTCTGGCCTAGTTAGTGTAAAAATTAGCAGAGAGGTCAGTGCTGTCTAAGGCAGGAATGTCACATGAACAGCCATCAAAAATTCCCTCTCTCATGCATGAGCAATTGTTGGCTTGAAGAAATAAGCCAAGCATTACTATCATGTTTCAGCCCACTTATTATTCATATATAAGGAGAATAAAATGACAACATAACTGCTGTTCTTCTTCCTCCTCCTCCTGGTAATTCATAAATATCTTCCAATTTAAAAGGGCTTTATAATCTGAGGTGTGTGAAAGAAATCGAATCATTGCTCAAGCAGCTATGATTTCCATAAGCAGTCTGGACAGATGCATTAACTCAGTAAGTTATGCTGCTTGGGCCATATGTGGTGTCTGTCCTGAGTGATATAATCTGGTCCAGCCAGAGCCAACCCATTACTTTCCACTAACTTCCTGAACTAGTTCTGACAACTGTCCATTTTAAGATAAACTATGTAGTTGTCCTGATCGGAATGTCTTCCAGGCATTTCTCCAGAGGCTTGTACATTTTGGTAAAGGAAGAAGTAACTCACATGACTACAAGTGAGAGTGTGATCAAAAGTATTCTTGACAAACTGAATGATTTTAAAACATGGAGAAAAGGTCTGAGTGAGAGATTGAATTGCATCAGCAATAACACTGCCTGTGAGCTACTAGTGTGCATGGGTGAAGTGTTGAGTGATGAGTTGAAGAAAACATTGGAAAACAAGAAGTTCTCCATATTGGCAGATGAAATTACTTCTTTGAAAAATGAAATAGCATTGAGTATAATGTTCAGAGTTACGGAAGATAAAGTCTCTGTGGAAAAGTTCTTGGAAATAGTAAAAATCCTTAATGGAAAGGCAGAAAATATTGCAGATGCTATTGACAAAGGGCTGATTGCTCTTGATTATGACAATATAACTGCCTCTGGATCTGATGGTGCTTCCAATATGGCTGGGAATGTTGGAGACGTGAGCAAGAAGCTTTCAGAAAAAGCAAAGACATTCTGTACACATACTGTAGAGCACACATGTTGCCCCTGGCAGCAGCTTTCTGCAGGAATAAAAATAAAAGTTTTTTTTGTCATATATTGAAAGATTTTTACAAGCTGTTTCATATTCCTATGGGAAATTTGTATAAAGGAAAATTTGCTTAACATAATTTCATTTGGAACGAAATAATTCCTTTATACGAGGTACCACTGTATTTTGTAATCTGTGATCCAGTTCTCAAGATTCCAGAACAGGGGTCCTCAAACAATGGCCCATGGGCTGAATCCAGCCTGCCAGGGTCCTGAACCTGGGCCTCTGGCAATTGCAGCCCCCCCACTGCCTGCACACACACAGCTCAGGGAGTACCAGCTGCTGTGAGTAGCGCTGGATCTCTAGGAAGGTCAGCCTGAGCCCAGCGGTGAGGAGGGGAAAGAGGGAGGAAAAGGACACTTACCAATGCCATGCCCTCCTCACCGCTGCCGCTGCACGCCAGCTGGCCTCTGGAAGAGTGGGGTGGGGACTTAAAGAACTTTGAACTTCCTGCTCACATCCTGGGAATTTGAGTGGAAAGTTAAAAACTTCCGGTCCTCCACCCTGCGGGGAGGTGCAGACTGCGGGGTGCATTGGTGCCCCACAAGGTTAGATAAGCAGGCCCCGGGCCTTCAAGGGGGTTGGGGAATCACCTGGCCATGGGCAGCAGCCCACCCAACCTCACCCACCCAACCGGGTCCAACTGGGCCTGTAGCAGCCTTCTGTGACTGCGACCATGTGTGCACCTGGCACCCAGCTAGGAGAAAGAGAGAGCGTATGGGCACCGGCCGGCCACCCCTTTGTAACAAAAAAAAAAAAAAAATGATTTCAAGGACATATGGAATTTCTATTACTGTACATGTCCTGATTAAAGGGAGGTGGCCTATGCCAAAAGAAGATTCATTTTATTTTTGCAGAGACATGGTGTGGCACAGACTGTAAAAATAAAAGTATAGGAACCTAGTTCCAAAAGGATGGGGGTGGCATTAGGTGGAGGGGAAGATGATGTAAGAAAGGTATATTTAATGCATTGTAATGTATGCCTTAATTTTTACTGCTTTGTTTTGAGTTTGTGTTTTTTTAGTATAAAAAATAAAAGTCAAATTAAGAAAAAAAACACTAACGTTTTGAGTTTGTTTTTTTTTAGTATAAAAAATAAAAGTCAAATTAAGAAAAAAAAAACTAAGTAACAGAAGAAACAGAATGCGATCAGGAACTTAAATGCTTTGGATGATAATAAGCATTGGAGAACCTGAGAAGAGAGTAGATTTGTATGCGATGAGGAAAACTTTTTAGAAATAATTGCTCTAAAAAGATAACCAAACTTGCTTGAAGATTTGGTTTTATATTAGCTGTCTTTATTTTTATTTTTATGTATGCACCATAGCCATTTTCCACATTAAATAATAATGAGATTGTTTTTGTGGACAGACAAATAATATGAACTTCCTTTAAGTTTGGAGACCTTGTCCTCCCCAATGTCTGAATTGCCCACTGGGGCAAATTGTCTGAAAATACACAGTGATTCTGATTAAGTTTTGAATCCAAGACTATAATGAGTGATGCAGTACTTTCACTTATGTGGTTGCATAAGTCCAAAATTGTAATTTTCTCATGTGCAAAATTTATAGAAGTAGAACAATATCCTTGCAGCTTCCCCCTAAATCATAACACCTCATAGACTCATGGAATAATGATATTGGAAGGGGCTTAAAAGGCCACTGAGTCCAACCTCCTGCTCATGGCAAACAATACCTGTCAGGTGGTTGTCTAAATTTCTCTTGAACTCACCATCTCACAAGGTAATTAGTTACATTTGCATACTGCAGTAACTGTTAGGAAGATTTTCCTGACATTCAACCAAAATCTTTCTTCCTGTAACTTGAGCTCACTGCTGCTCGTGCTGCAGTCTGAGCTGATGGGAAACAGATTGTTTGTATCACAGTCTTTCAAGGATTTTAAAAGCATGGTCTTATCTTCTCTCAGTCTTCTTTTCTGAAGACTGTACATGACCAGATCTTTCAGTCTTTTCCCATAGGACTTAGTTTCCAGTCTCCTAATCATCTTTTTTTGCCATCCTCTGAACTTGTTGCAATTGTTAGCATCCTTCTTGAAGTGCACAGTACTCAAGGTGAGGCTTAACCAGTGCAGAATACAAAGGAACTAGCACCTTGTAGGATAAGGAAACTATGGTTCTATTAATGCAGCCTAAAATAGCATTTGTCATTTTTGCAGCCACATTACACTGTTGGCTCATATTCAACTTGTGATCTACAACAATTCCAAGATCATTCTTGCTTGTATTATTGCTGAGACATTTATCTCCCATCTTGTAACTCTGTGCTTGGTTTATTTTTCCTAGCTGGAGAAGTTTGCATTTATCCCTGTTGAATTTTATTCTGTTGTTTTCAGCCCAGTGTTCAAGACTATCCAGATCAGTTTAAAAAAGAAAAGGAAAAATCAACAATACAAGGGTTAAGAGACACAAAAGAGGTAAAATTTAAATAAGAAGAATTGAAAAAGATTGTAGAAAATTTTTACCAGGACCAATATTCAGAAAAAGGGGTTTCTAAAGAAAAGAAGAGAATATCTGACAAAAATTAGTAATATAAAACTCTCAAAGATTCAAAGACAGGCACTGGAGGAACTAATAACATTTCATGAAATTGTTGAAGCTGTCAATAAACAGAAAAATGGGAAAACACCTTGGCCAGATGGTTTCCCAGCTGAGTATTATAAAGGATTTGCAGACATACTCTTAGTTCAATACAAATTAAAAATTGTTGGAGAATAATAATGAAGAAAGAAAGAAATTCCACCAACATGAAAAGAAGCAACAAATACAATTATACATAAAGAAAACACCGATGTGAAAGAAATTAAAAATTACAGACTAATATTGTTGCTAAATGCAGATTAGAATATATATATGTAGACCATATGGGTTTCTTACCAAAAAGACAGATGAGAAACAATGTTAGAATGGTTCTAAATATTCTGGAATATTATGAAGCTTATCCTGAGAAATAAATAACAATGTTCTTTTAAGATGCAGAGAAAGCTTTTGACAATATGAACTGGAATTTTATGATACAACGTATAGAAACTGTAAGAACTGGAGACAGATTTATGAATTTAAAAAGAGCCATTTATATGCAAAAAAGCAAAAATTAAAATTAATGAAGAATGTATAACAGAAATACAAATCAAAAAAGGAACAAGACAAGGATGTCCCCTATTTCAATTGCTGTTTATTTTGTCAGTGGAAGTTCTTACGGAACAAGTCAGATGTAATAAAGAAATAAAAGGACTGACAATTAGAGATGAAGACTATAAACTTCAGGTCTTTGCTGATGATTTAGTGTTTATATTGGAAGACCCAAATAATTCAGTAGATACATTGCTAGACACAATAAAGGAATATGGAGAAATGTTAGGGGTGAAAGTGAACATTGAAAAAATAGTGGAAAATATGGTAAGTGAGGAGATCCAGAGATTAATTGAAAGAACAAAATTCCAGGTAGTAATGAAAGTGAAGCATGTGGGCATTTACTTCACAAGAAAACCAGAGTACCAGTAAAAGATAATTATATGAAGCTCTTCAGTGAAATTGAATTTTATTTTCTATATTTTTGCTTTTACAATTTTTACCTGTTTTTATATTTTGTAATAAAGCTCATTTTATTTCACCAAAGTGTGCTCATCAGTAGAGCCAGTGCCTTAAGACCAGAATATTGGTTTGTGGAGGAAGAAGCAGAAGCTCTGATTCCATGCACCTAGGTGGCATATGATGGAGTAGTTCTGCAATGTGGTAGCATATGATGGAGCAGTTCTGCAATGTCCTAGCTTTCTGTAAGCTAGGTAATCTTTGTACCCTAGTTGCTTGACAGCTATCCTCCTAAATTTCAATGATTGGGAAATCCTGCTTGTGAATGTTTATATTTCCCCTCATTCTTCAAACAATAATAACAATTGTTGGTCAGACTTAGAAATATATATTTACCATCTTGAATCAAAATACCCAAGAGCACAAATAACATTACATGGAGATTTCAATTCCACGAATGGGAAATGACCACTTTAGGCTGCCTTATGCTGATCATATTGGTGACTTTAACAACCAGTCGAGGAATACAAAAAAATTCTTGAACAATTCAGGGGAAAATCTATGCCAATTAATTGAAAATATCAATTTTGTAATATTATTTTTTTATTTTATAGGTTTTATTGGTTTCTTTGTGGATAAGGGGGAAAAAAGGGAAAGGAGCAAGGGGTAAAAGGGAGGGGAAAGGAAAAATAAGGAGCAATAGGTACATTGGATACAGACTGAAAAACAAAGACCAAACACTATTGAGTACCAAACTAGTACTATATACAGTATATCAGTAAGTGTATACAGCTTAATGGTTGTCGAGCTCAGCAGCCACACCTTGCCATCTTCTTATAAAAAGTTCTTCACGATCTCCTTTCAGGTAGCCAGCGAGCTTATCAATTTCTATAAGGTCTCTTATCTTACAATACAGCTCTTCCTCTGTTGGGATTTCAGCTTGTTTCCAGAACTGTGCATACAAGATCCTAGCAGTTACAACTGTTTCACTGTTTTCCATAGAGAGTCCCATTTATCCAGATGTATTGAGTAACCGAAATTTTCCACCCATCTAATCATACAATCTTTAACCATTATTTCATTAGTTTTCAAGTCTAACAATGAGTTATAGAATTTACTAAGCACTTTCTTCCCATCGGAAAAGAATATTTTGTCAAGGGCTATCTCATTTACCGTAAAACCAGTTTCTTTCACTATGTTTTTATAATGAGAATATATCTGTTGATAGCTCCACCAAGTTATTTTATAGCCCTCTAATTTCAGTTGATTTAAGGGCTTCAGTGTTTGATCTTTGTTTAATAATTGTTTGTAAGTTAAAGATTTAGTTATCTTATCCGACATAGGGCCGGATATAGCTTCAATAGGGGATATCCAACATGGAGCTTTATTACACATTAAAGCCTTTATAGGCGACCAGACCTTAAACAACGTGTTTCTTATGCAATGCTTTTTAAACAGAGTTGGTGGATTATTCTTATTCCAAAGATAGTGGTGCCATTTCTTATCTAAATCATGCCCCTCCAAACACAAAATTCTGTGATTAGCCATTGCAACCCAATCTTTAATCCAGATCATGGCAGCCGCTTTATAATATAGACCAAGATTTGGTAAAGCGAGTCCACCCGCTATGACTCTATCTTGTAAATATTTTTTTTTATTTTTTCATTTTTTTTATTTTTCGCAGTTCATGTGTTTATTCTTTTTTACATTTTTTCTTTTTTTAAATTAAGACAAACAGACAAATAACAATACTAGTACATCCCCACCCCCGGGACCATCCAGTTCTTCTGTGAGCTCTTCTTTATTACTCCAACGTCTGCTGTTCTAATATTCTTCTCAAAGTCCTCTTCTCCAGAACTGTCTTGAAATATTCATCAGTTCTTTCCCCTTCCCTTCTACTAATACAAAGTCTATAAATTTTTCCCAAATGTCATAAAAATGTCTTTTTTCATTTCTCCTCGTTTAACTTTTAAACTACAAGACAATTTATTGTTTATGGCTATATCCCAAAGTTCGTTATACCAATTTTCCATCTTGAGATCTAGTTTGGATTTCCAGTTTTTTGCTATAATTAATCTAGCAGCTGTCATAAGATTTGCTATTAGTTCCTTGGTTGTAACATCATAATCTTTACTAGTTGACAATGATAACAATGCTGTCTCTGGATTACACTCAATATCTACTTGAATCATCTCACTTAGCTCTAAAAAAACCATTTTCCAAAACTTTTGAACTTTTTAAATCTCTACATTAAGGTCTTGTTTCCAGACCTCTCTCAGAGAATCTGAATCCTTCACTTCCAGTGAGTCCCCTATTATTTTGTATATTTTACGTACTAGTCCTTTCTCTATATTGTCCTGGTCGGATTCAAGCGATAATAAAAACTGTTCGAACTTTGTACATTCTCTAAGTTGACTGTTTCTTCTGACCCAATTCTTTGTCCATTTTTCTAACTGGATATAGTTTATCCATATTAAATCACTAGATTGCAAAGTGGTTTTATGTCCTGATTTGTTCTAATTTTGTCCAACCAGTCTTTTAATCTAGGTATTTTCTTACCTTTAAATAACCCTAAACAATGCTTCAAATTCGTAGGGAAATTTTCCAAGTCTATTACTTAACATAATGGGGAACCCTTCGGTGATAAGATTTTTCTATATTTTCTCCATGTATTCATTAAACCATTCAGGAGGGGATTCTCAATCTCTACCTTATTTTTAAAATCACTGAACAAGAATTTATTTATTTCCCCCTTTATGTCTAATGTCTAATGACTCCAGCTCCCACCATATTACCTTCTCTGGTTTGAATAAGATTTCTCCCAAACAACTGATTTGATTAGCTATATAATAATTTCTTAGATTGGGTTTACCTAATCCTCCTTTTTGGGATCTATACCACAAACTTTTGTTTATTCTTGATTTTTCCCACCATTACAGTACCTGTTTATCATGTCTTGGAGAGTTTTAAGATCCTTTTCTACAAACTGAACAGGTAATATATATTATCCTTGCTTTCTTCTTTTGCCATAAAACACTTTTATATGCTTTTCCAGATCAGACAATATCTTAAGATTAGGTGATACCGGTATACACTGAAAGAGAAAAAGCAATTTAGGCAAAACAGTCATTTTGATAGTCACAACCCTTCCTATTAAAGAGAGTTGCAGTTTTGACCAGGTATTTAGGTCAGACTTAATTTCCTTCATCAGGACACCATAATTGTTTCCCATCAATGTGTTATGCCTATTAGTTATCGTGATACCCAAATATTTTACCTTAGTTACATGTTTAAAGCCAGATTGGTTTACTAGTTTTTCAATATTTGTAGGTGTCACATTTTAGTTATCATGCATGTTTTCTCCTTATTGATCTTAAGACCTGAGATCCTTGAAAAAACTTCCATTATTTCCAGCGTTTTGGTCAATGATATAAGAGGGTCTTCAAGAATCAGTAAGACGTCATTTGTATATGCTTGCGTCTTGAATGTTTCACCTGTAACATTTAGACCGTGAATGTTGGATGAAGTCCTAACTGCGTGTAACAGTATTTCTAAGGCCAGAATAAAGAGTAGTGGTGAAAGAGGACAGCCCTGCCTGGTACCTTTATAGACATTAATTTCACTGGTGAGATGGCCATTGACTATAACATGGGCTTTCTGCTTTGAATATATTTGTTCTATCGCTCTCAACATTCTATGGCCACATTGAATATAGTCTAGTTGTGTTTTTTATCAATGACCATGAAACATTGTCAAATGCTTTTTCAGCATCGATAAAGATCAAGGCGGCTTGTTTCTGTGGGTGGCACTCATAGTATTCGAGCGAGTTTAGCAGAACCCTTATGTTAGTTGATAAACGTCTTTTAGGGAGGAAGCCATTCTGATCAGGGTGTATCAGTGACGTTAGAATTCCCCATCTATTGGCTAAAACCGTAGCAAATATTTTGTAATCCATATTAAGTAGGGCGATAGGTCTGTAGCTCTGTATCAGTTCTTTGGGTTTCCCTTCTTTTGGGATCAAGGTTATATTCGCCGCTTTCCTGTTTACCCTCTGTTGTTTGATTGCCTCCATAACTTCCATCATGGAGATGGGCTCATTGGTCAGTGCTCTCTGACTTTCACTGAGTTTTGGAAATTGGATATATTCTAAATATTGGAAAATGGAATCATTATTGATTTCATCGCTTTTGAATAAGGACTGATAAAGTTCCTCTACAATCTTCTGTATTTTAGTTTGTTCAGTTTGGTTTATTCCATTTTCATCTTTCAACATTCCAATGGACTTTTGTGCTTTCATCTTCTTTAGTTTATAAGAAAGCCATCTGCCCGGTTTATTTGTATGCTCTATGTAGTTCATTTTTGCCAATCTCGTCTTGTAGGTGATATCTGCTGTTAAAATGAGATTGAGTTCATGTCTACATTTGGATAAGTCTTTCAGTACTTGGTTGCTCTTTGGCGTTAAAGTTAAATCCTGTTCCAGTTTCTTCATCTTACTAAGGATTTTTGCTGTCCTTTCATGTCTCTCCCTATTCCGCTTTGCCATATATTGAATCACAAAGCCCCTGAAGTAGGGTTTTGAGGTGTCCCAAACAGTTTTAATGGGCACATCTCCCGTTGAGTTTAGTTTGAAATACAGATTTAAATCATCCTTGGCTTCCCTTAGGAATGTTTCGTCTGACCAGAGAGTGGGGTTAATTTTCCAATGTCAGGGTTTGTTGGATCCCTTCAGTGTCCATAAAGTGGCACCATGGTCAGATATTGTCCTGGGTAAAATCTCTATATCTGAGGTGTAGATCAGCAGATCCATTGAAGCCCAACACATATCAATGCGTGAAAACGAAGCATGGGGGTTCGAAAAAAAGGTATACCCACTCTGAAGGGGATTTTTCCTTCTCCAGATGTCAATTCCAGAATATCTATTGCTTCCAAGAAGGATCTTGGTAGTGTATTAACTGCGGATTTAGCCTTTACCCCCTTCACAGTTTTCTTATCTAATTCTGGAACGTGGACTGCATTGAAATCCCCCAACACCATTACTTGTTGATTATCAAACTGCAGAAGTTTTTGTGATAAATCATTAAAAAATTTAATTCTTTCAAGTTTGTCATTGGGGGCGTATATGCCAACGATAATTGTGGTTTTACCTCGAATTTGGCCTCTACAAGGATCATTCTACCGTTAGAGTCCTTTTCCAGGAGGATTGGTTCCAGCTCAGGTTTAATATAGAGGGCCACACCATTTCTTGTCTTGTCTTTATGGGAAGCTGAGAATATTATTCCTAATTTTCCCTTTTGTAAATGTTTTGAATATCTTTGAAGAATATGCGTTTCCTGTAAACAGGTGACCTGGGGTCTCTTCTTTTGAAGGAGCATAAAGACTTTGTTTCGTTTGGAAGGGGAGTTCAATCCTCTCACATTCCATGTAATAATTTTATGCTCCATCTTTTTACTTATAGTAGTATTTTTTACCATTTTTTCTCTCCCTCAAACGTCTCTCTGGCTTATCTTCTCCTGTGTTGTCATTGTCCTTCTTCTGGAGAGCGGTCATCACTCCGGAGGCTGCTTGGGTCCCTAGATTGGTCTGTACGCTTGTCACATCTTCATCTGAAGATGTGCCAGAGGTGGATGGTTGGACGTATCCCAGCTTATCAGCATTTTCTTCAGCAAAGGCCCTTGCTTTCTTAAGAGAGTCCAACCTTCAGGTTTTCTTCTCCCATTGTAAAGTCAAGCCTTCTGGGTAAATCCATTTGTATCTTATATTCTGTTTGAGCAAGAGGTTTGTCAGAAAGCTGTACTCTTTTCGTATTTGACGAACTCTCCAGGGGACATCTTTCAGAATATTAACTTTGGATTCTTGGGTTTTTATATCTTGGTATTGAGAAAATTGCAGGATTGAGTCTCGGATATGACGTCGAACGAATTTCACCACAACTTCGGGGGGCCTTTTTTGCTTCCTTGTGAAGGCTGTGGATCGACAATAGATTATGTCAACCTCTCTGAGGAAGTCATCCAAGGGGGCCTTCAACAAGCCTGCCAGGGCTTCTCCAACCAGTTGGAGAAAATCCTTGCTCTCTTCTTGAGCCAGATTTTGAATTTGAATAATCTTAGCTGAGGCCTCTATTTCAAGATTCAGAACATCTTTCTGAGAGTTCTCCGCAATAGACTCCACCTCCTCCAATCGATATTCTATCACATCTATGTTTTGTTCAATGGCTTGAATCTTGGAATTAATTGGTCCAGATGTTTGTCTACTTTTTGGAACCCAGCTTGCATTTCACTTTTCATTTCTGTGAACCCTCTGGCCTGGTCTAAAGACAGCTGTTTAAGCATATCCATGATAGGTCCTTGACCCATTGGTTTTGAGGTCGACTGATCCATGATCACTGGGGTAAGATGGACTAGGGTTTTAGTAAGGCAGACTGAAGTGGATTTGGGGGCATTAGACGCCGATGAAGGAGTGTTCGATTTACTCATGCCTCTGTCGCAGTCTAAAACTCAAAGAGAGCTGTTCAGCATTCAGTTCCAGCTAATATATGAAACAGATAAAATTTCCTTTTAGTTGAGTTGGTGTTCTTTGGCCAGAAGGCCAGCAGAAGGTGCTGTTCAACAACCAACTGGCTCCATGTGTTTTATTCCATAAACAAGGAATTTTGTAATATTAAATGGCAACTCCCAAAATGACAAATTGAGGGAATGCACATATTTCAGCCAAAATGGAGCCAGCCTAATTTATTATGTTATTATCATCCCTTCTCTTTTAAGTGGTATACCCTATTTCACAGAGGGCTCTCATCCAGAAAGTGACCACCAACCCTTGATCTTTCATATTTACAAACATATAATCTCATAAAAATAACAAAAATAGCTCCTTCCTAATCAGTAACTCTCCCCAATTAGGAAACACCAGAGGGAAGTTTTCGCCTAAACTCCAGGAAGAGATAGAGCAAATTTTACACAATGAACATATGCTTGAATTGAAAAGGGAAATTGTAATAGCACCAAATATTGATACAGCCTTGGTAGCCTGTGATAAATTGTGTGCAAACTGACTTCAGCACACTAAATTCCTTAAGAATGTCTTCCTTTTATAAAAACCATTTTTTCTTTAACACCAAATTTACCTTCTTATTTTACTGACTTAACAAATCCCAATCATAGAAAAGCCATTACACTGGCTCAACCAGATATGCTGCTAGTCACCAATTTAAATAGTTGATATAAATACATTCCATGGCACGAGAGAGTCTGTTTGTGCAATCATAAATCAGTTGAGAACTTGGCACATGTGGTATTTCACTGCCCTTTATTCCTGGTTTACCATAAAAGACTTCTGAATTCTATTCTAGAAAATACCCAGGAAGAAATGACCGAGAAAAGCAAAGGATTTTATTTTCAAATAGGGACAAGTATGTTACGTTCTGAAAAGCAATGTTTTTTTCAATACTCTAAAATAAAAATGAAATCTATAACTCCTATTTCTACCAAAGAGAGCAGGTAGATTATCAGATATTGGTCATTGTTCTTATATCTGTGATTAGTTTTATTTTTCATATTAGATAAGCATAAACAGGTTTTAGCTTTGAAATTTTAAACTAATACAGAAGCCTTGCACTTAATGTATATTGTATTATATAGTATTATATAATATAGTATTATATATTTTTTTGAAAGGCCTTTGTGCTAACCAATAAACTTGTGTGTGTGTGTGTGTTGACATATGATAGATACAACAGCAAAGTCAATTAAGAAATTTTATGTATATATGCTGAACTATAAAATGCAGAATAAGATGATTAGATTGTATATTAAAGTGGGAGCATAATATAGGGCATAATATTTATATTGATAATTGGACAAAGACCCAGAAAGTTAATATATGGATTACTAAGTCTGTAAACTTCTGGATCAGGGGGTGCAGAGAATACTAACAAGATTTGTGGATGACACTAAATTGGGTGGAATAGCTAATATCCTGGAAGACGGAAACAATTTTTTTTTGCTACTTGCCCAGACTCTTCCTTTGTGACCTGGCCTTCCTTCCACTTTGTTATACATGTCCTTTTTTGTTTTCCAGTCCTCTCTGATTTTTGTGTGAAGCTACACTTGCCTTTTTAGCTTTCTCCCACTTTTGTTAGAGTTGTTTCTATTTGTGCCTTTAGAGTTTCCTTTCTAAAGAAATTCCCACTGTTGCCATGGAATCTTACTCATGCTTGTTCTCAGTTTATTATAATTGGCTTTTTAAAATCCAGCATATATGTGTGGCTACAATCTGCTTTCCTTTCCTTTGAAATCTAGAATTCTAGTAGAGCATGGTCACTGTCACCCAGACTTTTCCTTAATGCCACTTTCTCCACCAAGTTGTCTCTATTGGTTAGAATCAAATCAATGATTATTTTGACTAATCCTCTAGGCTCCACTTTTTATGGAATAAAGTTTTCAACCACACAATCCAGGAATTTCTTGGAAGGGCTATACTTGGCTGAATTTACCTCTCAACAGATATTAGGATAATTGAAATCACCACTACCTATGTTTCTTTGAAACCCTTACAATTTGTTTTTCAGAAGTATCATTGCATCTTCTTCTTGATTGGGCAGTCGGTAATAGACTCCAAATACCATATTCTTTTTTCCTTTCACCCTAGCTACGTTGATTCAGATGGTCTCAACGGGACAGTTAATTTCCTTCTCCTGTATTTCTGTGCAGTAATGTGTATTTTTTTACATTTACTGCCACACTACCTCCCTTTCTACTCTTTCTGTTCTTTTTGAACAACTTATATCCTTCCATTTCCATATTCCACTCATGGGAGTCATCCCACCATGCTTAGATATTCCTATTAAGTCATACTTTCCCTCCTGAACTTAGATTTACAGTTCTTATTTGTTTCCCATACTCCTGGCATTTATATATAAACCCCAGAGATTGTGTCATTTGTGGCCTACTTTTATTTGTACAGTGCTATGATTATTAATGTTAATGCTATTATTGATTCCCATCTGAAATCTGAATCTTATTGTGCATAAGACTTCGTCCATCTTTATCTCTGTACTCATTTCTCCCTGTCCCTTTCAATTCAGTTTAAAGCCCTCCTCAAGAGGTTCTTCATGTTGTATTCAAACACATTCTTCCTAGTTCTTGTGAAGTGCAAGGCATCTCTTGTTAGCTGTCCATCTTCCTGGACATTTAGCCAATGATCCCAACGACTAAATCCCGAACATTGACACCACCTTCATAGCTAGTCATTCACCCTGAGTACTTTCCATTTCTATGCCTCTTCTGAGTGCTGGTTGAATGAATGAGAGAAAAAAAAAACTCTAGACCCTAAAGTCCTTAAGTTTCCTTCCCTGACCTTCAAAGTCTCATCAAAGTCTTTTCAAAGTTGCTCTTGGCTGTATTGTTTGTTCCCACATGGATGAGAAGGAACAGATTTATGAGTGCTGGCAATCCTTCTGTCACATCCCTAATCCATGCTCTAGGGCAGGGGTCCTCAAAGTTTTCAAACAGCGGGCCGGTCCACCACGCCCCAGACAGCACTGGGGGCCGGACCACAGTCCAAGGAAAAAAAGGCCAACATGGGAAAAGGGGGGGAGGGAGTGGGGAACCTTGCCGTAGCCCACCCACTTTGAATGCCCCACTAGCCAGCATGCTAGATCAGCATGCTGATCATCTGGGCGGTAGTTGGGGGGAGTGGGAGAAGCGACATAGCCCACTGCTTTGAACTGCCTCAGCAATAGAAGCAACTGCAGAGGCTGGCTTGCTCGCAAAGCAGGGGGTAGGTGTGTGTGTGTGTGTGTGTGGGGTTGCAGTTGGTACCGGGGGCCAGATTCAGGACCTTGGAGGGCCGCATCCAGCCCCGGGGCCTTAGGTTGAGGACCCTTGCTCTAGGGAGACAGCATACCTAGTTCTTAAGTAGTGTGCCAATCCTTGATGGCAATAAACATTTTACCAATTTCTTAAGAAGCTATCTATCACCACTCTGATTTCCCCAAAGTTTGTGATGCTGACTTGCCAAAATTGGAAGCAGCAAGTTCAATGCAGACCAAAGGGATATTCAGAGAGACATAGGATTGAAGGACTGTGGACATGGGATTGGGAGGGGCAGGGTCCATAGAGCCTAAATTCCAAAGCAGACCCACGACTCATCCCCACTCTTGCCTTTTTATTTATTCCATGAATTTATAGATCATTTTCTGCCTCTTCTTGGTGTCTCTAAAATAATAATAATAAAATATAAGATAGCAGCAAAACCAAAGCATTCCTTAAAAACTTTTTAGAAAGCCAAATCTCAGATTATTTAACTCAGTTCTGCCTGCCTGTTCAAATTTCAGCTATGGGAAGCTAAAACGGCAGCTCTGCTAAGCCCTGCAGAGCACCAGGACAGAATATTTTGAAATGCTTGGCAGGACAAAGAGGTATCATGAAGTCTCATGTGGTTGAATGTTCCTCTGGGTGGTGGTGGTGGTGGTGGTGGTGGTGACGATGTCCTCCATTTATGACTTTTATGCAGCATTAGTTGTCATCCACAATTCATATGGTCTTGGTTCAGTCACATCTCCTCTGCACTTGGCTTAGTTAAAGAAATTCTTGACATGCGTGGGCAGTTGACTTATATGCTGCTTCAGTAAATGATACTGCCACTGTTTCTTGCTTCCTGCTTAAATGAACTGGCATTCCATCTCCATAGAAGATGAGGTTCCAACTGCTAGACTTTAAATTAGTTGCATCAGCAGCTCAATCTGGATCTGTGTACGGCATTAATTTCGGATTGATTGTGCCTTGCAGGTTTGGCTTTATTTATTTATTTAGAGTATTTTTACCATGCTTTTCTCCTTGGCAAAGAACCCAAGGCAGCTTACAGTAACGAGGGACAATATACAGTCCAGTGCAATTAAGACATATTCAAGTTTGAGAACAGGGAATTGAAGGACAACTTTAAAGCTACAAGAGAATGTGAGCAGTAAAAATTCCATATAAAAGTTATGAGTGATGGAAACTAACATTGAAGACATTGTGTCAATGCAATCACACAACATTATAAGTGGTTACAAACACAAAGTCTATTTGATCATGTATGGTAGATTCATATAAAATAAACATAAGGGAAAAATGCTTGCCTGAAGAGAAAGGTCTTTGCCTGTTTCCGGAAGGACAGCAGAGATGGCCTCTACTGGGAGGGAGTTCCAAAGTCTGGGTGCAGCAGCCAAGAAGGCCTTTTCATGTGTTCCCACGAGACATACCAGTGAGGGTGGCGGGATGGAAAGAAAGGCCTCTCCTAATGATCTTAACACCTGAGTCAGTTCACACTGTGAGATTCAACCTTTGAGGTAGCTAGGACCCAGGTTGTAAAGTGCTTTGTAGGTTAAGGTCAGCACTTTGAATAGTGCCCAATAGCTGATTGGTAGTCAGTGGAGCTGCTTTAATAGGGGTGTAATGTGATCTCTGCACCCCACCCCAGTCACCAAACTGGCTGCTGCAGTTTGGACCTGTTGAAGTTTCCTGAGACTTTTCATCTATAGTCCCACATAGAGCATATTACAGTAGTCTAGCCGGGACATCACTAGAGCATGTGTCACCGTGGCCAGAGACAGTTTCTCAAGAAATGGGTGTAACTTGTGTACAAGCCTTAACTGTGCAAATGCACTTCTAGCCACAGCCTGTGACCTGGGCATCCAGTCCAAGAGTACCCCCAAGCTATGGACCTCTTTTTTCAATTGTAGCGTGATCCCATCCAGTACAGATAACATCCATATCTCTTGTTCTCCCTTTCAACTGACCAGAAGCACCTCTGTCTTGTCTGAGTTTACTTTCATTTTGTTCATCCTCATCCAGTTCATTACTGCAGCTAAAAGTTGAGACAGTAGTTCCCTTAGAAGTCAGAGGTGATGAGAGGTACTGCTGGGTGTTACAGTAGGACCCGACCCGACCCACGATAATTGAAAATCCACGATATGCAGATGCAGAGTCGGGTTGGGACTGGGGGACCTATTTGGGCCCCCCTGTCCTTACCCTGGGCCTGGCACTCAGAATGGGCTTCCGGTGGTCTTCCCAGGCCCGCCGCTTCTTGCTGAATCAGAAGTGACTTCTGGAAAACTGAAAGTGGCCACCGGATCACTAGAAAGCACTTTTGAAGCCTCTGAGGGGCTTTTCAATGAACCAGAAGTGACTTTCATTTACCAAGACAACCAGTGCCATCTCAGTCCCATAGCCAGACCCGAAGCCAGACTGAAATGGATCCAGGTAGTTTATCTCATCCAGAAATCTCTGGAGCTGCAAGACTAAAACCTGCTCTAGGCCTTTCCCCAGGAATGGGATATTCAATACTGGTGAGTAATTGTTCATTCAATCTGTATTGTTGGCTCTAAGGAGGGCTTTTTTAACAGTGGTTTTAATACTGCCTCCTTTAAGCAAGCCAGAATCCTGCCCTGTTGTGAGGAGGCATTCACTACACTTCCTAACCAGTCTGCCATACCTTCTCTGGAAGCTTTTATGACGCATGAGGGGCAAGGATCCAACACACATGTGATGGCTGTCACCTCCCTAAGGGTCCTGACCACATCATCTGACTGTAAGAGCTGAAAGTCATCCATTAATACAGGACAGCTGGGGGTGCATTTTATTTACAGTACAGGCTCTGGATGAATAGCAGCATCCAAGGTAGCCCAGATATGTGCAATTTTGTCTGCAAAGTGTTGTGCAAAATATTCACAACGAGATACAGAGTAGTCTGTGTTATCCTCCTGTGGGTCAGCATGCAGCAGACTTTTGACTATTCTGAAAAGCTCCAGTGGGTGATTTTATCCCAAATCAATGGTGATAGAAAAATGATTTCTTTGCTGCCTCTGCTGCCTTGGAGTAAGCCTTCCAAAGGCCCTGCTGTTTCAATCTGGGTATTCTGCCAACACATTTCACCTCTACAGGTCACCTCTTTCAATTTTGCCAGCTCCCCAGTAAACCAAGCAGCCAATTTTGGTCTATTTTGAGGAAAGAGAGTTTTAGGAGCTATCTGGTCAATGGCTTTGCTCATTTCTCCATTCCAGAGATCAATCAAGAATTCAATAGAATCACCCATCAGAGAGGTAGGAAACTCCATTTTGTCTACCTCCCCCCACCCGACCCAGGCTCTGAATTACAGTGAGCCTAAAGCGCACCATATACAGTGGTACCTTGTATAACGTAATTAATTGGTTCCCAATTAAATTACGTTATACAATTTTTTCTTTATGCAAATTAGCATTTCCCATAGGAATGCATTGGAAGTGGATTTAATCCGTTCCAATGCATTCCTAAAGGTCCCGCCAGCCACCTCCAGTTCCAGCCTCTCTCTCTCCCTCTCTCACTCACTCACACACACACACACACACAGACAGACACACTCACACACACACACACACACGGGCGGCGGTGGCGCTCCCAAAGGCCCGTGGACTGGTCGGCACCGGGCCGCCTGGGGAGGCCGGGGAGGCTCCTCCCCTTTTCCTCCGCCGCCCTCCTCCTCTTCCTCTTCTCTCCCGCGGGCGGCCGGTGGAGGAGGAAGGCTAGAGGAGCGCAGGAGGAGCCGCCCCCGCCGCCTTTGCCTTCCTCTTCTGCCCGCCGGCGGCGGCGGCACATCCTCCTCCTCGCCCTCCACCAGCAGCAGCAGCAGCAGCCACGGCGGCGGCGGCGCGTCCTCCTCCTCCGCCCTCTTCCTCCTCGCCCTCCACTAGCAGCAGAAGCAGCAGCAGGAACCCCGTTTGGCCCGCTTGCCCTGGGGGCCGGGTGCGCGGGGGCCGGCGGGGAGGAGGGGGTGCGCGTGGGAGGCGCTGGCGAGCCCCCCCCACGCGTGCGCACCACCGCCGCAGCGTGGGGGGGCCTCAGTAGGAAGAGGAGGTGGGTGCCCCTCCTCCTCCTCCTCCCCAGGGGGGCGTGCCCTTTGGCCCCTCCCTGCGGCCGCGCTCCAGGGCGGAGCCCCCCCGCTGCCGCCGGACCGCGCCTGTGTTGGGGGCGGGTGGGGGGGCGCCGCGTGCCGGCCCGGGTGTTTTCGCCGCCGCCCTGCCCCCGCGCCCCCCCGCCGCAATCGCCCCCGTTGCTGCTGCTGCTCCTCCGGCGGTGGCGGCGGCAGGAGGAGGAGGAGGAGGCGCTACCGCCAGTCCCCAGCGGCCGCCTTGCCGCCTCCCCGGGAGAGTTTCGCACCTGGCCAGAGCTCGGGTGGCGGCGGGAGGCACTCGGGCTCCCCCTTCTCGGCCCGGAGACCTGGCGGGAGGGGGGGCAAGTCTTGGTGGCGGGGGAGCGCGCGCGGGGTGGGGCGGGGGCTCCAGAAGCTCTGTGTGTGTGTGTGTGTGTGTGTGTGCGCGTGCACGCGTGCCACCCCCCCAACGGTCTCCCTCCCCTCCCCCTCCCGCTTGCCCGGCCGCCGAGAGGAGGAGAAGGCGGGGGCCCGCCTGCCCAGGAGCCCCATGCTCCCCCCCACCCCGCCCGTGTGCTGGGGGGAGCGGCAAGCCTGACGCCCCCAGCCGGTGAGCGCCGCCGCCGCTCCCGTGACCCCCCCGCAAGGCACACACTCCAAGTCCCCCCACACCCCTCCTCCCCCTCCTCCCTCCCCCCATCCCCCGCCCCCGGGCCACGGAAAAATCATCAAATATTTTCCGGTCCGTGGGGTCAAAAAGGTTGGGGAGCACTGACCCTCAGAGCATGATGCTGCCACCACCATATTTGACAGTAGGGGTGGTGTGTTCAGAGTGATGTGCAGTGTTAGTTTTCCGCCACACATAGCGTTTTGCATTTTGGCCAAAAAGTTCAACTTTGGTCTCATCTGACCAGAGCATCTTCTTCCACATGTTTGCTGTGCCCCCCACATGACTTGTGGCAAACTGCAAACGGGACTTCTTATGCTTGTCTGTTAACAAAGGCTTTCTTCTTGCCACTCTTCCATGAAGGCCAACTTTGTGCAGTGCACGACTAATAGTTGTCCTATGGACAGATTCCCCCACCTGAGCTGCAGATCTCTGCAGCTCATCCAGAGTCGCTATGGGCCTCTTGGCTGGATTTCTGATCAGCGCTCTCCTTGTTCGGCCTGTGAGTTTAGGTGGACGGCCTTGTCTGGCTAGGTTTGCAGTTGTGCCAAACTCCTTCCATTTCTGAATGATTGCTTGAAGAGTGCTCCATGGGATGTTCAAGGCTTTGGAAATCTTTTTGTAGCCTAAGCCTGCTTTAAATTTCTCAATAACTTTATCCCTGACTTGTCTGGTGTGTTCTTTGCATTTCATGGTGTTGTTGCTCCCAATACAGTATTCTCTTAGACAACCTCTGAGGCTGTCACAGAGCAGCTGCATTTGTACTGAGATTAGATTACACACAGGTGCACTCTAGTCATTAGCACTCACCAGGCAATGACTATGGGCAACTGACTGCACTCAAACCAAAGGGGCTGAATAATTACGCACACCCCACTGTGGTCACGACGGAAAATAAAATTTGAAAACAAACGGACCAGTTCCGAGACCCGCTGGTACCATCCAAATGGCCCTCACACCATCATAAGCACCACACTTTTTCCTGCATCCAAAAACTCCCAACTGTTCCTGAGATATCGGGCAAAACACAAGCCGCCCCTTGCCGCGGCTGGAGAAGCCTTGCGAGCCGAGGAATCGGCAAGCAGAAGCCTCAAATTCGCACCTACTTAAAAGGTTTACATTGTATCTGGCCCTCTGCGGCAGTTAATCACTGCAGGGACTCGGCAAAGCAGCAGGGGAGCGAGATAAGCTCTCCTGCGCGCTTTGACCAATCAGCACCCTCGTCCCATCAATCACTGTCAAATTAATTTCGGCCGGACGAGGGCGCAGCGGGGAACCCTTAATCCACTGAATTGGCTAGGTAGACCGCCCCTCCAAAAAAGAACCGAAACAATTTCCCCGGGACAAATCCACCTTCTCTACTGCCTCATGGTTCCACAAGTTTCATGCCTTCCCTCGGTCGAGCCTTCTTTATGGAGGTAGACCAACCCTTTCCTGGAGAAGGTAAACTAGAGACCAACCCATCTCACTATTCTCCTACCGAGGCACAGTTCCAGGCAGTTTGTGCCTCTCCTCGGTCAGGCTTTTCTATGGCGGTAGCCCACCCCTCTGTTCTCCCCCCCTCTCTCAACGCTTTCCTATGGGAACTTCTCCATTCCCGTACTCTTCTATGCAGGTAGTCCACTACCCCCCTTTTCGAAAATTCGATAAGTCGACCGGCTCGCAGATGAGACTCTAAATTAACCCTTTCATGGCTTGTTAACCCTTTCCTACCTTTCTTCCTCAACCCGTCCTTCGCTCCTCTTCCCCTAAAATCCGAGCTGTGTCACCTAGCCCCTTCTGCCTCCTCTTTAACCCTTGCTTTGCCTCACTGCTTTAACCCTTCCTTTGCCCCATTTGTTCATTTTTCAAACCTCAAAAACTGCAGCCAGAGACACAACTTAGGCAAGATAGATCCCAAGTTGAGAGATTATCTACTCTCTGCTCTGGCCAGCAAGGAGAATGATTATCAACCATCATTCTCATGGATCAGGGGCTTCCCTACCATCTAAGACCTAGTCCCACTGCCCCTGCCTGGCATAAGCTCTCAACCCAACAGGGTGCCCCTTCTCCTCTTTCCCCCCTCCCTTCCTTTCCCTTTTCTCTTCTGCTTCTATGTCTCCTATTCTCCACCCATTCCTCTACCCTGCGTGTGCTTATACATGTGCCTACCCTACCCTCTGATTTCTACACTCTACCATCTGGGGCAAGGGGAAATGGTGGCATGAAGAAGACCATTCATCATGGCGACTTGGCAAAGCTGGCAGAATCATTCAGAAGACTCCAGGATTTCCAGCACGTACATTTGCAGCTGCTTCTTGAAGGCTCAACATCCCTGTCACGCAGAAGCATTCCATTGTTACATTCCTACACCTATAAAAGACTTATGTTCTTATGTTCTTATGTTCTTATGTATGTCCAGACACCCCTAGGTAATCCCATCGGTTCTTCCTGCCCCCCCATCGACTCTGACAATGATCTTCTCTCACCCACTGTTGATTCACTGATTCCTTCAGTTTACCTACACCCAAAGGACAATGCCTTGTTCCCCTTCTCTATTGTGTTATCCGGATGGTACAATCAATGGACACTTGGACTCATTAACATTTGCATGAGCACCTGGTTTCGGCCGGCCAGGGGCCACCCAGGACCACCCTCGGCCAACCCCCGGATCATTCTAATTGGGTCATTTGAAACTACCTTCAGCCAATCTCTGGGCTGGCACCACCCAGAGAGGGGAGGGGAGCAAAGTCAATAAAAGGTGGGGCTCTTCGTGTGTCCAGGGTTGGACATCTTAGCCCGGTTGGAAGGCGGGTGTCCACCTACTGCTTTTATTGGTTCCAATAAACTCAGTACTTCCTCAGATTTCTCTCGTGTTGGATTTTTATTGGCTTTTATAGGATCCAGTGACCTTCAGTGGGACTAGCCCTCTGAAATACATTTTTAACTCTATTTAAAATGCAACACCACTTTGCAGTTATTTATTTGTAAAAAATGTTTGGAATCATGTATGATTTTTGTTCCACTTCTCACATGTACACCACTTTGTATTGGTCTTTCACGTGCAATTCCAATAAAATTGATTCATGTTTGTGGCTGTAATGTGACAAAATGTGGAAAAGTTCAAGGGGGCCGAATACTGTTGCAAACCACTGTAGTGGTCTGTCCAAGACAATGGGACTACAGAAAGTTCCTTTACCCCAATGTCCCCACTATCCATAGCATGTCAGAAGACCAGGTCTAAGGTGTGGCCTGCAGGATGGGTAGGGGCAGACACATGGAGGACATGAAGCCTTTGGACACCCCTGACAGAGCTGCCTCAGAATGGATATTAATGTCCGCCAGAATGGTGAGTTGAGGGGACTCCAACATCACCACTATTATTAGTTCAGTAAGCTTAGGTAGAGAAGTTGTTGTGCCACGGGGAGGGTGATACACCAAGAGAATTCCTATTTTGTCCCTGGCTCCTACTTTTAAGAACATAACATTCAAATCCAGGAAATTGTGGAATGTGGCATCTAGCAAGAGGGATGGAGTTGCGGGAGACTATTACCACTCCACCACCCCATCCCCCCTGGTCTTGCCTGTTCTTCCACAGGGAAACCTGGAGGACAGAGCTGAGTGAGGTTGACACCCCCAGGCTCATCCAGCCAAGTCTCTGTGATGCTTTTCAATTATCTGCCTGCAATTTTCACTGCTCTCCAATCTCTCTTGTTTGTGATTTTTTTTCCTACCTGAAATTCCAACTCATGCTCTTATCTCTGGTTTCATGGTAGTGGCCAGGCATGACAACTTTCTTATAGCAGTTCTGTGTTGTTTTTCTTTGTTAAGAGTTGATATTATTCATCTGCAATAGTCTGCTCCCATGAGTGAAGCCACTGAATAACATCTTCATACACTTGAAGTGTATACTTTAACTCTCATAAGAGCTATTAAACCAATAGGTTTGCTTGCTTGAGAGTGTCCTCTGCTAAGCGGTCACCATTGGCAGGGTCTGTGTCTTGTCTACCACCTTCATTAAAGTACACAAAGCTTCCTCATGTGACTCCTCTGCTAGTTAACTGCACTGTTTCCACTGTTTCTGTTGCAAAGCAAAATTGACCACCAGAGCCTTCCATGGCTATAGCTATGGTTGTGATGTGCACACTTCTGCTTTTAGAAATTGTAAGCTTTTGAATAACACTTTTGTCTGGGCAGACACATGAACTCTCCTCGCTATCAACAAGCCAAGGGTCAGAGCTATTTCAGATTGCTTTGAAGTCCTTGTAGCTCAGAGGATCTTTGCACCTGAAATGAATTGAATTATTTCTCTATTGTGCCTCTCTTAGTCTCTTTAGACGTTGCTCTGCCTCAGAGATATTGTTTCCATTTCCTGCTTTTCCTCACACTTTTTTCCTTGATGTTACCCTTTTGCCCACAGTTATAGCATTCAGGTCCACCTCTCTTCTTGGATTGGCCCCTGAGTGGCTCCCATGCAAATTTCTTTCCTTTTTATTCTCCAGTCCTAGAGCTGTGTAATTTGATCCAGGATGATTTCTTTTCTCTTGGAACATATTTTGATCAGCTTCTTCTTTGAAGTCATTTAATACTTTCCTGAATAGGAGCTTCCCTTAGGTTTTAACACCAGAAATAAGAGAATACCTTATTGGAAAAGACTGCAACCTTTTGTATATTATTAAATTATTTTACCGCAGTAACAAGCTTATCTGTCAAGCATATCATTTTCTCTGTGCGATGAAAAGGATTTTCGTCATCTCGTAAATGGGAGTCAAATTGCTTTCTGTGTGAACCAGTTTAGTCAGTTTTTCCACACAAACCTTTCAGACATTGGATCACATTTTTATGTAAATTTCTATGTTTGTACATGTTCTCAAATACTTGAACACGTCTTAATTGTACTGGACAGTCTATTATCCCTCATTATTACTATAAGCCGCCTTGGGTCCTGTGCATATAAGCACAAACATAAGATCCTCTGTGTTCTCCTCATACAAATATTTGTTCCTTCACATTATCCAAAACACAGTTCTGATCATCCCTATGTGGAAGTAGTCTTGTTTCAGCTTCGGATTAGTGCTGCAACTGGGGGTGGGCAAGCAGGCCATGTTCCTCTGGAGCCACACTGTGCGCCCACACGCGGCAAAATAACAAAATAATATTTGTACTTTGTACTATTCCTCAACACACACACTGGGGACAAAGGAATCCATGTTGCCCTGGGTGACACAGAGCCTAGCTGTGGGCCTGCTTGGCCTTCAAAAGAAATTCACTTGTGTTTGCTTGACCTGCCGTTACTCCAATTGCTTCTTTCAAAACGTTTTTAAAAATCTTTGTGTGGTTGGACTGCATTAACTGGCCCTGACAATATGTATGAACTGGACCCATCACGTGTAGAAGTTGGTGGACTGCAGCTAGTAAACTGAATGTGTGGCTGTGAGTTAAGGGGCAATCTTGAGGCACATGGTAAAATAAAATGAAAAGCTTATGTTTATCATTCCAAGTAATCATTTCAAGAGAAAACAAGTTAAAATCTGAACTGGAGCACAGAGGCCCTTAGAATCAGCATATATGTGTAGAAGTGCCCTAAAGATCAACAAAGAAGCACCCCTCATGGCTACCCACTACTACAGATTAAGGAGGGGGGAAGGGTGTGTGTGCAATTTCCTTGAAGAAGGGGAAGGTAACCTAAGTAGGAAGTGGTCAATGGCAAAGATCAACAGAATACTCAAGTCCAATGGTGACCTACCAGTCTATTCCCCCTGTTAATTTAAATACAACATTGCTGAATTTATTTTAACACATCTTTCTCCCCTTCATCTGTTATTTAGATTTTATACTAGTAACCTGTTTCTTGCTTCTTAATCTTTAAAACCCTAGACACATTAATAGCTACAAAAAACTAAGAATAATCACAATAGTTAACAGAATGCCACAGTACTCTGGAAAATCATCTGAAATTAGAAGCAGCCCGTTTCCTGGGATTACTGTTTTATATTGTTTTATGACTGCTATTGGCTGGAACGGCTTCTACGATTCCACTGCAGATTCCTCCAGAGGGAACATTTGTACCCTTTCAAGTTCCCTTCAAACATGATCAAAAAGGGATCTTCCCCATGATCTTGACATCTCTTTCATTTCACTTTGTACTCTTCTGCTTCTCTTCATTTCGTGAATCTTATTCTTCCTCAGACTACTGGTTTATTTTTGTAGTTTGTTGTGGGAGTGGAGTTCTGCTCCATGGGGCACTTCTTAATTGTCTGAAGGTTGGTTCCCCCATCCTCTTTTTTTAAAAAAAGTTTTAAATAAAGGATCATAATGCTACCCTGCCTGCATCCCAAAAAGAAAGTTGTGGTACTATGGCATGGCTTCTCCCTCACGCTAGCAGGGTGGATGCTGTGGGAGTGGACTGTGGGAGCTGGGGAGCGATATTCATTTGCCCCAGTACAAGTGTATTAAGAATAAGAGAGCTGGGTGAGAGACATTGCAGTGTGTGAGGCAGGTGCTAAATCAGAGAAAAATACAGACCCTTCTTCTTAATCGACAGCAATGTATTTAAAAACAAATTTCTTAATCTGCTTTGAAAACTGTATGTGTTGATGTGTGTGTGTGGGGTCCCTTTCACTTCTGTTGTTTCTTAACATTTCACCTTCATAAGGTGAAAAGCCATTGGGTACAAAGATGGCAGGAACTAAGAGGAGTAGGAAACTTATCAACAGGAAAACACTGAGAGCCCAGAAATCTATTCACTTTGTGGATACTAACCTCCTGGACAGCGGCTAAAATTAAGAGGTTTTCTACACGCCTCTGAAGCTCTAAACAGAGGCTAGGCTAAACCTATCGAAAGCAAAACAAGACACCTAGCCAAATGGATGAATAGTGAAGAGTGTTTTCCACCAGAACAAGACTAGCTAGACCACCTGGAAGTCACTTAATGGACTTCTGAGCAAAGTAGGATCAAAGAATAATCAAGTAAAATTGGGCTACTTTGATATAAGACAAATGTTCTTTTGACTGTGGAGAAATTCAGTCAATGCAGCATTCATGTGGGTGCAATTTATGTCGCACCAGGTGTACAAAAGAAGACCTAGCAAACAGCTGAGATAATGACATTCTAGTAGCCCACTTCTGATCATCAATAGGCCAATTGTCTTAATTTTAATTTACATTTTATTTTACCTATAATTCTGGTATATAATTTTAAATTGTGCAATACTCTGATAAGAAAGAAAGAAAGAAAGAAAGAAAGAAAGAAAGAAAGAAAGAAAG
>JAHTLZ010000209.1:310772-394092 GCA_023846285.1 Phrynocephalus versicolor | reverse complement strand
AAAGAAAGAATCCAGGGAGACTTATGTTGGCTTCTAATATGTTTTCTCAGGCCTGCTAGTGCCTTGTAAAAGGGGAGTGTTTTTTATATCTTAGGCAGCTAATAGTTCAGTGAAAAGGGCAGTAGTTCATCACAACAAAATTAACCCTTCATCTACTTCCTTGCACTCCAATAACAATGATGAGCCCTCTGTACATTAATTGTCCTGAAGAAAGAAAATAATGAAGAGACGCAACAATGGGTTGTGATTGTTTGTTGCAAGCAATAATAAGCCATTATCTCAGAGCATGTAACATTCCCCAGAAATGTACAGCTAGTATGATTGAGGGTTCTTTCAACCACCAGAATAGTCAGTGCATTTATGTTTGTGTTTATGATGCATAAATATTGCTTGTTAAAAGTCATTTCACCTCCCACCTGCATATAGAATTATATGGTAAAGTATTTTTGTTTGCTACTGGGCAAGTTTCCATTTTAGTATTGATTTGCATCCTCTGGGTGGTAAAATCCAAACAATGGGCCAAATTCATCCTGCAGGGAAAGCTCTTTTCTTCAGCCTAGTTACATCAGGTCTAGCATTAGACCTGCTGGGGTTTTTTTGTTTTTGCTTTTAGTTTTTTATTGCTGCTATTGGGCAAATGGCTGGGGAAGCTGTACTATGATTAGTAGTATGCTCCCATGTCTTTGTTTTAAGGCACTGCAGCAGCAACTTAGTGCCCAGAAGACAGGCAGAGTTGTGACTCTAAGCCACAGGAGCCTTATTATTTCTGGTGCAGTATAGGGGTGGGGGTAATTTGACTGCCCATCACTTACCCACTGTCTTCCATTTACTAGAATATTCACTTATAATGGAACGACACCTGTACAATTTGAATGTAGTTCTTTCAAAGATATGTAGCTTGCAAACTGATGTTGAATTTGCTGTTTGTCTGTAATAAAATTATAATGCAGATCTTCAGTGGTAGCTAGCCATTCACTTCTTTTTTGATCATTTGTAATTTCTGTGGTTATAATTTTCTCTCCTTTTACATGAATTCTTCTTCATTTGCTCTCCATGAAAATAACAGTTGGATCATACTCAGACGCGTAGCTGGGGTTTTCAGCACCTGGGGACACAGTCAGCTTTTGCGCACACCCACCCAGACCTTCTGAAAAGGATGTACCCTGCCAGCCAGCAGGGGAGGTGAGGGCTACTCTGCTTCCTCAATATAAGCTGTTTCCAGCCCCATCCAGCTTCTCTGGGAAGCAGGATCTGGGAGAAAGCAGATGCCAGCCACACTTCTGTGGGTGTAGACGTGGGTGCTTCTTGCCCGCATTCTACCCTCCCCCCTCCCCACATGTCAGCCACTGAAGAAAACTTTTGGAAGGGTTACATGCACCCTCCCTTCCTGGGGGCAAAGGGGGGGCCACCCACTGGCCCTGGACTGCCCAGAAGGATCTCGAGGAGGCACAAACCTTTAGCGTTGGTCTAGCTTTCCTGCGGTGGCATGTCCAGCAATGTGCAAGGATGCCAGGGCATGTGCAACCCCAACACCAACCAGCAAGCCCAGAAGGGAAGAAAGTAAAGGCAGATTTTTACATATCTTTTTGATTTCATAATATTTTTGCATAAGATCCTTTCCAAATAACCATCAAATCATGTATCTCATTAATGTCCAAATACTACACAATAATAATCATGGCTCCTCCAGCACATGGTTCTGCAGTGGTGCAAAAACATGTATCCAAGGCACAGATCCTCAAGGATCTTATTGATTTTTTTTCCAGGATGATCTCCAAATTACTCTCCCATCCTAAGCTCTATCTCTGCACACAGGTTGCACACAAAAAATCAGGAGTCCATCAGCAAATTTGATTATTCCATGTATTCACTCATCCAGGTCAATAATAAAAATGTTGAAGAGCACTGGGCCCAGCTCTTGAGACTTGTGGTGCCCTACTCATTACCTTCTCCCAATTTGAGAAGGAGCTATTGCTTAGGTTTTTACACTATAAGAGAGGAAAACTAACACCTGCTTTCTCATGTAACTTTTTTTGTTAATATGCATGTTGCTACAGTGAGACTCCTGTCTTTCTACCCAATTAGGAATACAGGTCCAGTCTCCAGCTGACAAGTGACAGATGGGAAAACTCTCTTGAGCCTTGCTCGCTCTACACCCGTGCTTCAAATTTTGCCTAGCAGTTCCAAGGTTCTTCAGCTGTGTTCCAGACCCATGTTGACAAAATAAATGGAAACATAATCTATAGAAATATTGTGGCTCTGTGAGACCATCATTTTTTTAAAAATTAACATAATATTCAGTATTTGGGATTTCCCTTTCCCCCCATTAAAATAAAGTCCTTGGTATGGTGTTCTGAGAAACCATATCCAAATTCTACATGTCAATTCTCTCACATTCACAGTAGTTTACAGTAGAATTTATAGCATAAAAGCACTCTGCTCTTTGACTCATTGTTTGCTATCCAAATATGTGTTAGTCAACACAAGACCAAGCAACTACAAAGAGCAGTGAAACAAAAAGGAATGTTCTCTGGAGCTAATATCGTTGTTGCTAAGCATGCCAAGTCACCTTCAACTCATGACAACCCTATATATGAGCAAACTCCAAAATGTCCTGCCCTCAACTGCCCTTCTCACCTCTTGTAAACTCAAGCCTGTGGATTTCTTTAGGGAATCAATACATCTCATATTTGGTATTCCTCTTTTCCTCCTGCTTTCCAACTTTCCTACATTATTGTCTTTTCCAGAGAATCCTGCTTCTCCAGCTTCAGCATTTTGCCTCCGAAGATAATTTGGGCTTGTTTTGATCTAGGACCCACTTGTTCACGTTACTGGCTGCCCAAGGTATCTGCCAAGCTATCTTCCAGCACCACAAATCATTTTGTTCCTGTCACCTTTCTTTACTATCCAGCTTCCACATCCATATGTGGTGATCAGAAATATAAGAATGTGGATGGTGATCATGGAGGAGCTCTACCCTCTCAGTAAAACTGGGAAGGCATATGTGTATGCTAAACAAAGTTAGAACGTAAGAATATAAGAACAGCCTTGCTGGAACAGGCCACAGCTCAACCTGTCCAGCATATTGTCTCACACAGTGGCTCACCATTTGCTTCACGGTATTCCCAAGCAGATGTCTTCAGCTGCTTAAGATTCCCTGCAAATGGCATTGAGAGATATCCTGCCTATATCTCCAACCAGGAGTTTTAGCATATATATGCTTATTCAATTAAATTAACCATTGTATGCAGTAACGTTCAATGTTTAAAATGAAAACATTCATACATTAAAATTGAAAATAATAAAAACCATGCCCTTGACATCTTAAATTATCTTGGACACCCCACATTTCTTGCAGTGGTTCAAAATCTCAAAAAGTGCATGATCACACGAGGAGGCAGCCTGTCTTTTGGAATGTTTGTGGAATGATCCACTGCAATTTATTTTCTGACTATTACATGACATATGAGGAAATGTGCTCCAGGCCAATCTCAGTCTTTGTGACCTTTTTGATTCTGCTGTATTTACGCCTTTCTGTGTCTGGGCTGAAGCTATTCCTGACAGACAGGAGGGCCACTTTAAGGGAGATTGCTCCCTGCTATGCAATCCTTTCTGCTGCAATTTGATGCAAGTGTTTCCCAGCAACCATAAGTGAAGATGGGGAGGACAGATTCTGGGATATACGCCCACCTCTTATTTAGGGTCAAGTGGCAAACATATTTGTTTAATATTATATGGTTCCCATTCAAGTATAAATCAGGGCAACAGGGGTGAAGCTGTTGGCTGCAAATTTGGCAGCTCGGCGGTTTGAATCCCGGGTGCCTCACAGCGGAGTGAGCTCCCGCTGATAACCCAAGCTCTTGCCAACCTAGCAGTACGAAAGCATGTAAATGCAAGTAGATAAATAGGTACCGCTGTAAAACGTGGGAAGGTAAAAGCGTGTTTCCTTGCAGTCATGCCGGCCACATGGCCATGGACTTGCACAACACTGGCCCTTTGGCTTGAATACAGAGATGAGCACCACCCCTAGAGTCAGACACGACTAGCACGCATCTGCAGGGGGAACCTTTACCTTTCTTTACCTTTACCTTTATCAGTTTTGCATGTGTATGTGCACAGGTCATTTTCTCCCCTTTCAAATTCATATAGGTTTTTTTAAAATCCATGTAAAATCCATATAATTTGTCAAATCATTATATTATTTACATGGATATTATTTATTTGGTTTGAAAACTGCCTAGAGTAGCTATTAGCTAGATAGGTGGTATAAAAGTTCAATACGTACATAAATAATAAATAATAAATAAATGAAAACATTACTGAATGCCTTTTCTCATAAGATACATATTCAGGATTAGCATTTAGTTGTCTCCCTCCTGTTCCTTGCCGAGCCAAGTGCCTAGACAGTGGAAATTACAAAGGGTGTGCAAATTCAAGAGTCAGGAAAGAGACATGCATGGTGGGCTAGGAGATGGTGGCAAACTGAAGGCGGCAGCCTCCATTGCTAGGGAGAAAAAGCTCCCCCTCTCTCATCTCTCTCTCTCTCTCTCTCTCTCTGTGTGTGTGTGTGTGTGTGTGTGTGTGTGTGTAAGGGTAGGTTAATAAGCCCACCCTGCTCCCATCATGTCTTCCATTTCTCTTATTGGTAGGAGTGTAGTATCACAACACATGTTAAAGTGGGGACAAGGAGAAATTGCCGGCATAGCCATTTTCTCTGCCTTGCACCATCTTCTTCATTCCTCCTGGGAAAAGAAGCATCTTCCTCTCCCTTTTGCCTTCTGCATTAAAGCAGCTGCTTCTGAACTTCTTATTTTTGCAAACCCACAACATGCCAAAAACCACGCCGAGCAGTTGTTCAGCTGCATATTTGGCAATTACAGGGTCATTATCTTAAACCTTCCTAAAATATAACTGCTTTACTTTGCCTCTCTCCTTAATTGGTGAGTAATACCTGCTGCTTGAGATGACATCCGTAGTTGCCATCTCCACCTCTGCTTTAAGAGGGAGAGAGGGAGAGAGAGAGAGAGAGAGAGAGAGAGAAGAAAACAAATTTCATTTCAGCGAAAATCTGGCAGAGTCTTCTGTCAGAGAAATGGGCTGTGTGGGTTGTAGATGATTTGTGCTGAAAATCAGAGTGCTGATATTAACAAAATGTGAGCTTTTTAGTGGCACAAGAGTGGGTGTTGATCTTTGGATAATTTTGCCAAGCCATAATGTGGTTTAATAGATATATTTGGATGTTACAGTGTGTACATGCATACATGTGGGGAAAGATAGCATTTACGTACATAGAATCATGAAGTTGGAAGGGGCCTACAAGGCCGTTGAGTTCAACCCCCTGCTCAAGGGACACAGGAAAATGACTATCCCTCAGACCTGCTAACTAAACCCATCAGCACGTTTGAGGGTTACTTACTCTGTTACAGGGTCTTTCATGGGCTGCACATACCAACAAAATATGAGAAAACAAAAGTTGCCATAAGGAGTTGAAAGAAACTCCAGTTTGGGGTTGGAGGGAAGGATGATTATTTTGTGTGTCTAATCCTGAGGGTTGGGCTAGGCTACCTTTCTCTGTTCCTTTCCTTCAAATAAATTTTTGGCCGGTGTTCCTGGATCCTTCTACCTTTCCTTCAAATATTTTTTTTTAAGCTGGTGCGGGGGCAGGGGAGTCTGCTGAGGACAGGGGTAGTAAAAAGGGGCGGGGGTTTTAAAGGGAGCAATTGTTCCCTCAAGGCAACACATTCCTCATCCCTGGCCTAAGCCAAGCCTAATAATTTACAGACATGATTAGAGATGGGCACGAAATGCCAAAATGGCATTTCGTTATTCGTTACTCCGTGTCCATTTCATTTAATAAGAAATGATTTTTTTTAAAAAAAATTCATTTCGTATTTCATTTGTTTCGTTTCTTTTTTTACTTTAACTTTTCTCTTTTTCTCTTTTTATTTTGTTATTTTTTATTTTTAGTGTGGTCAGGGCATTTTTATTTTTATTTTTATTTTTTTATTACTAAAAAGTCCCTGATGACAGGGCTCTCTCTTTTCTTTAACAGCTGAGAATCACAGGCTTGGGGCCAGTGTTTTTTAATTTTAATTTTTTAACCTTTTTCTCATGCACCAGCTGGGTCAGCGCAGTTTTTTTCCTTTCCTTTTACTCACGCCAACCATGCATCTCCTGGGCCAGGTCGGAGCGTTTATTTATTTATTTAACTTTTTTAATTTTTTAGTATTTTTCCCTTTTCATTTTTCTTTTCTTTTACTCACACCTCAGCTGGGTTGGTGCATTTTTAAATTATTATTTTTTATTTTTTTAATGGTTTTTTTTTGAATCACGCTTACCATGGGCTGCTTTGGCAGCCTGTGGGTCAGGACAGTAGCATGCAAGTTGGGTCAGCGGTCCACAGGCCGGATCAATTTTTTAAAAATTTAATTTAATTTAATTTAATTTAATTTAATTTTTAAAAATCGTACCTACCATGTGGCCCGGCGGCTGGTTCGGCGGCTCGTGGGTCAGGTCAGTGGCCCCCAGTTCGGGTTGGGGGCCTGCACATTGGGTCAGTGGCCTGTGGGCCGGGTCAGTTTTAAATTTTTTATAAAACTTTATTTATTTATTTATTTTGAATCTCCGACCACATGACCCACCAACCAGATGTAACACGGGACTGTCAGTGCTTTTTTTTGTTTTTTGTTGTCGCGCTGAAGGAAGCATTAATTGACACAGGGTGTACTAAGACTCTACTTAAGGAGATGGCCGGGACGATACTACCAGGGTTACAATGAGTGAAATGTATTCATGGGGATGTAAAGATATACCTTGTTTGTAAAGTGACTTTGGTGATCAGGGATCTCTCCAGAGAGATGGAAGTGTGAGTGGTGCAGGGATTGTCCAGGGATGTGTTGCTGGGTAGAGACTGCCTGGGGATTGAAGAATTGACTCAGACGGACAGTGAAGCATTGGCTGGAGGAAATGATGTGGCAACAGGGGAGGCAGAATTGCTGCAGGTCTCTAAGGAACGAGTCAGAAACTGGCAACAAGCTGTCGAATGTTTACTTCAAGTTAGAGATTCCAGTGTACCAGAAAGACATGTTTCCCCAGCTTCCCCAGGGCTTGAGATACAAAGAGGAGTTATTTACCAGGTACATAGAAGTACAGAAGGAGACAAGATCAGGATGGTACTTCCCATTAGGTTAAAGGGGTTGGTCTTGAAAGTGGCACATGATATTCCCATGGAAGGACATTTAGCCTACAGAAAAAAACCCTGGAGATGATAAAACAACATTTCTTTTGGCCCCAAATAACCCTAGATATAGAGAAATATTGTAAGTCTTGTCCCAAGTGTCAATTGACACAACCAAACCTGCACATGGGGGAAAGTTAGTCTCCATGCCTTTAGCAGATTATCCCTTTGAACGGATTGCCCTTGATATTGTAGGACCTGTACAGAAGTCAGTTGAAGGATACCAGTACATATTGGTAATTATTGACTATGCAACCCTAACCCAGAAGCAATTCCTCTGCATACTACTAGCACCCAGTAATGGCCAAGGAACTGCTATCTCTATTTGGGAGAGTAGGTTTTCCCAAATAGGTCCTGACTGACCAGGTCTTAATGTCATGAGTAATGTGTTCAAACAGATGTGGCAGATGTTAGGCGTTATACCCCTGAGAACCACCCCCAGGCTAATGGCTTGGTAGAATGTTTTAATTGCATGCTGAAGGGAATGCTGAGGAAACTTACCATTAACAACCCAGGACAATGGCATCAGTTGCTAGCCCCCTTAATGTTTGCAGTGAGAGAAGTGCCCCAGGGCTCTACTGGGTTCTCCCCTTTTGAATTATTATACGGGCAGCAACCATGAGGAGTGCTTGACCTAGATTATGAAGTACACATACCAGGGAAAAAGAAGGAGCTACAAGTTTTACATGTCAATTTGTTGAAGGATTGGACGGACCAAGAGAAACCTTGTGGGTACAGCATGGGTGAAGCCCTAGGCCCAGAAGCCCTGTTGAACAATGGGGAGGGGGACAGTGAACCAGATGTTGGAAAACAGCTGGGAGATGGAGAAGTTTCTCAGGTGAGGGAAATGGTATGAAAATCTAAGGATGTTTTCTCTAAAATACCTGGATGCACTAAAGTAGTCCAACATGCTATTAATACCCCTGAAGGAACAGTAATTAGATCATCAGGCAGGTCATGGCCCCGCCACTCCGTACCAGCCTTAGAAAATGAGGTAAGGAAGATGTTATGCCTGTGTGTTATTGAACTGTCAAAAAGCCCCTGGAGGAGCTACCCAGTGATTGTACCCAAACCAGAAGGGTCCCTCAGGTTTTGTGTAGACTTCCGGAAAGTCAATTCTGTATTCAAATTTGACGCATACCCCATGCCAAAGGTAGGGGATTTAATAGACAAGATAAGAGAGGCACAGTTCTTGAGTACCATTGACTTAACCAAGGGCTATTGGCAAATTCCCCTCAGAGAAGAGGATAGGGAAGAAACTGCCTTCTCGATGCCCTCTAGGTTGTATCTTTTTTATATATATGCCATTTGGTTAGCATGGGGCAGCCGCTACATTCCAGCAGCTCATGGATGAAGTACTTGCTCCAGCACAAGAATGCGTGGCAGCCTACATTGATGATGTGATCATTTTTAGTAACTCCTGGGAGGAACACATGAAGGATCTCCAAAGGGTGGTAGAGGCTTTAAGACGAGCGTGATTAACGGCTAACCTTAAAAAGTGCAGGATACGGCTATCCCAAGTACAATTTCTAGGGGTCCAAGTAGGTGGGGGGAAAGTTCAACCGCAAGAGGGTAAAGTCACTAAGATATCAAATTGGCATGTTCCCAGAACCGAGAGAGAGGTTCAACAATTCTTTGGACTAGTGAGGTACTGCCAACAGTTCGTTCCTAACTTTGCATCAATTGCTATACCTCTCTCTGCTCTTACAAAGAAAAAGGATCCCTGGAGGGTGAAGTGGGGTCCAGAACAGGAAAAGGCATTCAAAATATTAAAAGAGATACTGGGTAACTGTCTCATTGATACACCCCAGACTTCTTCCTTCTTTCACTTTATACACCGATGCCTCAGATAGAGATTTGGGGGCAGGATTGTCTCAAGAAAGGGCAAATCTTGAACCCCTACAATGACTATATATTTTCTAAAATTGTTAAACTGAAAGTTGAGGGTAGTCACAGAAGTAAGCTGAGGAAAGAACCTGTAATTTTGGGTTGGAAAAGTGGGTGTCATCTTATACATGGACAGAGTCTTATAGAATTGTGCTGCATTAGTTAGGGAACTAATTTTTTTCCAAAATTAAGAGAAGATGAAAATAGAAGAAGGGGTTTCTCCATCATCCCTTTTAATGTTGCAACCCACTGCACACGTCATTGGCTCACCACAGAATACACCGTCCACAACTCTGTTTAGGAGCAGATTAACCAAGGGCACAGGCTACAGAATGAAATATTCAGGAGCATTCTGAATTGTGCCAAATAAACCAAAGACCTAGAGTGGTGTGCCAGAAAGGAGCATGGCAGCCTTTGAAATGGATGGGACCGGCTGCTCTTACTCAAAACAAGTGTGCTCACAGCAATTTGATTCAAACCAGGCAGCAGCAGAGGCGAACCGAATAGCAAGCTCTATGCCTGCTAAGAATCTTATGCTCATGGCAGCAAGCAGCCCCCAATGAATGGCACTGCCCCTCAGTTACTACTCTATTTCCAAACAACAGCAGGGTGAGGCTGTATCAAGGATTCATTAGCAGTTGTTGCTTTTGAAGAGCTGGAAAACAGTAGGATTAGAACCTACTCTTTGGCCCTTCTGCCCTTGCTTTTTTCATCTCAGCAAGGGGCAAGGTGACAACTGCTGCATTGAGCCATCTGAGCGGAGAGGGGAGAAAAGGCACTTCAAAGCCACCCTTGTGCATTGTGAGGATTATAGATTTCAGCAGTGATGTGTTGATATGAATTTCCCCTTGGTCTTCCCTCACTGGAGTCGAATGCATCTCTACTTCATTCATAGGCTGGATAAGCAAGTGTGGACTGACCAGCAGTGGAAAGGAGAGAGCAGGAGAGCATGTGTGTGTATAACCCTACACTGTCAAGGGAGATGGGCCCATAAAAGGCAGAGAGAGGAGAAGGAGAAAGAGTAGCATGGACATGTCAAGAGGATCAGAAGCAAGATGAGCTGGAGAAAGGAGAGGGGCACCACAAAGAAACCTCTGACATCATAGACATGAGTTAATGGTCACATACAGTAACTTAGACAGAGGAGATAAGGTAACCTGCTTTTAAAAGAAAAATACTTTGGGCCTCTGTACTGCATTCCTGGTCTGGTCATCCTTACTAATATAATTATCATAGCAACTGTTCTCTGGCAATTTATAAGCGGCAGATAATGGACTCTCCCCCCTGCTCCATTCGCCTCCAGGTCTAATGAGGTGAACTCAGCACTGCAGGCAGCTCAACCAGATTGAGCTCGGGAAACTTTCTGGTCTTTTCGAGTCTTTGCAGTCACACTATATTCACCTGCTGTTTTGCTACATTGTTTGGCCTTGTCTCCACTGCTCTACCCTACACAAACATGCCCCCCCCCCCCAATTTACCCTCTTGGCCATGAAAGAAGCTGCCAGTATGTGAAAGAAGATTTCTGGCACACCACTTTCAAGCTAGGACATGAATGAATGCAAGTGGGGAATGGTCAGGGTCAACCCATACTTCAGCATTGCAAATACATGTATGGATTCCTGCCAGTCCAGGAACACTGTTTGAGTCAGTTCAACCTTGTCTGCTGCCTTCAGTGGGTTTGGCTGGGAGACCTTTCTCAGCTGGGGTGACTATGAATTAGTCTGGCAGTAAGCAGAGTGTTCTGCTTATATACCGCCCCATACCACTTCAAGTAGTCTCTGGGCGGTTTACAGTTTTAATTACCGTACGCAGGCTACACAGTAACCAATTGTTCATTCTCTGCCTCTAATTTTGAAGAAAGCCATAACTCTCTGCTTAAGTATCTTTTTCTCCTTTTTTAAAAGTTTGCTGGCAATTAGAGTGCAGTTATGCTGTTTGAGGGCAGTGAAAATGTAGTCTAAGAGTCTGTTGGAAGTAGTCAGCAGCAGTGAGTCTGAAAAGGCCTGTTGCTGTAACCAGTCATTTCTGTAGAGTATGCTATTTTCAATGTATTCATCTGTAAGTAAATGGAAGCTTTGATTATTTATATTACCTGTGTCTCTAAGCAAGTTATTGGTACTGAAAGTGTCAGTGAATAAGACAAAAAAAGTGGCAATCTAATCTGAGGTGACTGGAAGCTAATTCTGCTCTGTAAATCCCTGCTCATCTAGAGGTTTCTGAGCAAAATTAAAAATTCTGCGAGCAAATATGGGATTGAGAGGGGAGGAAGGGCAGGAAGGGCAATACTCCAAAATGCCTCTGCTGATAAGTCTTTCATTTGGACGTGTTCATCACTTTCCACAGATTCTACAGATTTGTGACTAAGATTTAGTTAGGCCTTCTCTAAAGAGCCACAGTAACCATATTTACATGATGAGAATGCTAAAAATAAAGATGTGCATATGTAGAGCAACTTATGAAGGTAATGTAAATGTCAGGAGTGTCAATTCAGATCACAGTGTAGGAGTGGATATAAGTTTATTGTTGAGACTGAGGAAGCCTTTTGAATATAATATAATCAATATGGTTTCTGCACAAAATCCAGGTGTTTTAGGATAGTTTTAAAAATTGCATATAAAAATTATACAGTATTTTTATTATTTTTAATATGAAAGAAACAATGCACAATGTGGAGTATTAAAGAGTGCAACAGGTTAGGTTTCAGGAGGCCTGATTCAAATCCCTGCTCTGCTATGGATCCTCACTGGAGGTGTGGAACTAGTAAAGCCACTCTTTAAACACACTGTTATCTTGAATGCTCTATTAGGGTTGCTAAGTGGGAAATGTAGGGTGGTGCGTCTAGGTAAAAAGAACGAATTGCACAGATATAGGATGGGAGACACCTGGCTGGAGAATAGTGCCTGTGGAAGGGATCTGGGAGTCTTGGTGGACCACAAATTGAACATGAGTCAGCAGTGTGATGCGGCAGCCAAGAGAGCCAACGCGATTCTTGGTTGCATCAACAGAAGCATCGTGTCTGTAGATTATTTCTCTCGACAGGGGCCCTGGAGTGAGGATGGCAAGGATCGGATGGCCTACTTGCCATGGGGGGGGGCATGTGAGGATGATAAGGATGGTGTGCTGTCTGAGAAGTGAAGGATATTGGAAGGGCAGGGATTGGAAGAGGAAAGGTTGGGGAAAGAAGAGGGGAAAGGAGAAGACGCAAGGGGAAAGGAGAGTTCGAGCGCGGGCATCGGGAATCAAGGGTTGACAACAGACGAGGTGGCTGAAGGAATGTGGGTATCCATCATTGGGGGGACAAATTGGAGGAGGAGATTTGGAAGGAGGAGGAACCAATAAGAGACGTGTGCGATAGGGGTACAAACTGACGGTGAATTGACGGATTTGGCAGTTGAGCCGTTGGAGTGGAGGGTGGTGGTGTCACCAGCATGGACTGGTCACAGCCCCACGCAACTGAGAGCGAGTTTTCCCCTCAGGGAGCATCGGGAACCTCCCCGCTGGGCGCAACATCTCTGTTGCAGAACATTGTGTCATGGGAAGGGGAGTTCCCATGAGCACCTACTGGGACATTTCAGTACTTATGGACACCCCAGTGATTTGTGAGCCTGAAGTGTGTCTTACATTGGAAACGGACCCTGTTTTGTTTAATATGTTCAAGAGACCAGGCAGGAGAGTGGAAGCAAGAACCTTTTTATGGTTAAACCAGTTAATAAAAAGTTGTTAAAAGAACAATTATTGTCGCTTGTCAGTTCCTTAGAAGAGTTAAATATCCATAGAGAGAATGTATTTATTTATTTATTTTGGAGTTTATATACCGCCCGTCTTCCAAAGGAACTCCGGGCGGTTTATAAAAAAAAAAAAAAAAAAACAGACAGTAAGCAAAATTGTATACAGCGTCACAATAAAATCAATATATCAGTATAAACGTAAAAAACAATAGTAAGAAGGCAAGGTGTCAGTACGAGCAGAAGACAAAAAAAACTTTACAGTCACCAAACGCCTCCCGGAAAAGCAAGGTCTTTAAAGCTTTTTTGAAGGCTGGCAGGGACTGTGCAAGGCGCAACTCTCTCGGGAGATGGTTCCATAATGTGGGACCAGCCACAGAGAAGGCTTGGCTACGGGTGACCATTTTCCGAGCCTCCCTGGGCGTGGCCACCCACAGTGAGTGCGCCCGCGACATTCTAGTTGGATGGGCCGAGGTTGACCGCTGGGAGATTCGCTCTGCAAGGTATTCAGGTCCCAGGCCATGGAGGGTTTTATAAATTAAAACCAGGACCTTGAATCTTATTCGGGATGCAACGCGTAGCCAATGCAGGCGAGCCGGAACTGGGGTGATGTGGTCATATTGACGCACCAGTCTGGCCGCCGCATTTTGCACCCGCTGGAGTCGCCGAATAAGAGTCAAGGGCAACCCCATGTAGAGAGTGTTGCAGTAATCTATTCTCGAGATCACCAGTGCTTGCATGACCGTTCTCAAGGAGTCCCCATCAAGGTATGGACGAATCTGGGCAATTTGGCAGATTCTGAATCCTGAATCCACTCACAGTACCACTCTATTCTGCTCTGGTCAGACTCCATCTGGAGTACTGTGTCCAGTTCTATGCACCTCGGTTTAAAAAGGATGTTGACAATCTTGAATGGGTCCAGAGGAGGGCAACCAAGATGACTGAGGGTCTGGAAGAAATGTCTTACAAGGAGCGGCTTAGGGAGCCGGGAATGTTTAGCCTTTCTAAAAGAAGGCTGAGGGGGGATATGATAGCTATGTTTAAATATTTGAAAGGATGTCATATTGAAGAAGGGATTGGTTTATTTTCCATGGCTTCACAGACTAGGACATGGGACAAAGGTCTCAAACTACAGGAAAAGTGATTTAATATAAACATTAGGAAGAATTTCATGACAGTTAGAGCTGTTTGGCAGTGGAATATGCTGCCATGGAGGGTGGTGGAGTCTCCGTCTTTGGAGGTTTTTAAGCAGAAGCTGGATGGCCATCTGTCGGGAGTCTTGTGATGGAGGTTACTGCATGGCAGGGGGTTGGACTGGATGGCCCTTCAGGTTTCTTCCAACTCTATGATTCTAAGTGTAGATCATTCCTAGCAGCGTCTGCTCACAGAATGACTGCATTGAACAGGATGCTACTTGACCATGGAATTGCCAGGAGATCTCCTGACTCCTGTTGGGTAAAGAGGGAGAGATTTCAGGATGACCCAAAGACAGTGACACTCCTGTTAAAGTATGTCATTTCCATTAAGAGATAATGTCTTCCAGCATTGAGAGAAAGGTGGGACAAACAAATAGATGACAAGGAAAAGAATCCTCAGATGTGGGTACAAAGCAGTGAGCTATCCTTTGCCTCATGTGAAGTTAACCACCAAGAGGTTGATACAGGTTATCCCAAAGGTCAGGGTAGCCCTTACCTTTGTTCTGGTTTGCTTTTTAATATTTTAAAATGTTTCTAATATAGGGGGTACAGGAAGGAGTGTACTGGTTTGGCAAATTATTCATACATTTTAGACCTTCCCCTCATTTGTTACTCATATTACCATTGCAATAATTTATCAATTTTCCTTCACTTACCAGTGGAGGGTACTTGGAAATTGATGCCCACTTCGTAAGGTAAGTGCTTTTAAGTTATCTTCCATTTGGACCTGCCTCCAAATGGACTCTGGCCCCTACCTAGTTCCCTTCATTGCCTGCAGTTGTTCAATATCCCAAGCAGCTGGGCAGGCTCTACTGTGGAAAGGGTGTTTGGGTGTGATTGTGCCTGCAGCTTTGGTGGTGGTGGTATCCCAGCCACCCGCCAGGACTTCAACAGGACTTGCAATCAAGTCAGCCTCATGGCGTTGTGGAAGCTAAATTGATCCAGTAACCTGTTGGGGCCAACCATCTTAATAGTCCTTAGCACAAAACGTATTTCAGACAAGGGTAACCTGTAATAATTTGCACTCATGGCTTGGGAATGGTATGCATTCACTACAGCTTCAGCTTGGCTGTTGCTGGCTCAGCTCACCCCTGGTCCCTTTGGCCAGTTAAAACTGCACTGCTAGTTTGTAATATCACAATACGTATTTGCCTAATTTTGTCTCCCACTTTTTGTTTGTCTTCCATCCCTACCAAATCCCCACTTTTTAAGGCAATGCCCAGCAATCTTCTGCAGAGCCATGCCACCGCAGCCCCGAGCGGCACTGTACTTTGGACATATTGCAAGAAGTCGAGACTTACTAGACAAAGGGGGTGATACTGGGAAATGCTAAGACAGCAGGAAAAGAGAAAGGCCAAAAAGAGGAAATGGATCCAGCTGTGCCCTGAAGTCTGCAAGACCTGAACTATTCTCTTAAGTACAAGACCTTTTGGTGGTCAGTAATTCAGAGGGCTGCATTGGCACACAACACCAATAAGCCACAGACATTTTCAGCAAGCAACATGTTAATGCTATGATCTACAGGACATAAAATATTCATGCCTTCCTGACCACTAATAAGCAGTCCCATGGAGGGATTTAAATGTGTGAGATACAGAGGGATGTTTTTTCCTGCCAGATGTCCTCTGATTCTTTCCTTTCCTGCCACACAACATTTAAGTACCTTTCCCACTTGTTCATATAATTAGTATTCTTATTCAGCTTTTCCAGCAGAAGGTATTTATAAATTTCCCCCCATCAGACCCTTGGATCCAATCCTATCGGTAGCAGCCAGGTGTTCAAATCATGTGGGGTCTTTTTAGTTTCTGCAAAGATGTAAAGGATCATGAGAAAAAAATGACAGTTTCACAGGTGGTGGGAATATTGAGGTTTAGTCTGACTCTACATTATGGAGTAATTTTCCATAAGAAATTTATATAACACATACAACACATTTTATGCTTAATCCATATATCAATATTTTTTATGTTCTAGAATTAAACAATAGGTTTGAGATAAAATAAGGAAGGGAAAAAATGCCAGACAATAATGTTTTTCTTTCACATCTCCCAAGCCTTTGATAGGGGAAGTTTTCTAATTTCTAGTTGCTGTTCATTGTTGCCCAGAACAGAAGTGGTTTTATTTATTTAAAATTATTGACATGGGGATTAGTGAGATGATAAACAAAGAATCCCCTTGAAACATTCTTGTTTTCATGATAACTTCACTAGTTTCTTTATTACTGACCATTGAGACAGTTTTCCATTTCCAATGCTTTTGGAATAATTTCTGACTAATTTTACTAATCTCCCCCGACAAAAAATTGGCAGATGTTAATCTAGCTGTGTACTAATGCCTTTTTATAGTCTATCCAGGCCATGTTAACTAGAGTTGTTTTTCGTGGTCTTCCATGCCTCTTTACATAAGTTTTCTTTTTGTTCAGTTGAGTATAGGGAGTTTTAATTAAATAATTATGTCTTGATATTGGAAGTACTCTTGTGAGGACCTTGAATATTGTTGTAATTGTTGTGAGGCATTGTGATTGTTTGGGTTCATTCCTTTTTTGATGATTTTATTATCAGAAATGTGTGGCCCCCTTGTCATCCCATCTTCAGTTATAGAATTTTGAAGCAAGTGGATAAATTGTACTGTTGTCTATTGATGGAGATTTGTTAAATGCTTTAATTAAAATATGTGCAGCTCATTTGGCCCAGGTGCACTCCAGTATTTAACAGCCTTTTCCTGCCTCTTAATTATTTCACTTGTTATTGCAATATAATGCATATGTTTTCCTTGAGTTTCTTTGTAAATGTCTTTAACCCATGAGTTGTTTTTGTTATGTTCAGTTGGGCTTTCCCAAATTTCTTTCCAAAATTTTAGAGCAGCATCTTTACATGGGGCTAATTTATTTGCTCTGCATTTTCTCATTTATAGAATAATTGCTGGTTATTTCAAAATTGTGTGTATTCTCTTTATTGTTTCAAGCATCCATCATATATTTTATCTTTATTTTATTTGCTATAGCTTTTATCCATTGATTTAATTCTTCCAGAATTTCAACAATTGTTTTCCTTTCTAGGTCATATATTTTGCAAAGTCTGTTTTTTTACTTTTTCTTTTTTAAGTTTGGAATCTTTCAGGTGTTTTAAGTTGCCAATGTCTGCATGCAGTTTCTTTATTTTCTATTCCACCTGAGGCTTTCTGTGCATCAGCAGGTGGAACAACCTCAAAGTAGGGCAAGAAAGATGATCAGGGGGCTGGAAACAAAGCCCTATGAGGAAAGATTGAAAACTAGGGATGCTTAGCCTGGATAAAAGAAGACTGAAGGGTGATATGATAGTACTTTTTTAAATCTTTGAAGGGCTGTCCTACAGAGGAGGGACAGGATCTGTTCTTGACTATCCCTGAGTGAAGGATATGCAACAGTGGTCTCAAGTTAAGAGAACCCAGCTTTCAGCTGAAGATCAAGAAAAACATCCTAACTGTTAGAGCAGTACAGCAATGGAACCAATGACCTCAAGAGGTGGCGAGTGCTCCAACACTGCAGGCACCCAAGAGAAATGTGGACAACCACCTGGCAGATAACCTTTGATTTGTATTCCTGGATGGAGAGGGGGTTGGACTTGATGGCCTTATAAGACCCCTTCTAACTTCACTATTCTTTGATTCTATAACTTATCTTTGCCAAAAGAAGAATAAAATTGTATTTTATTTTTATTTATGTTGCTCCTCAGTGTGCTTGGTACATACAAGCTACACCATGAATCTCAGACAGCATCCCATAAAGTATTAGTGGAGCCATCTTGTTAAGGCTATCATTTAACAGAGGAGAAATGATCCCTTCAGATTCAACACAGCAAGAAAAGAATGACCCAGTGATGGTAATATCTCACTGACTTCTCTGAAAATGAAAATGACAACACCTAGGAGCAGAGAAACTTCTGAAACAACTTCCAGAATGTCAGTGCTGGCTAGGACAATGCAGTCTTTCTCTGTACTGTTAGGTTACAAACTCAGCGGTTTGGAGAGTAAAATGGGACAGAACTAGTTTGGCCTTGGAGTTCCAAATGAAGCAGGGCAAAGGCTAATTGAGTTTTGTCAAGAGAACAAGCTGGTCATTGCAAACACTCTTTTCCAACAACACAAAAGGTGACTCTACACATAACCAGATGGACATAACCAGATGGACAATAATGGAATCAGATTGATTATGTTCTCTGCAGCCAAAGATGGAGGAGCTCTATACAGTCAGCAAAAACAAGACCTGGTGCTGAATGTGGCTCAGATCATCAGCTTCTTATTTCAAAATTCAAACTTAAACTGAAGAAAGTAGGGAAAACCACTGGGCCAGTCAGATATAATCTAAGTCAAATCCCTTATGAATACACAGCGGAAGTGAAGAACAGATTTAAGGAACTAGATTTAGTGGACAGAACACCTGAAGGGAGTCTTGTAACACTGTACAGGAGGCTGCAATGAAAACTATTCCAAAGAAAAGAAAATGCAAGAAAGCAAAGTGGTTGTCCAACGAGGCCCTACAAATAGCGGAGGAGAGAAGGGACGCAAAATGCAAGGGAGAAAGGGAAAGATACAGAAAATTGAATGCAGACTTCCAAAGAATAGCAAGGAGAGACAGGGCGGCCTTCTTGAACGAACAGTGCAAAGAAATAGAGGAAAACAACAGAAAAGGAAAAACCAGAGATCTATTCAAGAAAATTGGAGATATTAAAGGGGCATTTCATGCAAAGATGGATATGATAAAGGACAAAAATGGTAGGGACCTAACTGAAGCAGAAGAGATCAAGAAGAGATGGTAAGAATATACAGAGGAATTATATCAGAAAGATCTGGATGTCCCTGATAACCAAGATAGTGTAGTTGCTGACCTGGAGCCATACGTCCTGGAAAGTGAAGTCAAGTGGGCCTTAGAAAGCATTGCAAACAACAAGGCCAGTGGAGGTGACGGCATTCCAATTGAACTCTTTAAAATCTTAAAAGAGGATGCTGTACAGGTGCTGCACACGATATGCCAGCAAATTTGGAAAACCCAGCAGTGGCCAGAGGACTGGAAAAGATCGGTCTACATCCCAATCCCAAAGAAAGGAAACACCAAAGAATGCTCCAACTATCGCACAATTGCACTCATTTCACACGCTAACAAGGTTATGCTCAAAATTCTACAAGGCAGGCTTCAGCAGTATGTGGAAAGAGAACTTCCAGAAGTGCAAGCTGGATTTCGAAGGAGCAGAGGAACTAGAGATCAAATCGCCAACATGCGCTGGATTATGGAGAGAGCCAGAGAGTTCCAGAAAAACATCTACTTCTGCTTCATCGACTATGCCAAAGCCTTTGACTGTGTGGAGCACAACAAACTATGGCAAGTTCTTAAAGGAATGGGAGTGCCTGACCACCTTATCTATCTCCTAAGAAATCTATATGTGGGACAAGCAGCAACCGTCAGAACTGGAAATGGAACAACTGACTGGTTTAAAATTGGGAAAGGAGTACGACAAGGCTATATACTGTCACCTTGCCTATTTAACTTATATGCAGAGTACATCATGCGAAAGGCAGGTCTGGATGAATCACAAGCCGGAATTAGGATTGCCGGAAGAAATATCAACAACCTCAGATACGCAGATGATACTACTCTGATAGCAGAGAGTGAGGAGGAATTAAAGAACCTCTTAATGAGGGTGAAAGAGGAGAGTGAAAAAAACGGGCTGAAGCTCAATAGCAAAAAAACTAAGATCATGGCTACCGGTCCCATCACCTCCTGGCAAATAGAAGGGGAAGAAATGGAGGCAATGACAGAGTTTATTTTCTTGGGCTCCTTGATCACTGCAGATGGCGACTGCAGCAACGAAATAAAAAGACGCCTGCTTCTTGGGAGGAAAGCAATGTCAAACCTAGATAGCATCCTAAAGAGCAGAGACATCACTTTGCCAACTAAGGTCAGGATAGGCAAAGCTATGGTTTTTCCAGTAGTGATGTATGGAAGTGAAAGCTGGACTATAAAGAAGGCTGATCGCTGCATTGTCACTGAGTTTTCCAGCAGTTCCTTGCTACACTAAGCAACAGGATTTGGCCACCATCTCAGCTCAGAATTAGCTGTCACTGAAATAAGTATGAAAGTTTTGATAGGACTAGTGTTAATGTTGATAACAGTGAGAATAAACTTCCACTGAACTATAGTCTGTACCCAACTCTATGTCTCTAGCTAGTCTAGACTCATGCCTGCTCAACTCTTCTGTACACAGATTCCTTGTGCCATCAAGAATGTGTTTTTAATATGGCTGATATCTTATTTTTTTATGTACTGCTCTTTTTCTTAATAAGGATACAGGTCAATTTGGACTTCACATTCATTTTATCATTCTGGCATCACAGTAAGGAGTCACTCATTCAGTTAAAATAACACATACTTAATTGTTAAAGATGAGTTGTGGTTTTCTCTGTGAAAAAAATATAGTAGGTTTTTAGGACACATTTGCCTTCTGGAGATACAAGCACGCTGTGCAATGCACGTGGTGAATTTGGCAGTGGGGGGTATCCCTGTTAATGACTGTGCGGGCAAAATGACCAAGGTAGTATGCTCAGGTGGTGTTTGGTTCCACTGACACCCCCTCCCCCCGGTTATATTAAGCTGTGCAGAGAGAAAACAGAGACCTCTCACTTTTCAATTCAGGAGAGGACAAGAAAGGTCAACAAACAGGGTTTAGATCATCAGTAGCAACATGTGTTGAATACAGATGTTGCTGTGACAATATAAGGAGGCAGTAAATTTAAAATCAGGATGACAGTTTTGTAAGCAGAAGGATATAAATAGTGACATCTTTGCCTCAAGGCTCTTTTGTCTGTCGCTTGTTGCAAACAAGAGATTATTACTCTTGTGAACTGGTTCCCTACTTTTGCCATAGGGAACATATGCCAGGAGTCTTGAGTTCAGATTCCCTAATCTTGAGTTTAGGTTGAGAAGCTAAAATTGAGATATTTCTACAATTCTTTTTGTTTGTTTGTTTCTAATGAAAAATAACAACAGTCGACCTTTGTTAAAAGGTAATGGTAAAGGTTCCCCCACACATGCATGCTAGTCATGTCCGACTCTAGGGGCGGTGCTCATCTCCGTATTCAAGCTGAAGAGCCAGTGTTGTGCATGTCCATGGCCATGTGGTCGGCATGTCTGCAAGGAAACACTGTTTTGCCTTCCTGCTTTTTTATCTACTTGCTTTTTTTGCTTTTGAACTGCTAGGTTGGCAGGAGCTGGAGTTAACAGCGGGAGCTCACTCCGCTCCATGGCACCCGGGATTCGAACTGCTGAGCTGCCGACTTTGTAGCCCACAGTTTTCAGTACTCTAGCCCACTGAGCCATCACATCCCTTTATTACTGGGGATAAAATATTCTAAATGGATTTAAGGATATTGTTTAGTACACAACATAACCCATTCTTACATGCACATGTTAATGGTGAAGGAGTTTGAAGTATCAGCGAAGCTGAGAGCAGTGTTTTCAAGAGGCAAGACTCCACGATGAGCCTGGATTCCCAGCAGGGTAAACCAAGGTGGAATAGATACAGCTGAGACCACAGACTGAGATACATCCCTTACTGGGATACATTGGCAGAGGAGGAAACAGCAGCGTTATGCAAACTAAACTTTGTTAGTATTGTGCAGAAGGTGGCAGTGGTAAACGACTACTTAATTTTGTTAACCCTATGTTGAGAGAATCCAAGATGAAACAGAAGAACTGTGGATTGAAACTAGAGATATTATTAGGGAAGAAAGCAAAATGGCAATCCCTGAATGCAGTTTTTCAGCAACTGTCACATAGAGATAAGGAAAACTATTATAATAATTAGTGCAGAGAAATAGCAGAGGGCAACAAAAGGGGAAGAACATGTGATCTATTCCAGAAAACCCAAGAAATCAAATAGAAGTTTAAGCCTAGATTAGGGATGCTGAATGACCAACAGGGAAGTATAATATCTGACCAGTAGAAAAAGAGAGAGAGTGGAAACAGTATATTAAAGACCTACAAAAAAGAGATAAAAGGGTGACATACTCCAATACAGATGAACAATGAAGAACCTGTAATTCTAGAAAGTGAAGTGAAAGGTGTTATAAAGGTGTTGGGAATAAAGTAATCACCTGGGTTCGATGGGATACTGATAGAATTATATTGAGCCACAGAGATTGAATCTGTCAAAATAGTAACAACAAATGTGGGAAACAACAAAAATGGCCTACGGAATGTAAAATTCCCAAGAAAGGAGATGTCAAGGAGCGGGGCTAACTATAGGAACTTTGCTCTAATTTCCCATGCAAGCAAAGGGAAGCAACAAATGCCTTTACTTGGCTCAAAAAATGTCTGATGTTCAGTCTGGATTCCAAAAAGAAAGATGCACTGAGGATGCTATTAGAAATATCCCTTGGTTACCAGAGCATACCAAAGAGTTTCAGAAGAAGATGTCTATGTTTCATAGACTACAGCAAAACCTTTTACTGCAAATTATGAAAAACTATATATGTAGCATTTATCGATCTTAAAGCTGCCTTTGACTCCATTCCAAGAGGTCGCTTGTGGGAAAAACTTATTAACCTTAAAATAGACCCCAGATTGTTGGAAAGAATTAAAGACCTGCACACTGACTCTTCCCTTAAGATTAAAGTCGGCATCTCTGGCCAATTATCCAACACTGTTAAAACATCTAAAGGTGTTCGCCAAGGCTGTGTTCTTGCTCCTCTGTTTTTCAACCTATATGTTAATGATATGGTGGTTAGGTTAATAGGTTTACAATTCTTTCCTGTCAGAGTAGGTGGAAAGGCTATATCAATATTACTTTATGCAGATGACACTCTGCTAATATCCCACACACAAATAGGCCTCAGAAGGCTCCTGAAACACTTTAGTAACTACTGTATAGAAAATTCTCTCAACATCAACTATGAGAAAACCAAAAATTATGGTTTTCAGTAGAAGATCTCAAGTTCATAAATGGATGACGGATGGGAGAATACTGGAACAGGTAACCCATTTCAAATACTTAGGTGTGATGTTCCATCAGTCAGGCTCCTGGGCTTCACAGATTGACTTTGCAAAACAGAAATTTGAGAAGGCCCTGTTTGGATTACTAAGATTCTGTAGGACCAAAGGAGGCCTCCCGATTCCTCCCATCTGCGAAATTTATAAAACTAAGCTACTTCCCCAGATTTTGTACGGTGCTGAAGTATGGGGAATGGGAAACTTATACCCCTTTGAAGTAACCCAAAATAAATTTGCCCGTCTATTGTTGGCAGTACCCCCATCAACTCCTTCTGCACTAGTCAGATTAGAATTGGCATTAATGTCAATAACAACACTAATTAAAAATCAATAATTAATTATTGGCTGAAAATCTTGTTTATTACCCACTCTGAATTTTTAACATCATCCTATGGGGAGATGAACTCTGGATCATGGAATTTTTTACATACTGAATCTAGTAGCCAAACTTGGTTCTTCCCAAGAGCATGTGAGACACCTTGGACTGACAGCAGCTAAATGCTTACTAAAGCAAAGATTATCTGACCTCTGTGTTCAAACAGATATAGGTTCACTCAGCACTCTAGAAACAGCCCTTTTTTATACGAACATTACACCTAAGCCTCTAAACCGCCCATCTTATTTTGGTGATTTAACGAACTTTGAACATAGAAAAGCATTTACTCGGGCTCGTCTTGATATGCTACCACTTGCCAATCTAAAGAGCCATTATACACAATCCCCATACCATATGAGAGTCTGCTCTTGTGATAATAAATCTGTCGAGAACTTGGTACATGTTGTGCTTTATTGCCCACTATTTGGAATCCATTGTGAAAGACTTTTGAAATTCATCTTAGAAAAATATCCTGGTAGATCTGATGAAGAAAAGCTCAAAATCTTACTCTGTGATAGAGATAAATTTGTTACGTTTCGAATGGCAAGATTCTGTTCTTTACTTATTAAAATGAAAGTTGCTTTAACTACTTCTAATAGTCAAATTGATATCTAGGTCTCTGTACCCTCAGGCCCCTTTTTATCTATTTGTATTGTTATTTTATTTATATTTTTATTGTACTGTTTTTACTTGATGCACTTTGCAATGGCCCTGTGAGCCACGCAATAAAATTTATATGATGATGATGAAAAACTGGATTGTTCTGAAAGAAATGGGTGTGCCTCAGGACTTGATTGACCTGATGTGTAATCTGTATTATGGACAAGAAGCTACCATAAGGACATAATATGGAGAGACAGAATGGTTTCCCATAGGGAAATGTGGCAGCCAAGAGTACATTTTATCTCCTTATAAGTTCAACATGTACTCAGAATGTATTATATGGAAAACTGGACTAGATTCAGATGGAGGAGGAGTGAAAAATGGTGGAAGAAACAATAGAAATTTAACATATGCAGGAGGTAGCATCCTTCTGGCAGAAAGCAGCAATGGCTTGAAACAACTTTTAGTGAGACTGAAAGAAACAAGTGCCAAAGCTGAACATTAAGAAGACAGAAATCATGACTACAGAATAACTATGCAACTTTAAGGTTGAAAATGAAGAAATGACATTGTTAAAGTTTCTGTATAGCATGGTTCAATCATCATTCCAAACAGACCTTGCAGCCAAGAAGTCAGAATAGCATTGAGACTTGGAAGGGCAGCAATGGGGGAATTAGGCAATATTGCCAAGTGTGTGTTGCTGGAGACTAAGGCCAAGATCATCCACACCCTTCTATTCCAGATCACTATTTACTAGTGTGAAAGGTGGATAGTAAAGAAAGCTGAGCTTTTCATATACCCTGGACTGCCACAAAGATGAACCAGTCAAGCCTCAACTATCTCTGGAGACAAATATGATGAAACCTTGAAACTTTGCACACATCATGGAAAGAAAACAATCACATGAAAAGTTAAAGGCAGTAGGAAAAGAGGAACCAAATACATATAGGATTAACTCCTTAAAGGAAGCCACAGGTTTGAATTTACAAGACATGACATTTTGGAGATGGTTCACTCACAGGGTCGCCATAATTGGAGGTAACTTGATAGTATGTAAAAACAACAACACAACAGAAAAGTGTCATAAAGTGTGTGGTACATGCAGTTGGTTGCTGCAATTCATGGTACAACTCAAAATACATTTATTCAGAAGGGAGTCCCTGTGTATCATGCATATGTTAATGGGGTTCACTCCCAGGAAATGAGCATTCATGTGGTTATAATCTTAGAATTGCATTACTGTATACTAGTTAAAAGTATATTAAAATTGAGTTTGGGGGTAACACCGGACTTCCTTAAAGATTAGTAACAACAAATCAAACTTAAAAGGCTCAGCAAGTGCCAGTCAGAACGGACAGTTCTCACCGGTGAAGCATATTCTGTATAGCAGAGTGCCTTGGTTTTAGTTCACATATATGGCCGTTAAACACAGATGTTGGGTAATGAGGTTTGAAAAACCTATTCCTATTGAGTTAGGAATAGGTTTCCAAAGTGGGTTGCTATGACAAGCTTGTTTTGCACAGCGTGAAGTATTGGGATTGGCAGGGCAATTGTCTGATGCACAGAACAGTGGCAGGATGAGAAGAAATGGTTTGTGTGTGTGACTGTGAATACATAGGAACAGTAATATATATTTCTAGGCAAGTGACCTTAGCAGAAATGTAAAGTTCTCTGAAAGAAAGAAAATCAAACATCTCATGGTGAATTGTCATACTAAACATGTTTTGTCTGAAAACATATTAATCTGTAACCCAGATTAACATAGGTAATTAATATAGAACATATTTTAAGAACTCAAATTGTTACATAACTACAAGATGGATCTGCCAAAGGCTCATCTACTCCATCTTCCTGTATCTCACAGTGGCCCCGACAAATGCGCCTGGGAGTGCACAAGACTAGATATCTGTCTCCTGATACCACTTCTCTGGATCTGGCCCTTGAAGTATCCTCTTTATAACCCTGGAGATTACACATCTCCATCATGGGTTTGTAACCTATGATGGACTTTTCCTCCAGAAATCTGTCCAATCCCCTTTAGAAGGCATCCAGACCAGATGCCATCACCACAGGGAGTTCCACAGACTAACAACACGCTGGGTAATTTTTTTTCTTTTGTCTCTTCTCACTCTCCCAAACCTCAATTTGATTGTATGTCTCCTATTTCTGGTATTTTGTGAGAGGGAGAAGAGCATCCCACTATCCACTTTACTCATGACCTGCATAATTTTGTACGTCTCAATCATATCCTTCCTCAGACACCTTTTTTCCAGACTAAAGAGCCCCAAATGTTTTAGCCTTTCCTCATAAGGGAGGTGCCCCAGCCCAGTAATCATTTTAGTCGCTCTCTTCTGCACCTTTTCCAGTTCCACTATGTCTTTTTTGAGATGTGGTGACCAGAACTGTACGCAATACTCCAGGTGTGGCTTTACTATCATTTTCTACAATGGCATTATAATGTTGACTCCTTTATTTTCAATCCCCCTTTTGATGATCCCTAGCATGGAATTGGCCTTCTTCGTTGATGCCACACATTGGGTAGACACCTTTATTGAGCTGTCCACCAGCACACCAAGATCTCTTTCCTGATCCATCACAGATAGCTCAGAGCCCATGAGTTGATATATAAAGTTATGGGTTTTTTTTGCCCCAATATGCATTACTTTACATTTTCCTACATTGAAACACATTTGCCATTTTGCAGCCCATTCCCCCGGTTTAAAGAGATCCTTCTGGAGCTCTTCATGATCTCTGTTTTTTACCACCTGGAAAAGTTTCGTGTCATCCACAGACTCTATGTTTCTTTCCATGATAGGAAAAAAATAGACAAAATGTTTTCTTCAGAATGCCTACACTCTCAGTATGAGGGAATTAATAGCGAACTGACACACAGGGGCTGGGTCCATGGAGGTTTTGTGAAACAATAGTCTTAAGATTAAAAAAAAGGAAAATTTGGGTAATGAAGCTGGGCATGTTCTCTATGGCAATCCATTATCTTGGAATATGGAGTAAAGGGGATGAGAGGCATTGAATGCAAAGGGCTGAACTGATGGGTGAAGAGCTGTCGGCTTGTTTTGTAAAGACCCTGGGCTTTTCCTGCATTAGTGTTCTGAGCAGGGACCTGAAAACTGTTTGTATGATGTGAAGACAAGCTCAAAACTGTCCGCCCGGCCATAATGTCCAGAAAGCACCGTGCGCCATTCAGATTGAAGGCTGGTATGTCTGCTTATCACCAGCTCAGCTCCGTGAATGCAAAGATGTTTAGAAGGTATCTGAACAACAATGTCCCCCTCTCCATGCACAATGAGAACAAAAGTTGTGACAACATTTTAATGCCTAGAAATAGGAAAAAACTATTTGCAAGGTATATCAAATGGGGAGGAGATGAACCGAAATAGCGGATGTTATTAAACTTATTTTCAAACTGAAAACAGGAGTCAGAAGAACCAGTCTATCCATCACTCATTTTTAAAACACTATAGTTCAGGTTTCTTTAGTCATTTTTAGATGATTCATGGATGAATTCACCTAGAAGTAAACATGTATAAGACTGCAGACTAAACTCACCTCTGTATTTATGTTTGATATCAGTATAAAATCCCTGAACTTCACAAGAAGCTAACATGATTAATATGACACACATATCATTAGAAAATAATGCTAAGATAAGTTGAAGACAACAGGAAAAAAGACTACTGTGGGAGTTTTCTGAAAAGTTCAGAGGCAAACTGATCTTGGTTGCAGGAAGGAGAACAAAGAAAGCACCAAAAATGCTGTTTTCTAGATCCAGCTGAGAAGACAAAGAAGATCTGACGTGTCCATCTCAGAAGCTCCCCTTTTATTGAGCTATCTAATGTTGATGAATACACATTGGATTGCTAATGAAAACATTGCTTCTAATAGGGAACAAGTGCCCTTTGGCCTTTTGTCCTGCATCAAAGCAAAAGTGAAGAGGAAATAGAAGGTCACTTCCCCATAGGTATGCATTGTGGCAAAGTCAAGATGGTGTACCTTCACTGGAACTCCTCCAGGAAACATACCCCCGGAAGAAAGGTTCCCACAGACTACGGAGCATAGGAAGGACTGAATGAAACAAACCTGAGCAGAGCTGTTAATAACAGGACTTCTTGAAGGTCATTAATTCATAGAGTCACCTTAAGTCTTAAGCTCAGAAACGTCAACGATAGTACATAACAACATACATTTACACCTAAATATGACTTTGAGGCATAATGTTGTGAAGGTCTTTTTCAGTGAGACTCCAGCACACAATATATTCATGGCTGCTGCAAACTCTGCCTCCATATTATCCTTCCTCCAGGAAATATGCTGACTTGGCTCAGTGAACCTACTTTTTAAGCGCATAGGTGTTCTTAGTTCTTTGCCTCTGAGAGCAGGGAGACTACCTTCTGCTGTCTTAGGATACCTGCCAGGTGGTTGCCTAAATTTCTCTTGAATGCCTCCAGTGTCATCTGGTCAGAAACAGCAATAACTGTATCAGTGGGAGTGCCAACAAGGCATAGGGGGCAGGCTAATGCATCTTCCTGAATCAGCAAATAAATACAAAGATGGTTGCACTATTCGTGAATCAGCAAAATCAATAAAAAGATGGAAGATGGTTGCACAATGTCCCAACAATATTCTTTCCCCACCCAGTACACTGTAACAACAAAAGCTGTGGAAATATATTAGTACAATGCTATAAGAAATAGATAAAACCTACTTAGACATAAGTTGCACATTAACTGGAACAGCCAATAGTATTAAAATAGCTAAAAAATTGAGAACCAAAGGTACAGGAGCAAGACAGTCTGCAAAGAAAATAGGGTCCACCAACAAAGCAACTCTTTTATTAGCTGGGTTGGAACAACCCAATGGGGAGATCTCTCAATCTTTGGTCCTCCACCTCTTTCAGCCTTCACTTTCCACAGTCTCTGGCTGGCAGTCCAGGAGATGCAATCCAAAACATCTGGAGATCCAAAATTGAGAACCAGTGCTCTCTACCCCTAGTTTTAGAATACTGTATGAAGCATTTATCTGGTTACTTTCAAGTTATTCAGGAAAAAGGAATAAATAGGAGCCAGACAGGAGAATAAATAAGCAATAACATGTAAAGGGCTGCAGAATCTGACTAGATATCCCTAAAAGGCAAGGCATACACAGTGGTGCCTTGTATAAAGGAATTACTGTAATTCGTTGCAAATGAAATTCTGTTAAGCAAATTTTCCTATATACAAATTTCCCATAGGAATGCATTGAAAACGGAGTAATCCCTAATCGTGACCATTTTTATGTTGTATGGATTCACCCCATAGGCAATTCTGTTAAGCAAATTTCCCCTATCTCTGGAATTTTTTATGTTGTACAGATTTTATGTTATACAAACAGTTTGTTATATGAGGGTCCACTGTATTTAGTTTATCAATTTGACATAGCTTAAAGCACTCTTGGGGCAATTTACAATTTATTTATGCAGGCCACACATCACACCCCCAACAAGCTGGGTACTCATTTTTGCCAACCTTGGAAGGACGGAAGGCTGAGTCAACCATGAGTCGTCTACCTGGGATTGAACCCCAGGTTGTGACTGAACATAGTTATAGCTGCACTACAGCAATTTAACCACTGTGGCATGAGGCTCCTGTAGCTGGCATGCAGAGTGTAGTCTTTTTCCCACCTGTTTTTCTTTTTCCTTCTTTTTTTTTTAATTTTCCATTTTAATACCAGAGCAGCATACTGTCCTCAAGATATTAGGGTAGCCCTGCCTTCCTGGAGATTCTCAGTTGGGAACATTCAAACTCACTTTGGCCTGTTTTGTCGCCTCACGAAAACCATGACCTCTAGAAACAGAGCAGAATGTAGGAGGATTTTCACTTGCCTCTGGCCTTATGCAATCTCTTAGCAGTGACGAATAACTTTAATACAACTCCCGGGGGATCCTTGGAGCTAAGCATGCATTTCTGCCTATAAGATCTTTATTCTTTGCATCAATCAGGCAAATCTCTTGTGAGTTTCAAAACAAAATGCAAAGGGGGAAAAACACAGCTGTTTATTACATTTCTCTAGGAAGCTTCAAATTTGTTTACATTGAAATTGGACCTGCCTGAGAATTTTAGTATCTAGACTGGAGCAAAACCCATTGAAAAAGCAAATAAACATCTGATAAGGGTTTGTTTTTCTCCTGTGATATTTTGTGGAATTCCAGATATTACCAAGTGGGATTTCTTAGTGGGATCTAGAATTCCACACAACTTCAAAGGAGAAAAATAAACCCTTATCAGATATTTACTGTATGTGCTTTTTCAATGGGTTTTGCTCCGGTCTAGGTACTAAAATTCTTAGGCAAGTCCAATTTCAATGTAAACAATTTTGAAGCTTCCTAGAGCAGCATATGTGGGGGAGAAGAGTCAGAGGAGCCAGGCTGAATGGGGAACCAAAGGTCACACTGTCAGCCTTTTAACCATGCTCCATGAGCAGCTAAGAGAGCAAGATGTTATATCTACCTATATATGGTTGTAAGAGTACTACTCATAGACAAGCAGTCACTTTCCTTGGACAGTCAGCGTAAAACAGAGTCATATTGTCATGGCTTGAAAAATGGCCTTTCTTTCTGAAAGCCCATAATAAGTGTGCAATGGTTTGTGAAGACAGGAGCAATATTCACCCATATTGATTTATGTGACATTTCATGCTGACAGCCCATCATTTTCTTGAGCACTTATTTTTCAAGAGGGGTATATCTTTTAAAGGATTAAATGACACACATTAATAAAAAAAATTAATTGCCTAAGGTGTAGAGTCTGAGGATGCTGTACATTAAACAAATAAGAATGGCACTTTGTTATCTGTCAGAAATTTTGCTGTTGTGGATGGCAAGGGCAATTGAAGATACAGACATGATTATGGTCAGGCTAGTTCATGAATAACATAAATTATCTCCCTGCACACAGATAATTTCCGTTGACGATGAAGATTGTTCTGGAAGGGACCCACAAGTGTTAAATGAAAGGTGCTGGCTCTTGATCTCTTCTGAAATATAAGACCCTATTGCACATCGCTTTGGGGCCTTTTCAACCAAGGGAATCTGGAGTAGTCTGGATCACTTTTAAAGGGTTCTTATATCCTGTACAATCTATTTTATCTCTCACTTGAGTGATGCTACCGTCCACATTGGAGATGTTGCTTCTCCTGTGTGAAGGATTCCACACAAGGTTGTAAGTTGCTGATTTACTTGCCTGCACGTGTACTCTGTTTACTCACGGCTGTTTATCTGGTGTGCTCCTAAGTAAGGAAGAAGCAGTGGAGGAGAGCAGTGGTGGGGCAAGTGCACAGTGGTGGCACTGGTGCAAGGGGAAAACGGTGGAGTGAAAGCTGGAGAGACAGAAGGGACAAGAAAGACCTTTGCCTTGCCTTCCTTTCTTCTCAGCTGGAGCTCTGCTGGGGTGGCACTGCCTTGTGGGGGCCGAGGCCATGAAGTCAACATAGCCTGCCTTCCCCACCTTGATTCACAGCCATCTGTGATCCTTCAGTCATCTCTGGCAACTTTCTTTTTTTGCCGTTGTTAAATCAAGTAAGTGGCATATTGGAACAGCTTACATGAGTTGTGCTGTGCAATTTGGAGAAATATTAACAAGAAGATAATGAAAATAAAGAAGGGGGTTCTCTACTCTCTCTTTTAATGTCACAACCCACCTGTTACATAACAGGGCGGTCACCTCTGACAGTGTTTGCCCACAGCCCCCTTTGGCGGCAAACTAACCATCTGCACAGGTTATGCAAGATAATTAGGATCACACTGTAGTTTGCCAAATAGAAAACATGCCTACTAGCATTGTGGCAGAAAGGGGTGCCAGGTCATAGACTGAACAGTGCAAGCAGAACAGAAAGACACCAACTACAGAATGAACAGCAGAATGCTCTGTTTTATTTTCATTTTTCTGATGGTCAGAAGAAAGTCCTGACTGGCTTCCTAAAGTAGCCATTGGGGCCGGGAGCAAGTGAGAGACTTGAAAAGAGAAGTAGGCACTTTCATCTTTGACTCCTTTGTAAATTGCAAATATGCTTCTAAGCTTTTTCTCTTCCCCCTTCCCTTTCTTGTTTCCTGCATCCAAAACTAGTGGTCTTATCGCCACAAGGTTTGTATGCTTTAGTGAATGATTTTCCAGCAGGAAATGCAAGGAATAGTCATTCCCTCTATATGGAGGCTGCTTCCATTAGAACCTCCCCACCCCCAGACAAATTTGCAAGTTGCAAGAAAGCTTCATGACACTCACCGTGCAGTGGGACTGGGATAACTTTCTAAGAGTTTGAAGAAGCAATGCAGGAACAGCATAGAGGAGAGGGGACTCCTCTGCCTGCTTTCCATTTCCTCATAATTTGGCCTGGAGGAGAGTTCCCACCAAATTGTGGAACTGGGGGTCCTTTAATTCTGAATTAAAGGTAAAGGTTTCCCCTGCACATGCGTGCTAGTTGTGTCCGAGTCTAGGGCCGGTGCTCATCTCCATATTCAAGCCGAAGAGCTAGTGTTGTGCAAGTCTGTGGCCATGTGGCCAGCATGGCTGCAAGGAAACACTGTTTTACCTTTCCGCTTTTTGTGGCGGTACCTTTTTTATCTACTTGCATTTACATGCTTTCGAGCTGCTAGGTTGGCAGGAGCTGGGGTTATCAGCGGGAGCTTGCTCCGTTGTGTGGCACCCGGGATTTGAACCATCGAGCTGCCAACTTTGCAGCCAACACTTTTCAGACCCTTAGTCCACTGAGCCACCACGCCCCAGTGATGAATACCCCTTTCCTAACATTTGGCAAATACAGGTATGTCTCCACGACAAGAAGCAGAACAAGAATTCTTTCCCCTCAGTGAGATTTGAAGACTGGTTCGTCCAATTCAGGCACGCCACTCTGAAAGTCACAACATCTGGTGCCCAAGAAGGGCCTGGAGGATGGAGCCTTTGTGGAGGAGTTCCAAACCCACCTGGTTATGACAGTTTGAGGCAGACCCCCACTGATCGAGTTCAGTGTTTGGCAGCTCTGGGCACTGAACCCAGTAGAAAAGCTCTTCACTCATGGGGGCATATGAAAAAGGTTTCTGTGGGCTGGAAGGAATCTCAATTCTTGTGCTTTGTCTTTCTGGAAAGTAGCTAGGAAGCAGAAACCAGGACTGATTTTTGTGGCTGACAGGCAGCCCTGTTTACTGCTCTGTTTGGATGTCCAATTGAAACTAGCATATACTTTAAATGGGAGTAAACAGCACCTGAGCTTTTTTGAGCCTTCTAAAGGAGTGAGTGCATGGGCATTAGCCTTGCTGTTTGACAAAGATAAAGAATCAAAGAATAGTGAAGTTAGAAGGGGTCTTATAAGGCCATCAAGTCCAACCCCCTCTCCATCCAGGAATACAAATCAAAGGTTATCTGCCAGGTGGTTGTCCACATTTCTCTTGGGTGCCTGCAGTGTTGGAGCACTCGCCACCTCTTGAGGTCATTGGTTCCATTGCTGTACTGCTCTAACAGTTAGGAACTTTTTTCTTTTTTCTTTTTTTAATATTTTATTGAATTTTCTAAACCTAACAAGTTAAAACAAATGCATTGCTTGTGTGTTGACATGTTACATATCTCAAATACAATTATTTTCCCAATATTTTGGCCCAAGTGTTTGATATATTCCAAATTTACATGTTTCTTTTCCAACATTATATTCATCATTACTTATTTTTATCTTCATCTAGTACAAAGAATGAAAATAACAAAGTACAATATTAAGCTAGCCTATTTAATCAATAGTTCTTCATTTTACTAAGCAGTTTGAAATCTATTTGCCTAGCTCAATATATGAAAGGCATACATTTGTATCTGTTTTCATCTAATACAATGAGTGAAGATAGCAAATTTGACTTTTAAGATATCCTATCTAATCTACAAGATTTAGTAAATAATAAACACCATCAACCAATTATCTATTCACCTAAATTATATCAAATTTCAAATACTATACCAATATGGCTGAGACTAATACTTAATGGGCTATTAAAGAAAAAGAGTTCTATCTTGGTTTCTCAGTTTTGTAATGCATATGAAAGTTTCTATTCTTGGCTGATATATTCCTCTTGGAGGTCTAACAGATTAACATTTCAAGATGGTAATCTCACTTCCCCTTTCCATTTTCACACCTTAATATTCATTTAACATTTTAAGGATGGTCCAAATACAAAAAGGAGATTTCTGAACTAGAGTGACCTATCTGGTATAGCAAATATTAAGTTATCTTTTAGCAGTAGTGTTAACTGGTCTATTACAATACACATTTCCATTCACTGTTTTCCATGTCATTACAATCCGTTATAATCCTTTAATAACCAATAATACCCAAAGGTGGTGTATCTCCAATACACCAGATAACCAGGGCTTCAAAGGCACACCATCATCGGCCAACCTGCCAAACACAAAAACAGACCCTTTAAGTAATTGACTCATTAAACGAAGTTTGGGATTTTCCTGATAGATCCATTGCTTTCATGAAATGTGCAAATCTGTCCATCCCCATATTCTCGAGATTTGACCTATGTCCTTCTCGTGAAGTAGAAGCTTCCCCAGTAAGACTAGATTGCACACTCTTCTCCAAAGTTACAATGCTCTCCTCTAGTTTCATGTTCCAAACAAAGCCAATTTTGGAGCTCTCCGACTCTTCATTAGGTTCAAGAGAAAGTTCAGTCTCTCAAGCAAGGTCAGACTCCATACTCTCCACCTCCTCCAAACACCCCTTCTGAATGTCTATCACAGTGCTGCTCTGTGAATCATAGCTTGGGAGTTGGGATTAGTGCTCTAATCTAGCTCCTTGTTCCGTTCAAAAGAAAGTTCAGAAGAAAGTTCAGTTTGTAAAAAGTCTAATACATTTTGCATTTTGAGGAGAAAACCTCCAATTTGCTCATCTGTCATTGTTTCCCAGCTGATTCTGGTCCTTGTGATTGGTTATAGATCCCTTCAAAGAGTTAATATTTTAGTCCTACTGAGCTTCAAGGAGGGAGGGGTGTTGGAGAGAAAGCAGGGAAGGAGAGAGACGAAGAGAAAATGTTCCACGTCTGATATCTAAGAATGTTTTGAAAAACATTAAGCATTTAGACCAGGCATGTCAAAACTTCACACACACCCCAGATGTTTTGGACCACAACTCCCACAGTCCCTTGTCATTGGCAATCTAGGCTTAGAATTCTGGGAATTATAGTCCAAAACATCAGGAGGGCCGAAGTTTGGACATGCCTGATTTAGACTGTCCAAGGTTGGAGATTGCTGCTTTGCTGTTCACATCGTCTTTGTATATAAAAAGAGTTTTGTACTGTAAAAGGAAGCTCCTTTTTCCTTCAAAGTGATTTGCTAGCCAAAAATGCCGAAAGCAAATAAATCCACAGTGCAGTCATAAAAATAATCACTTTTGTGGTAGCGTCTTAAAGTAGTTAGTTATTCTCCCCTCATAATTTATTTATTTATTTTATTTATTTATTTTTACAGCTTATAATTGTAGCTGCCATTTCATAAAGGGGGGTTATTAAAGTTTATTGAAGAAGGAAACCAGGGTAGCATCAAGATATCTCTCTCATAGAGTGATGGGGTAAAGCAAAAAAAAAAAAAAAAAAAAAAAAAAAAAAAAAATGCTTCATAATATCCACAATTATTTACATACTCCGAAGCCTGCAGCTAAAGACCATTCACCATTACAGCAGCTGGACTTTTCCCAGCAGGGAGATAAGGCTATTCTGGAATTGCGAAGTCTGCCGCCGCATTCTTCACAGCTCTCAGATGCTGCCTCTCTTTGCCCCCCCCCCTCCAAGGGGAGTTACCCTTTCTAGGGTCTTGTTTATCTGGGGAAATTCAGCTTGATAAGCCAGAGAGCTTATCAAGGTGTCTTGCTGTGGCAAACCGGAAACCGGAAGTCGTTAGTAATTTTTTTCTAAACTTCAGCTTAAAGCTGAATTCTTTTAACTTGACCCCATTGTTGTGTATCCTTCACTCTGGAATAATATCACCCCTTAGTCTTCTTTTGTCCAGGCTAAACATCCCTAGTTTTCAATCTTTTCTCATAGGGCTTTGTTTCCAGCCACCTGATCATTCTTGTTGCCCCCTTCTGAGGTTGTTCCTCCTGCTGATTGATAGAAATCCCCATGTGGAATAGAAAATCAACAAATTGCTTGCACACATTGGCAACTTAAAACACCTGAAAGACTCCAAACACTCTGGGATGATCAAGAACAGATCCTGCCCTTCCTCTATATGACAGCCCTTCAAATATTTGAAAAGTGCTACTACCATATTGCTCCTCAGTCTTCTTTTCTCAAGACTAAAAATGCCAAGTTCAGTCTTTCCTCATATGACGTGGTTTCTAGCCCCCTAATCATCCTTGTTTCCCTGCTCCAAACATGTTCCAATTCATCAACATCCTTTGGAGGAGAAGGGAAGGGAAGTTTTGCATTTTTGAATGATTTCTAGCTGATTCAGTGCATCAATTATTCTTTCACAGTACTTCAAACATTTCCAAAGTGCCACTCATATGTTCTCAACACATAAACAGTACTGCCAAAGGTCCTTTCTACCCTGTTCAACCAAAATATTTCCATTTCTCAAGAAACTGTTTTCTCCAATGGATCAGGTAGTCAGGTGCTTAACAATCCTGAGAACTCTTTCCCTTTAAAAGCAAACAATCCTTTCTTTTAAAGGGAAAGAAGAGTTAAATGAAGTCACTTGATGTGTCATGCTGCTTCCTGATCTGAAACCACATGATCTTTGCACTATGCACCTCTGTGTGACTTCAGCTACCCCACTTAGCCTGAACCAACATGTTCCAAGCTGGCCATCAAATCAATCTCTGAATATTGTTTTGCTTTGGATTGTGGGAATGTGCTTACTGGCTGTCATCAACCAATTGTATTCTTTTCAAGCTGGATCAAGCCCTCTGGTACTCACATGTAAGAAGAGCTACCCTTCAATGTGCCCAATGAATCTATCATCAACTGAGTGACCTAGAATTATAGAATCAAAGATTTGGAAGAGACCTCAAGGACCATCCGGTCCAACCCCCTGACATGGAAGAACCCTCATCAAAGTACCCCTGACAGATGGCCACCCAGGCTCTACTTAAAAACCTCCAAAGAAGGAGATGCTGCCACCCTTTGTGGCAGCATATTCCACTGCTAAACAGCTCTAACCATCAGGAAGTTCTTTGTTGTTGTTGTTCAGTCATTCAGTCATGTCTGACTCTTCGTGACCCCATGGACCAGAGCTCGCCAGGCCTTCCTGTCTTCCACTGCCTCCCAGAGTTTGGTCAAATCCATATTGGTTGCATCAATGACACTGTCCAACCACCTCATTCTCGGCCGTCCTCTTTTCCTTGGTCTTCAATCTTTCCCAACATCAGGGACTTTTCCAAGGAGTCCTCTCTCATCATGAGGTGGCCAAAGTACTGGATCCTCAGCTTCAAAATCTGTCCTTCCAGTCAACATTTGGGGTTGATTTCTTTCAGGATGGATAGGTTTGATCTCCTTGCAGTCCAGGGGACTCTCAAGACTCTCCTCCAGCACCACAGCTCAAAAACATTGATTCTGCGGCGATCAGCCTTCTTTATAGTCCAGCTCTCACTTCCATACATCACTACTGGAAAAACTATAGCTTTGACTATCCTGACCTTAGTTGGCAAAGTGATGTCTCTGCTCTTTAGGATGCTACCTAGGTTTGCCAATGCTTTCCTCCCAAGAAACAGGCGTCTTTTAATTTTGTTGCTGCAGTCGCCATCTGCAGTGATCAAGGAGACCAAGAAAATAGAATCATAGAATCATAGAATCATAGAGTTGGAAGAGACCTCAAGGGCCATCTAGTCCAACCCCCTGCCATGCAGGAAGCCCATCACAATATTTCCGACAGATGGCCATCCAGCCTCTGCTTAAAAACCTCCAAGGAAGGAGACTCCACCACCCTTTGTGGCAGCATATTTCACTGCCGAACAGCTCTAACTGTCATGAAGTTAGAATGGAATTTCTTTTCCTGTAGTTTGAAACCATTGCCCCAAGTCCTAGTCTCTGAAGCCATGGAAAACAAAGCTGTTCCCTCTTCAGTATGACATCCTTTCAAATATTTAAACATAGCTATCATATCCCCCCTCCCCAGCCTTCTTTTAGAGAGGCTAAACATTCCCAGTTCCCTAAACCATTCCTCATAAGACATTTCCTCCAGACTCTCAACCATCCTAGTCGCCCTCCTCTGTACCCGCACGAGGTTGTCAACATCCTTTTTAAACTGAGGCACACAGAACTGGACACAGTACTCCAGGTGGGGTCTGACCAGAGCAGAATAGAGTGGTACTATCACTTCCCTTGATCTAGACACTATGGTTCTGTTGATGCAACCAAGAATCGCATTGGCTTTCCTGGCTGCCACATCACACTGCTGACTCATGTTCAATTTGTGGTCCACTATTAGCATACTCTCCATTCCTTCCTCCAAGTCATTAATAAAGAAGATATTGAACAGCACTGGGCCCAGACCAGAACCCTGGGGCACCCCACTGGTCACGTATCTCCAAGCTGAAGAGAGGCCATTTATGGTCACCCTTTGGGTGCGATCAGTCAATAAAATCTGTCATTGCCTCCATTTCTTCCCCTTCTATTTGCTAGGAGGTGGCCATGATCTTAGTTTTTTTTGATGTTGAGCTTCTTACTAATGTTCAAATGGTATCTCTTTTCCTGGCCATGCTGCCAGATGGGTGGTATAAAAGTGCAATAAATAAATAAATAAATACTGGCTGGAACTCTTTAGTTTGAGGAAGAAATCTCTCCTTGCCGTTCCTGGAGACATTGGGAACTGAACATGGGACCTTATGTGTGCAAAGTAGATCTTCTAACTTTGAGTTATGCTCCTTCCCCAATGGCTGTGAGAATGGCAAATGAGACCTCCCATGGCCCCAACAGATGTTGATGCAATTAGACAAATGGCAACTGGCAGGGGAAATTAACCAGTGCAGAAGCATTGGCCATCTTCTCCTTTATAGCCATTTGGAAAACATTCCTGTCTTGAAAATATCATGAGCTGTGGTTCTTGAATTTAGGACAGGAATAGGCAAGTTGTCTGCCACATGCTTGGCTGTGATTTCCAATGTCCATGTCCTTCTCCAACACCAAACACAGTAAATGAGGAATTAACATTATCTTTCACATTAAATTCATTTTGTTTCTACTACCCCATTATATAAAGGACATTATTTAATAATTATTAAATAAGTTCAGTAATTGGATTTTAATTAACACTGGATGACAAGAAAATGTTGACTGCATTTTAATTTAAAACAATGATGTGGGTTTTGTTCATATTAATTATTAATTACCTATTTTGTCGAAAAGGGACTCATCAATGGTAAAAATGGGATAGGCAGAGAGGAGGGTCCCTGAAGAATCAAGCATGGTTTTAGAAACCCCGAGAGTCACTGTGCCAGTGGCAGTAGAAGAAAGTGAAATCCCACTGTGAGCACTGCTTAAAAACATAAGTTCATTTCCTGGCGGTGGCAATCAAAGCAGGGGGACGAGGCACCTTGAAATACCGTGAGGCTTTGCTGTGTAGCAGGTCAATGAACTTCAAGAGTTGTTATTCAGGGTAAGGATAGGGACACAGCCAGACATCCCTATTTACATATACTAAATCAGGCTAGTCCTGTTTTAAAATATGCACTACTAGAGGATCCTAAATCTACCCCTGGTGATCCTGATCTCATATGAGTCTGACTGGCTTCAGATTCAGGGGAAAAGGACTCTGCTGATTACAGGATTTCTATATATAGGCTGAAAGCCGCACTTCCCTTGGCTGATTCTGAATCCCGTTGGCGTAATAATTCGTGCTCTCAGTTGCGACGGGAGTCGTGCATTATGTTGCCTTCATCATATATTCTTCTTTGTTTTATTGAATTTTTGCAGCACACTTCAATAAACTCCTGTGTGTTCCCACAGGAAAGAGGCTGGTGGCTTAATAACAAAGGTGCTGGATAATATAATTTCATTTGCGCTATAACAGGTAAGAGATTCAGTTTCTGGAATATTTGACTTCAGCCCAATATTCGACACAGTTTGTTGGTTTGCTTCTTTGTGAATTACTTCTAGGTTTCTCTGTATAAAGGGGCTTCCAGTCGGAGTATTAATTTTTGATTGACATCCTCCAACTTCACGGTATCATTTCAGAAGCCCTTAAAATAAATGACCTCACTGTTATCATTTATACATGTTCACAGATGGTGTGATATAATTAATTGGCAAGCTGTTGTGGCCTCCAGCATGAAATGAAAACAGGCTACTTGGTGCATGCATACATACACCCACACCCACATCCTTGAATTCCATGCCTTGGTCATACTGATGTAGAAGGTGGTTCATTTCGAGAGCTCACTGAGACCCAGTGAAAAAAGAGACAATGTTTTGGCCAGAAAGAATGATTGTCTTCAGTGCATGGCTGAGTGGTGTGTGTATGTTCCTTCCCAATTCTCTTCCCAGCACAGAAGGTGGAAGAAGAAAGAAATTGTTAGATAAGTTTTTTAAAAAAACACCCACTCAGTCCTGTTTTCATTCTTGACTTGGTTCTAGTGTAGAGAGAAAGGAAATCTTGAATCACAGTGGAAACATTTGGCCAAAACCAAGCTACAATAGGCTTTTAAGTAGTACGTTGTCTCAGGAATGTTGGTTTTTAACTTAAAGAATTTTTAATTGGTTTTAATTGTTTGCAAATTTGTTCTTTTTAAAATCTTAATATGTTTTTAATTATTTTTTAATCTAATATTTACACCTTGATTTTAAGTCTATTGTTTTCTCTGCTGTGAATGACCTTGGGTCTCCCATGGAGAGAAAGATGTCATATACATAATTTAAATCAAATTAAATCAAATTAAATACACAAATAAATACATAAATACATGAATAAGTAAATATCATATACCGTACGTCAGACAATTAAGTGGCATGTGACAATAAAAAAGAAGGAGCTGAGTGACACACACACAGAAACATCAATTAACACAGACATGTTCTCTTGGACTTTCTAATCACTATGAATGTGGGGAGGGTCTCTGAGTAAACTCACTTGGAACAGATATTGCCTTCCATGCTATATTTATGTTAAGTCTGCTTATCTGCTAAATAGGTTAGCTTAGGGGCTGTGCTGATTTGCTTATTTTCACTTTGATGTAGAACAGTGTGCATGTGTGGCTGCATTGGAGAAGCATTACTTGTCTGGGCTTTGAGTGATTATTCTTCATTCAATTTTAGACAAGTAGGATATGTCATCATTCCCCTCCTCCCGTTTCCTTTTTATTTAATGATTTATTTTTGTTTTGCGGTTCCTTTCTTTGGTGTAGCTCTGCTTGGCATTAGCCAAAGCAAACATATTTGCTACTGCATGAATACAGCCTCTCTCCCACAGACTTGATCGCAGTACCAAGGATGGTCATCCTGAGTTCGCAGTACTGAAAAGCCAAGAGCAGCTAAGACAGGAATACTGTTGGAAAAGGGGGAAAAAACCTCTCAGTTCTAGAGATGGGCATGAAGTGCCTGTTTAGCAGTTTGTGCAGTTTGGTCAACAGCTAAACAAATCATAGCATCCTAGAATCACAAAGTTGGAATGGGCCTCCAAGGCCATTGGATCCAACCCCCTGCCCTGTGCAGGAATACAAATCAAAGGATATCTGCTAGGTGGTGGTCATGCCCACTTTTTCCGTCTGTACTAATAGCATTTGGTTTTAGCACAACTCCCTCATCATCCATGTTTCCCTCCTCTGAACTTGTTCCAACTTATCAGCATCTTTCTTGAAGTGCGGTGTCCAGATCTGGACACAGTACTCCATATGAGACCTAACCAATGTCCCATAGAGAGGACCGGGTACCTCTCAGGATTTGGAGACTATCCTATTAATTGTGCAGCCTTAAATAGCATTTGCCTTTTTGTAGCCACTTCACACTGTTGGCTCATGTTCACCTCTCCGATGCTTCTTGTTCATAGTATTGCTGAGTCAGACATTTCCTGTCTTGTAACTGTGTGTTTGGTTTCTTTCCCCCCATTATTTAATCATATCAATTAAGTTATTAAAGGGAGTGTTGAATATTTGCTGTGAAAATGAAAGTATGATTAAAAAGTACAGCTTGAGAAATAGTTTACATTTGTTTTAGTCATTTTCAAAACCATCAGCTGCTTTCCACCTAAGCTGAGAACAAGGTCAATCATATAACACTGCTTTGAATAATTTCATTCATGCTTGCCAGTTTAGCTTGGAAATGCACGGAACCAAAGAAAGGATGTGATGATGCAATGAGTTGAACCGGATTGTTCAGATTTTAAAATTATGAAAATGGTGTTTGCCAGTCCTATAATACAACTTAGTCTTAATGACATAATCAAGCAATGGTTTACAATCCCGGACCATTACTGGTCTATGGGTTAGAGGTACTGGTTGCTAGGACTCTGGAGGGTTATAAAATCAATAGTCAAAACAAAATGAAAATTATAATAATGGCAATTAGCCAAATATAAACTTGCTAATACCAGCAGTCATAAAGATGGCATTTACAGTAGAACTTTCAATTTAGAAAAAAAATGCTGGACTTCCAGAATGTGCAAACTCTGCATGTAAAGAATGTTTACAGATAGGGAGAAATGAAACCTGTTTGTACTGATCTAGGTTGATTTTTTGCTCATCTCTGGTCCTGCTGCTATTATAGGTGTCATCTGGTTTCTTATACTATTTGTTGTTCAGTCTTTCAGTCGTGTCTGACTCTTTGTGACCCCATGGACCAGAGCACGCCAGGCCTTCCTGTCTTCCACTGCCTCCCGGAGTTTGGTCAAATCCAAATTGGTTGCTTCGATGACGCTGTCCAACCATCTTATTCTCTGCTGTCCTTTTTTCCTTTTGCCTTCAATCATTCCCAACATCAGGGACTTTTCAAGGGATTTCTTTCTCCTCACGAGGTGGCCAAAGTACTGGAGCCTCGGCTTCAAAATCTGTCCTTCCAGTGAACATTCAGGGTTGATTTCTTTCAGGATGTATAGGTTTGATCTCCCTGCAGTCCAGGGGACTCTCAAGAGTCTCTGATTAGTTTTCTGTATTCTGTTTTAATCTGTTACTTCAGTCAGAATAGTTCTCTTAGTTGTAAATTAAATAAATAAATAGATAAGTAAATACAATGAATAAAATCACTTAAAGAGCTATAAATATGTGATAAAGGACACATGGAAATATTAATCACATCCTCACGAATTTGTACAGTTTTGGACACCTAACATCAAAAGAACAACAGCCATGTAGAGGTGAAGAAACAGGTTTCATTTCCAGATAATGATAATAACAATCAGCATGGTTTAATGGGTGAGAATATTATTTAATATTTTTTCTGTGTCCACATATGCCAAAAGCCTGAATATTTTATATTTATAGACTTGCAATTAGTCTTTTGTTTTTAAGCATTCTCTGTATTTTAGACTATAAGTGTCTTTACTTTTACTCGATTTTTATTCTGCCTATAATTTAAGTTTTAACACCTACATCTTTTTACAAGTTGCAATAAAATACATTTAAGTATCTGTGTCTATAGTTTCTTTAAACTTTAAGGCTTTTGCATTTTGCAACAACTCTGAAGTATTTCATACTTATGGAATTTACAAGCTATGTAGATAAATATTGCTTGTAGAATTAGACAAGCTGATACTGCCTAGAATTATTAAAACTATAAAAAGACTTATACTTTGATACTCAGATGAATTCTGATGTGCTTGTCATTGTTTGGTTTCATTCTGCAGTTAACCCTATGTTGTAGTAAATGCCAGCCGTGATGAATATAGGCTTCTGATTCCTCCCACACCCGGAGAGGTTTATAAATTTCTGTAGGATCCTAGAGAGGGCCATGCTTCTGTTCTCTGATTTAATATGTACAACAAAAATATGGCCCAATTTATGCAACATGTAGAGCACATTTTGATAATGCTAGTATTGCAAAATGCTTCTTAAGCATAGTTTCAAAGATCACAGGGCTACATATTATTAACTGTTATGGCAGAGCCATGTTACAGACAAATATGTACATTAAGCCACCCATTAATCCACTGGAATGAAGATCAGTTTACAGTTCTCAGGGACTAACCCTGGTTATAAGCACATAACCTTAATCCTTGTTGATTTCAGTATAACTCCTGGTAAAGTAAGCATGATTTAATAAATAAACATTCATAGTGCTGAACTCCAAGGAGCAAAATTCTCCCAGTACTGTGGGTTGAGATAATCCAAACAATAATTCTCTTTAAACCACACTTTTTGGACAGGTGAGGCAGACCCCAAACATCTTGCTGATCAATGCAAAACACAGAAAAAATGGCTTTAGTTTCATTTCATGTACAGAAACTGTCCATTGTATCTTACTTCAGAACTGACACTGAGACTGTGTCCTGAGGACACTAGGGCAGTTTAGAGGTTGTAAGAGAGGTTATTTGGCTTATAAGGGGAAGGGGAAGGTTCCCCCTGCACATGCGTGCTAGTCATGTCCAATTCAACTTTGCAGCCAACAGTTTCAGCGTTCTAGCCCACAGAGCCACCACTCCCCATCTTTTTTGACACATATGCATGCCCTTCAAGAGAGAAAATGGACCAAAGGCTCAAAAGGAATGCCGGGGGTGATGGCTTGTGCTGCTACCCTCAGCATCTGTCTCCTGAGGTGGCTGCCTCACTTTGCCAATGCTGAGGCCAATCTGTCACCAGACAGATGAGGGCCAACTACTGCCACTCCTTTTGCCCGTACCCTCACCACCACCTATATACTCCTGCAGTTCATCAGCAGCTGCTTCCAACCCAAGGCTGGCAGGAGCGTTATCTGTACTATGAAGCTATAGTAGTTTAATTTATATCACTTTAATTGTTTTGTCTCCACACTGTGGAACCCTGGGATTTATATTTTAGTGAAATATTGAGAGCGGTTTGTTAGAAGGCTCCAATACAACCCTAACCCTAAATTAGAATAGCAAATTCAAAACAACTGCAGGATGGAATCAGTACAGTTAAATGTGGTATCAAATGGATAGAGCTGTGTCGTATAGATGTATTCTGACTCTCTGAATTTTTATGCACAAAGTTCAAACTGTTTTCAAATGGTCCAGGGTCCATTTGCAGTACACTGAAACACCCAATCAAGGGCCCTTTTGGGGTGTCCATTTTTTCTTTGGTGTCAGACAGCTGGAGAGGGAGCCATATCCTTTGTGGTATTGTCCAAACAGCATGCCTTCCATAGGAGGGCAGAACGAGCATCTCTTCCAATGTATTTTTGGTGCTAGACATTGACAGTTGACACCAAAAATGTCTTACATTCCAATTTTCAACAGTTTTCAAAGATAACTTGATTTTTCTGCTGCCTTTACCCTCTTCTCTGTTTTCTGTGGAAATACCAAGGTTTTAGGCTTCTAACCATGCTACAAACCAAGAAGCGGGGACTTTAGAACATCTAATATATTTTGTAGACTCCTAGATTTTAGCTTAGCCTTTTAAAGTTCAGCATTCTAGTGCTCAAGATTGAAGAGGAAGCCCTGGAGCATGTAGTCAATTTCAGTTTCATTACTCGGAATCCTGGGCTTTGCTCTAGAATAATAATCTGGTATGAAACACCTGTAAAAACAGAAGCATAATGGCCTGACATGTCTTGTAGCTCCTGTATTTTTAGTCAAATGAGGTTTGTTACTAAATAATACGTCCATAATAATTAAATGTTCATTGCATAAAATCACAGAGTGTAAACAGTCTGCAAATCCTCCTTAATTAGGTGGCTGCTCTTGGTTACTTAATGACAGAAAAATAATGCATAAATACAAAAGAAAATGCCATTTTTAATCATTTATTTTCATTCAGAGACAGTGCATACATGGCAATTAATGGCTGAGTGTAAAAATTCAGGTTCTAGCAAGATACGAGAAGTGCAGTTGCTAGATTGCTACTATGCAGATAACAGTACAATCAGAGGGCTTTCCTAAAATGCAAGTGGAAAAGGAGACTTAAGACACAAAGACAACCCATGGAACAATAGCATTAAATATATATAAGAACATAAGAGCATAAGAACATAAGAAATGCCATGCTGGATCAGGCTAAGGGCCTATCTAGCTCAGTTTCCTGTATCTCACAGTGGCCCCAACAAATGTGTCCAGGAGTGCATGAGACTAGATATCTGTCTCTTCATACCACTCCCCTGCATCTGGTCCTTGAAGTACACTGGTTTTAAGCCTAGAGATTACACCTCTCCATCATGGTTTGTAACCTGTGATGGACTTTTCCTCCAGGAATCTGTCCAATCCCGTTTTGAAGGCATCCAAGCTAGATGCCATCACCATATCTTGTGGCAGGGAATTCCACAGACTAACAACACACTGGGTAAAAAAATATTTTCTTTTTTTCTGTTCTTACTCTCCCAGCCTTCAATTTGAGTGGATGTCCCCTAGTTCTGGTATTTTGTGAGAGGGAGAGGAGCGTCCCTCTATCCACTTTACTCATGCCCTGCATAACTTTGTACATCTCAATCATATCCTCCCCCTCATGTGCCTTTTTTCTAGACTAAAGAGCCCCAAATGTTTTAGCCTTTCCTCATAAGGGAGGTCCCCCAGCCCAGTAATCATTTTAGTGGCTCTCCTTTGCACCTTTTCCAGCTAAGACTTGGATATGTCTTAATTGTACTGGACTGTATATTATCCCTCGTTACTGTAGGCCACCTTGGGTCCTTTACAAGGAGAAAGGCAGGGTAAAAATACCCTAAAACAAACAAACAAACAAACAAAATGTGGCTTGTGAAATGTTTCAATTTTTTTAAAACGTTTCATATGTTCTCCCATATTTCTTTTGAAAGAACTGGATATTTTTCATTTGCATGCATAGCTATCACTCAGGTTTATTCCATTGTTTATAACAATGGCCATTTAATGTGTGACATGGCGGCCAAGAAAACCAATGTGATTCTTGGTTGCATCAACAGAACCATAGTGTCTAGATCCAGGGAAGTGATAGTACCACTCTGTTCTGCTCTGGTCAGGCCCCACCTAAGGTGTGTAGACCTGGACACACCTTTAAATTAAGGTGTGTCCAGGTCTACACACCTTAATTTAAAAAGGGTGTTGACAACCTTGAACGGGTCCAGAGGAGGGTGACCAGGATGATTGAGCGTCTGGAAGAAATGTCTTATGAGGAGTGGCTTAGGGAGCTGGGAATGTTTTAGCCTTAGGTAAAAAAAGGTTGAGAGGGGATATGATAACCATATGTAAACATTTGAAGGGATGTCATATTGCTTCTGTTGATGCAATCAAGAATCGCATTGGCTTTCCTGGCCACCACGTCACACTGCTGTCTCATGTTCAATTTGTGGTCCACCAAGACTTCCAGATCCCTTTCACAGGTACTATTTTCCAACCAGATATCCCCCATCCTATATCTGAGCAATTCATTCTTTTATCTAGATGCAGCACCCTAAATTTCCCTCTATTGAAACCCTTTGGGTCAGGACTCTAATCCGTCAAGGTCACTCTTAGCCCTTTCACTCTAAATCCACTCTAGACAAATCTGTTCCGTCTACCAGGCAGGCTCATTCTCTGCAAGAAAGGCCTCCTTTTTGAGCTAGGGTAACCTAAAATCCTGGACTGCTTTATCTATTTACTGCTGCCAGGCCATGTTCCTCCTCAGCTGCTCCCTTCCTCTCACTTCTGTGTTGTACATGTCTAATAGCTATTGTGGGGTGGACCTATGGCTTTTCTTTAGTCCCCTTCCCCTCCACCCCAGAATAGTAAGGATGCAATGAAGCCAAAGCTCCTACAGGTCTACTAGTGTACTACCGGTGCTACTATGTCTACTAATGCATCCCTTCCCAACCATTGTCCTTCAGCAGATGTAGCCCCAAATACCCAAGGAATACCAGCTTGGGGAGTCTGCAGTGGTCATTCCTTGTGTATTTATTGGTTGGTTGGTTGGTTGGACTTGTATACAGCTTCATCTAGTCTATGGGCTACTCTGGGCAGTGGTTGCACCTTTCAAATCACATTAGAAACACAGAAGAAACTCAAGATCTGCATATTCACTATTTATTTATCTATTATGAAAAAGCATGTCAACACAGCATAGTATTGATATTACGCAACAACTGTGTGTAATACTGTATATTAATTACAGCTTAGGGCGTTTATACACGACCCCTAAACTCCGCCGCAAATGGCTGCAAGCTCCGGAGCTTAAAAATGTTTCCACACTAGCTCCGGAGTTTGCAGACAATTAAGTGCGACCCCGCCCACCTAAGCGCGACCCAGTGCACTTTTCTTGTACCTGCTCTTGGGAGGTGAAAAATATTTGATGCGGATGTGCTGGGCTCTCCTCGCTTCTTTTTGTTTTTGGTTTTTGCCTCCCGCCCCTTTAAGAGGGACCAGGAAGTGACCGGGGCTCCCTGGCAGCTTCCACCAGCACCGGGAGGTAAGGCTTTATTCTTTTGTCCCTTTTTTTCCTCACTCCCCTCACGCAGCCAGCAGCCAGGAAGTACGGAGGGGTGGAGACGCACAAAGAGCGGCAAACCCCTAAGATCTCTGGTCCGAATTTAAGGGGCCAGCGGATCTTAGGGGTCGTGTAAAAGCGCCCTTAGTTAACATATATTCTCATGCAACACCCCCATCCCCACCGCCCTAAGAAGTAAAAACAAGCAGGTCTTCTATTTGAGTTCAGCCTGCCTTGGACATTTCCTTTTCTGTCACCTTCAGACCTTAAGGCAAAAGATCAAGGGAAGTGATAGTACCACTCTATTCTGCTCTGGTCAGACCCCATCTGGAGTCCTGTGTCCAGTTCTGTGCACCTCAGTTTAAAAAGGATGTTGACAATCTTGAACGGGTCCAAAGGAGGGTGACCAAGATGACTGAGGGTCTGGAAGAAATGTCTTATAAGGAGTGGCTTAGTGAGCTGGGAATGTTTAGCATTACAAAAGAAGGTTGAGAAGGGATATGATAGCCATGATTAAACATTTGAAAGGATGTCATATTGAAGAGGAGACAGGTTTGTTTTCCATGGCTTCAGAGACTTGGACTTGGAGCAGTTGGTTTCAAACTACCTGAAAACAGATTCAATTTAAACATCAGGAAGAATTTCCTGACAAAGCTATTCAGCAGTGGAATATGCTGCCATGGAGGGTTGTGGAGTCTCCTTCTTCTGATGTTTTTAAGTAGAGGCTGGGTGGCCACCTGTCGGGGGTACTTTGATTGGGGTTCCTGCATGGCAGGGGGTTGGACTGGATGGCCCTTGAGGTCTCTTCCAACCCTATGATTCTATGTAAGAGTGGGGACTAGGTATTGCCTAAAGGTACTTGAGGAATAATTATCTGGTGTTTCTATATCCCTGTGGCATTCTTTTATATGAGACTGGCTGCTTACTGTTTGGTCATTTACCTGGCACAGAAGCCAGAAGATGGCAGTTGTGGTCATTAAAAAAAGAAATGGCTCTGAGCATTGTATTCTCGAAGCCTTTCATGACCGGGATCTGATAGCTGTTGTGAGTTTTTCGGGCTGTTTGTCTGTGTTCTGGGATGGGCACAGCACAAAATGGAAAAATAATGTTTTGTTTTGTTTTGTTTCATGCTCACCCCATTTTGTTTCATTTCGTTTCTTACAAAAACAAAACAAAATGATTCCTCTGGGTCCTAGAGGCACCAGATTTGGTGCCTGGGAGTCCAGGAGCCATTTTTAAGGGCTCCTGCTGAGCTGTTATTGGCTGGACCTTTAAATGTCTACAGCCATGGATAGATCAGCAGGAGCCCTCAGAAAATGGTGTTTAGGGCAGCGCGATTGCCGGAACTGCTCTCCGCACCATTTTCTGAGGGCTCCTGCTGAGCTGTCAATGGCTGGCCCCCTTTAAATCTGGCCCAGTTGGTACCAAAGTGTCCCCCGGTACCAATTGGGCCAGGTTTGAAGGGGTCCAGCCATTGACAAATCAGCAGGAGCCCCAAAATGATGGAATGAAACGATTCATTTCAATGGAAAAATGGCCATTTCGCTTCATCTATAACGAAATGCTGCTTCCTTGTTTTGTTTTGTTTCATTTTGTTTCATTATGTAACAAAACAACGAAACAGCATTTCATTTTTCATTTCCTGCCCATCCCTATTCCTGACGTTTTGCCAGACTCTGCGTCTGGCATCTTCAGAGGGCAAGGAGCTCAGGGAACGAGGAGTTCTCTCTGCACTCTGACGTATACAGAGAAGAAGAAGGAAAATCTAAGAAGGTAATTTACGTTTTTTTTAAAAAAAATGTTATAGTCCAGCAGAAATGTGTCATGATTGTAGAGCTATATGGGCTGCATACGAAAGGCCCCCTTGGACTTTGTCAAAGCTCTAGAAACTCATGGCCATTTTGGGTGGATCAAATGTGGACAGATTTGATATCTAACATAGTACACTGAGCCTTGGGGCATAGTGTTGAAAGTGCACCACTGCAGCCAAGACTATGCTCAGAAACTGAGTTCAGTCCCAATCCCTATAACTGGTTTAAGGTTGACTCAGTCTCTCATCCATCCAAGGTCAGTAATTTGACCTTGGGGGCAATAAGTAGCTTGCATAATTAAGCTGTAAGCCACCCAGAGAATGATTTAAATGTTATCAAGTGGTATATAAGCAGTATATTTTACTGTATTTTTAAAACCTTGGGATTCACTACTCCATATCTAGAGTCAAAACATTAGCTCAAGGGTGGAACCAGTTATTGCATTTCATGATCTATGAATTGAGATGATCCATATATGCAACACTGAATTGGAATTGCAATAGCTTGGGGACTCTAGTCTGAACAGAAGTTGATCAACAATTAGAGTTTTGAACTCTACTAATGCTGGATACCTCAGTGGCTTAGATCTCTGGCTCTGGAGGCAGAGCTTGGGAGTTCATTTTCCCCACTGCACCTTCTTAATAGAGTCTGGACTCAACAATCCATAGGGTCCCTCCCATCTCTGCACTTACAGGATGGTCATCATAATGACAATGTTGACAGCAATGATGATGAATCCACTTCTGCATTGTAGATCCTCATCTATACACTGTCCATTCCTCAGTGTACACAGTACTGAAGGGGGCAGGCCAATAATCTGACTTGATACAGGCAGCCAAGAGCATCTGCCCACAGGGGGCACACTACTCGATGGGCATCAAGCTGCCTATGTGTGGTCCAATGCGATCTCCAGCAGGGACGACACATGAGAGAGAACATTCCTTTTCTCCCTGTTGCTTTCTTATTATTCAGTGCATGTAAAAATGGTGTGGTCTGATGCCTGGATATCTAATACATAGTTGCCATGTTTCATTAGACATGTTGAGATATCTTAGACCTCTGCAGGGCCTTTCCACTTAACCCAGACAGTGTGCTTCCTGTCAGAGGCAAATTACATCACTCACAGGGCCTCCTTCCAGGCGCCATCAAAAATAGTATCATCTATTATCCATATGCAGAACACACGCTGTGTCAGCTCAAATCCGGCGGCACGTCTCGGCTTTGTTTTTTTAATTTACAGAAATGTATGAAATGTACTGGAAACATTGAAAACACCAAACCCTCGTTATTGTGATGAGCATAACATCGCCAGAGGGGGAAATTCATATAAATTGACGATGAGTCTTAAATGAGATGTCACCTCAGAGCCAAAGCAAATGGGGAAGGGCCAAATTAGAAATCAGGTTGGTGGCAAATGATTCGTGGACACAGCCAACCTGCCTCCTGTTTCCACTATTGAGATGTAAATGTAACTGCCAGGTGGTTGGCAGACATTTTTTTTTTAAAAAAATAAACATTCATTGCATTTTCTGTTTTGTGTAGTTATGTTCCTTGTGAATCCTCTTCACATCTCTAGAGGACTCACTGAACCCAAATGCACCACCGTTCTATTGCCTGTGACCATGTTTTTTCACAGCCTTGTCAGGGGACATCAGGCAGGAGGGAAATGGAGGAACCTGGGTTCAATGATGAAGCACATGTGAAAATGTCCAGTCTTTAACATCTCAAGCCGAGAAAGGTACTCTCAGGGTGTACCTTTGCAATACAGGGATCAGAACTCAGTGGCAAGGAGGTAACATATTTTGCACGAGAACATCCTAGGTTCCTTCCATGGCAACTTTACTTACTGAATTTTGAGTACCATGGCTAAATATACCTGAGAAACCTAGGAGTTGCTTTTGGTTAAAGCAGACAGTATTAGACTACGTGGCCATATGGTCAAATTTTGCTTGGAATCAGTGGATTCTGCTATTTGATTTGAAAACTGCTTCCTTTCTAAGGAGACAGGTGAGATACAAATATTTTAAATAAATAATAAATAAAACTGCTGAGATCTCAACTACAGCATCATTGTCCAGTTTCTCCCTTCTCTGTTTCTAGCCCTCATTCTAGCATAGACAATCAACTAGTGACTTGTTTGCAGCAGGTGAAGTTTCATCCTTCAACATCTACTCTGAAAATTGGGGAGAGAGAGAGGGGGAAAAATCCCTGCTCTAGTGGTAAGCCCTGGTTTAAAGCAAAACAATCCTTTCAGTGTGTTCTATCTGTGGTGGGACTAAGATCCAGGAGCTGGACAAGAACTGGACTTGAATTAAAATATCCTCTGCAGATGGGCAGAATCTTGTTTTACATTCAGGGCCAGAGAAGAACTTCTCAGGGAAATAACAATTCAATTTGTAAGTCATCTCAGTACCAGCAGCTAGATAAATTCATATTTTGTGCCAGATAATTGTGTATTTTGGTAACATTACTATTCAAAAGGTTTGGAGCAAGATGATTTATTCCCTCCTTGCCCTATTCTGTTGAGACAGGATGAACCCCTTCCTGCTGAGTTTTCCTCATATATCTTTGTATCTTGGTAATAGAGATGGGCACGACTAGGGAAAATGACGTTTTCGAGTTGTCGTGTGTCGGAGGCAGCCCGTGTCGGCTCGTTTCCGTTTTTCGCGAAACTTTGCAAAAATTAGTCGGTTTGTTTTTTTGTTTTTTTGTTGTCGTTATACTGGTTTTTTTGGGGGGTAGCGGGCTCCTGGAGGCACCTCTGTGGGGTGGGTGCCTCCTCTGGCCCGCTATAAAGGGAAAGTGGGCTCCTGGAGGCACCCGTGGGTGCCTCCTATCCTCACCCACTAGGAAGGGGCAGCAGCAGGCTCCAAGAGACCCCTCAACATGGGGGTCTCCCCTCCTCATCTGCTGCTGCAAAATGGCATGCATAACCATATGGATATGCATACCATTTGCAGACAGTGAGACCACCTGGTCCATTGGTACGACCCTCCGAGGAGTGGGTCGCACCTGCCATGTCCCACAAAGAAGGGAATCGTACTTGCGTGTAGTGCAATGCAAGTAGATCTGGCTATGGGTTAAGGTGGGTTAGTGCAAGGGCTAGGGTTAGGCTACTGACGGGTAAGGTTACGGTGGGCTATTGGGTTGCACCTCTGGGTGCCTCTCTGACCCACTAAGAAGACAGTCTGTGACGTATGGGTAAGGAGTCAAGGATTAGGGTTAGGGGGTTAGGGGGCTAGGGCAGGTTTTAGGGGGCTTTTTGGCACATCCCAGAAGTCTCCATGGCCAAGTGGCCATGCGATTGGTGGGATGGCTCCAAAAATTTGCATGGTTGTCCACTCCCACATGGCCACTCGGCCAGCCCATCATTGCGCAGGTGTAAAAAAAATAAAATGAAATAAAATCAATGGAGGACAGAGGAGGAGAGGAGAGACATTTTGTTGCAACTTGCAAGAAAAAACCCACTGCTACTGTGAAAAATCTGGCAGTTTATAAATTTCCGCGTGTTTCTGTTGTGCTTGTGTGTTTTTGGACCACGATTTCAAAAACAATATTGCGTTCGCCGCCCCATTTTGGATCCCCCGCCCGCACCGCATGGCATGGCAATTGGCAACTCGAGTCCGGCTGCCCAGGATGGGGGGGAGGCGGGACCACCCCTCCAGACCAGAAACCCCCCCTCCGGTAGGTGCCCTGCGCCCTTAGTCAAGCAGGCATTTTCCACCTGCTTTTTGGCCCGGGAATGGGTGGGGGGAGAGTTTAAAAGTTTTTTCCTGTGCCGTCCGTGCCGTGCGGCTTGTTGCTGCTGCGAGCCTGCGGCGAGTCCCACCAGAGCAGCCCAGGACGGAGGGGGGGAGGCCGGGACCCCCCCTCCAGACCAGAACCCCCCCCTCTGGTAGGTGCCCTGCGCCCTTAGTCAAGCAGGCATTTTCCGCCTGCTTTTTGGCCCGGGAATGGGTGGGGGGAGAGTTTAAAAGTTTTTTCCTGTGCCGTCCGTGCCGTGCAGCTTGTTGCTGCTGCGAGCCTGCTGCGAGTCCCACCAGAGCAGCCCAGGACGGAGGAGGGGGGGAGGCCGGGGACCTCCAGAAACCACCCCTCTGGTAGGTGCCCTGAGGCACGGCAGGCATTTTTCCGCCTGCTTTTTGGCCAGGAACCGGGTTTTTTAACTTTTAAAAACTTTTTTTCTGTGCCGCGTGGCATCGCGCGATCGCGCGATGCAAGTAACGAGCACGACAAATCAGACCAAAATTGTTCGTTCGTCGGTTCGAGCTCGAAGTCTGGCGGAGTAATTCCCGTTACCGTTTCCGTAGAGTAACGGAACCGAGTAACGGAAACGGAAATGGGAATACCGCTAAGTCGTGACCATCTCTACTTGGTAAGAACAATTAGGACAGTCTAGGAGATTTCCCAGATTTTGAGGCTATTTGAGAGGATTTTCTTTGCTTGAATGGTTTTTAAACATAATTTGTTTTCTAATTTGCTTCATCCATTATCTGTTTGTACCTAAGTGACTCTCTTTGGGGCGAGTCACTTAGGTACCCACCATGGCAGATAAAATGGCTGATGCCAACTACGTAGCAACGCAAACTTGTCCTCAGAGCCACAGTGTTCATCTGACTTTTATCCCACTTTGAAATGGTTGGACAACGTGGCTGTGAGGGCTTGTGCAGTTAAGCAGCTGGTATCAGCCATCTTGGCTTATAGTAGACCATATATTTATCACACATGTTTTCAGGAGCTTCCTAACTTGAAAATGTTTCTAAAAGATACCAGTTCGATTTCATTTTAGGCAACAAAATGTGTACCACATATGTTAAGAAATGAATTGCAATTAATTAAAAGATCATAGTTTGATTTATAATAGGAATTACTGTGAAACTGTGATGTTATAATAATATAATATTCATAGAAGTGCTGAGCTACAAGGATCATCAAGTCCACCCCGTGTCAATAAGGTAGAGTGGAGAATAAAACTGCCAGCCTCTAAAGTATAGCATTAAATAAAAATGCATAATAATAGATAGGAGATAAAATGCTTTGCCTGTCCAACTGTGTACCAGGTGACAAGATGTAAATGTAAAATCCCGAAATAGCAGCCAAATTCTATAGGTGTCTGTTAAGACTGAAATATAGGCATCATTCCATAATCAGAAGAACAAAAGGCTTACAACTACAGAAGTGCTACTGATGATTACCTTGCAACAAGTCTTTATAACTTCCAGTCATTTTTATACCTGCCTTTATATCTGCATGTTAAATGCTTCTACTGAATACTCATCAGAGGCATAATAATAACCCTCTGTGACCATTTTATAGTACGTAAACAGCTGTTTATTCCTCTAAAGTGAAAACTGGAAGTACACAAAAATAGATTCAAGCAAGTAGTGAGCACTAAATTGGAAGAGACAATTTCAGCTGTTTTGTGGCAGAATGTCTGATGTTTTTTGTCATGTTATACTCTGCACAAAAACTCTGTGTACAAGGTTTCATTTGTCTGGGACCCGTAGTCTTTAATATACTGTGATTAGAATGCTGAGGCAATATCATAATTTTAAATAATGGTGGCAGAGAATTCAGTAGCCTGCACCACCACCACCAGCCTGAGCTTGAAAGATGGTGAATTTCCTCTGGGGAGATAATACAGGCAGTGCTTTCAAACGATATACTACACCACCCTTAAAAGCCATGTCCATATGAAAGAACAGAGTCCTCTGACTGTAGAGCTGAGTTTGATTTGTCTTAAGCCCAGCTGGCCTCTGGGCAGCAGATCAGCAAGACAAAGAAAATACATACACGGACTTGATACTACCAGCTCTCATGTCCAGTTTCCTCTCCTATATCAATATCAGTTACCACCAGTACATGTGCAGATTGCAGCCATAAATGTTGGTCCTCATACTTTCCTCAAAGCTTGCAATGAAGTTTCAAAAATATATAAATTATCAAATGCATATAGTTGGAAACAGAGATAAAATGTGTATACCTGAAACAAGTGCAAAAAGTGATTTATTTATTATTATATGCACATTTGAAAATGTGCACCATATGTGTTAAAAGATATTTTAAAATGTGTACATTTGAAAACAAATGCACAAATCCTGAGACCTTTAAAATACATATTTAATTAAAAATATGTGCACGAAGATGCATACTGATTGTCAAATGGGTAAAACACACTCAATAATCTGGAATCCAAATTATGAAATCCAGGAAGGAGAGTGCAATTATTCTGCAGTCTCAACAAACTGATAGAAGAAACTGCACAGTGAATTATGGGAATGCCGGTGAAATCAAGTTTGTCAGTCCATTATGGTACGAAGGCTTCCTAGTGTCAGCAGACTGCCTGAAATATTATTTAGGTTCTGCTGTGTTAATCTTCTACCACATGTGAAAATAGTTGAAGTGTCAAATTAACGAAAATAATTCCCATCACTTGGGGGAAAGCTCTGACATAAGGAAAGAAACAATACTACCATTTCTGGTGTGCATTTTTCTCTTTATTATTCTTTGTACATTTGTAATGTCTTGCCAGCTAACATTGTAAAGAAATTCCACCTGAAGTTCTGAGTTTTCACCTCATTTTTTTAAACTGATGTTAATGCACACAAATTCTGATCATTATAAAAAAAATCAAGACTAGGATTCATAGTGCCTTGTACAGAGAGTTTCTGTGGGGATGATCATAAAATGTCCAAGTACTGAAATACTTGGTTAAAACAATTGACATGCAGAAGTATAACATTGTTTCTTTTTATGCATAGTTTTCATTTATGTGAATCCATTTTTTTGCACAGTCCTAATAAATCTCTAGTTTTTCATTTTCTTGTGATAGATTCTATCAACATTTCTGGGAAATAAATGGTTGTTTCATTTCTGTAAAAGGTCATGGAATCCTATTACAGTACTTTCCTTGTACTTTATTTTCAAGAGAAATGTTTAAGCTCTTGATAAAAACAAACAAACGAGTATACAACAATATCCAGAAAATATGAAAAGCTGGCCTAACCCACTGTGTTCTTTTTGCAGGAAAAGTCCAGCATCTTTGTAGGCATCCAGAATTTTTGGAAATGCCTCTTGACTTTGAAAGCTTCCAATATGTCACAGAATGACAGGGAAATCATTGTGTTCCTATCCTCATGAAATGCTTTCTGATTCTCAGCATAATGATGATGAACTTGTATCTGGTGAGACTGCACCCCTCCAAGTGCCACATTAAAGAGCCAAAGATATAATTCCTCATTCTCAGCCTCTAATTGTCTTTTCCCTTTTTTTTTTTTTTGGCAGAGCTGAAGTGAAAGTATTTCAAGTGTTCTCTGTGACAATGAAGCTGAAAAGTGCAACATTGTGCTTCTGCTCTTGTAGTTTGTGGAATTTGAACTTCTATAAATGGTAGTACTTAAATTTGCTCTCTGGGTGGCAAAGAAATGCATCTTTGGTGATCTGATATGTCCAGCTAGGACAGAAGCTGCTTGCTTAATTCCTTGTCTTTGTTGAACAGCAAGCCTAATGAAAATAGAGTATATTTCATTTGAAGTATAGTGAAATATGCTTCACTGGTTTTGTTTGAAAATTGATGCCAAAGTGTTAAAACAAAGTACCTGTGCATATTTCAGCTCTTGCCCCTTCCCCTGGCTACAGCTGGAATATGGGGACCCAGTGGGGTTGTTTGCTTGTGTAAGGAGCACAAACTCCTCTTGCTTGTGTGCTACTTTTGGACAGAAGTGTCACCTTGCTTTGAGCTATGAAAACCGCAAGTGTCAGTGCCCCTCCTTCAAAGATGCCGAAAATTGTTTCTTTTATCTTCTATTGAAACAGCAGCATAAAGTGAAGGGAGGGTGAGATGGTTTCAGGGGTTGTAGGGGAAAATAAATTTTATTCCTGCTGCAGAGACTTCATTTGATAAATAATGTATATAGAGTTTGCAGTAATAACTGCTCTTTTCTGATTCAGCCAGTTAGGGCATGCTTTGACACAAACTGTACGTGTATCTTTTTTCCAGACAGTGAATGATAGGAGCTCTATCCCAAGTTATGAAAGGGTGTTAACATTCTGGTATGTGTCAGATAGGTTAATCTAGCATTTTACCCAGGAATGTAAAATGTGTGGCAAAAACAGGGAAAAAGACATCACTCCTAATCTCACAGTATTGGAAAAAGTGGAGATCACACGAGGCTGATCATCAGGAGGTTCAGTGGGGCAGGAAAAGGGGCCTTTTTCAAACAGGGCACAATACCTTTATGGAGCTCATGTCTATAAATGTAGCTTTTCATTAAAGGATTAGACCAAATACAGTAATTGAATAACTTTTTTAAATGTACTAATGATTGTTGTTAATCGCCCAGAGTGACCTTGCTGCCAGATGGGCAGTATAAAAATACAATAAAAATAAAATAAAATAAAATAAAATAAAATAAAATAAAATAATTAAAAAGAATTTCCAAAACCAGTGCACTTTTTCTGGCAAGATGCTGGAAAACCTAATCTTATTATAGACTCTGTGGATAGTTACAGAAATCTCAATTTTTGCAATCTTGCACATAACTAAGTGTATTTAAGATTATTAAATTTTGGTGGGCTTACACAAATCTAGAATTTTGATGAATTGCCATTTTTAATCTTTGAAATGGGATTAATATTTCACAGGGGGTACAGTGAAGGTACCTCAGCATGTAGCTGAGGGGTATTTTAAGCAATATGTGCAACCTCTTCTGTAAACCAACCTGATCTGCACCTTCCAACCTTCCCACAGGTTGATCTCTGGGAACCATGAAGATAAACTCTGCCATCAACACAGAAAAGCTATTAAAACCAGAAGTTTTAATATGGTTTCCCCTGCTTTGCTGCCTAATTTGTTGGGGCAGACATAGTGGTGGAGGCAGATATAATTTATTGCAATTCCTGGAAGGTGAAACAGGCCCTTAGATCTTCCAAATTTGCCTTTTCCTGGCCTCAGACAAATGTGGATTGGAACATGTTTATTCAGTCATATTTATACATTCAAATATTGCTAGACTGTACTTGGATTTTTTAAAAAATATATGTTTAAAGTTATAAGAAAAGTATTTGTGCATATGTGAGTATGTGTGTGTGTGTGTTGTACATTTTTTCACAATTTAGAAGATCAGGAAAAATATATATTGGCTGTGATTTCTGAGAAGAATGAAAAAGGCAAATAAAACACACTAGGTATTTAGAGATGTGAAAGTGACATGGATTGGGAAAGAGACTGACCTACGAGGCCAACACTTCTGAGATGCAGTAACGAAATTTCCATTGGAAAATTGGTTGTTTGACACTTCAATCAAAATGGTCATTAATTATCTTATACTATTCATGGTGTGCACTTTCTCTTTGCAACTTTCCTGGTTCTAGAATAGCGTCAGTCAAAGAAATTCACATTAGGTTTCTTCTGTTGGTCCATAATTTATTCAACATTCTAATCACCAATAAGTTGCAATGATTGCAGTGTTTAAACAAGTTCTTCCCTTTTCCAAAATTATAGGCTTTCTGTGCACCAAAATAGATTATGGAACAGGTCTAGTTTTTCGATCGCTTTGTCAGCAAAAGCCTTTATAAATAATGAGATGCAGATGGAAAGATTATTTGAGTACATTTTGAACTAAAAAGAGAGTGAGTAGAACAGAGAGAGGGGGGAAGAGCACTGGGATAATTAAATAGGCCAAGCTGACATGAAGCAGGGACTTTAGGATAAGATGGCAAACAGCAGAGGGGGACAGAGCTGATGTACAAGCCACAACAATAAACCTGGTGGTATCAAATCACCATTGGACCACCAAGAACATGCCTGTTTGTAATTTGAAAAGGTTAGCAGGGTTGGGATTTGTTAGTAAATGGATGGGGGACCACCAGGTCATATCATGCATCTCCAACCAAGACCAGTTAAGAATCCTGCTTGAAAGATGCTGTCAATTGGACTTGATAGCCTAAAAGTCCTTCTACTTCATTATTCAATATTTAGGATAAGGCAGCTTTGTTTTTTACTGGAATATAGACATCCAACAATAGAGTGTAGTGAACAATAGTGCCTGGATAGTAAGCTTCTAGAAGTTTTATTTTAGAGAACCCCAACAAATTCTAGGGTGGGTGGTGGATGGGGTTTCTCTGGAGCCTTGAGTGATCAACCCCTCTCAACACAGTTCCTACCTCACTCCTCTTGGTAGCAAACGAAGCTCTTCTAAACAGATAATTGTGCAGTGTTTTGGTAATGTTATTCGCAGACTACAACACAACTGTGCCTATGTCTTGTTTGTGTGCGCCTGATTTGCTGGTCACTGGGGACCATACATGGAGTTACAGAAAATTCTCAAAACTTGGCATCTGACAGCACTAATGCAGGGAAGTGTTCTCTACAAGCTTTATGGAAACTTTACATACATAGAGCCTCTGACATTACTGTTCTTACAACACTGACAGATTAATGTGACATGTCTGGATAATGTTGGGGAATAACAACTGTCATCCAGGAAACATTTGTGAAGATGATGTGGAGAGCAGCAGGGAAGCCTCTTGGTTGTCTTGTGTGCAAGGGGAGGAGATCAGAGTTAAGGGTTTGATCAGTGGCCTGGACAAGAGAGATCCCTCAGCCTTAGATTTTGGGGGAGGATAACATCTCTTGTCTCATCCCGCATATGGGTGTGGTCGGGGTTTAGCTTTCTAGCAGGCATACATTCATTTTAGAGAAGCGAGGGGTTATTCTAAAGGCCAAGGGAAGAAAATACATAGGACTGTTTCTCTTCCTATGCACACCGAAATAACATGTACAGTAAAATGAATTCGGACCTGCTCCGCCTCTTCTTCCCTCGCCTCTGGCTCTGAATGCCAAACAAGGGAATGCTGTTGTTCTCAGGCTAAGCCCCTAAATGGAAAGCTACAGATTACGTACTGCTGCAAGATGAGCACTTATTTCACAGAAGGCAAGCCAATTAATGTCTCTAAATCACTGTTAAATGCATTCCTCTAAAAATATTTTGCTTTCCCAAAATAACAGGAAAATCAAACTCAAATCATTCCTCCCCCAAACTATTTCCCCAGACCCTTCATGTTCAGTTAACATCTATTCCTTTCCCCCCTCTTGTCATCCATGCCAGCCTTTCTCTCCCTCGCAGTAATTAGCTATATGAACAGTACCTTTTCTCTGAAGAACTGAAGAGCCAAGCACCTGTAGAGTTCAAAGGCAGGCCATGTGGCTAAGGCAATCAAAATAAAAGGGCTTGATAACCCTGCTAATAGATTCCAAATATATGTTAAATTGCAGATTAAAAAAAGCTTGAAATGACCATCTGAAATCTTTTACATTCGCTGACTGGGTAGTTCTGAGAGTTACATATCTTGGTTTTGCTGCTAGAAATTGGAATTCCACTCACCGTGAATTCCAGAAGAGCCACCTGTGTAGACTTGGGCAACTTGCACAGTCCCAAAGCACTCTCAGAAGAAGCAAATTATAAACCACTGCTATTCTCTACCCAGAAAACTTGGAAAATCAGAATTGGCTTGAGAGCGCACAGTCATCTTATAAGCAGAAGCAGAACACACTTCAATATTATTTTAATCTTATATGTAGTGTATACATATATCTTTCCTTGTAAAAAAGAATGGCTCCTAATTAGAGATGGGCATGAATCAAGTCATTGCACTTCGTACAAAATGTGCTGCATGGACCCATCCCTCACCCACCCTGGCCAGTTGGACCACTCACAATGTATTGTGCACCAACAGGGCCCTCCACTTACAGCAGCACTCCAGTGCAACCAGGAATTTGCTCTGCTCTTCACTGAGCACTCCCATGAGATGACGGGATGCCTTTGACTTTCAGTCTCAAATCCTATGCTATACAAAGTAATGAACTCGAAGCCTTTCTCAGTGTGTGAGCCAGGACAGTACTGCTGATTTTACCAGCTGATAATCTGGAGGGCAAATAATAAAGAATTGAGCTTGGTCCTAATTGTTACAAAGTGCTATGAAATGTTGATGGATGAGTACAGTTTAACCATTGCTCTGGGAGATTGGTTGACCAAAGTCTTTTTCCTCAAGGCTAGCTTGAACAAAGATATTTTTCACCCAATTGCTCCGACACTAAAAGCTCTGAAGCTGTGATAAAAAATTATATAAGGTCATCCCCTGAAGCATTGCTTGATTAAGGTCATTTTAGCTCAAATTCCACAGGAGAATTGTTCCTGGATTTGCAATTTAACTGGATGCTCTGGGGGTTTGGAGGAAGGGAGAGAAATCCGTAAGAATAGCAGCCACTACAGTGTATTTGTTTCCTATGAGAGAGGCAAGTTTTGTCCAGGAGTTTGTTTCAGCTCTTCAGCAGATTCTTTCCAGTGTTTCAAACAGGTGACTACAATGATAGTGAAACATTCTGGACATACAGTGAAATCATGAGGATCTTTTTTGTTTAGAGAAAAGCCTCATGGAGGGACAGAAGAGAAGCAAGAGGTAAGGGGGGGTCTAATCTTTTTCATCTACCACTGGAGGCTGGTGACTCCAATTTCAAAGTGGTGCTAAATCTACTCTAGATTTTAGACAAAACTTTAAAGGAGCTGTCCAAGGTGCTGGGCCTATTTTAGGCAGCGGGTTCAGCACCTCACATAATTCCTATAAAGTTCAGATAAAAAGCTGGTGAGGATTCTTCACCACCAAGAAATCAGAATCACCAGCCTCTGTTTCTGCCTACCAGAGGTGGACTGTACCACCTCCAGCACCAAGTGCTGCTCATTGCAATATAGCCTCCCCACATAAAGAAAGTGAGGGGAAAGAGTAGGTTCAGAGTGGATTTACCACTTTGATTTAAAAAAAAGTAGTCTGAAAAATTTTAAATGTGTCTTTTCCCTCAACTATCAATTGACAGATCTTAGACTAAGCTCTACTACTGAAGCTCTGGAAGATAAGCAACACTTCGTTGTTGAACACTGATATTTACAAAAAGCCTTTTTCCTTGCATGTGTTTAAGACTTCAGGTATGAGAATAAAAGAGGAGAAAAGCGGGAACCAAATGAAGGTGATGGAGAGGTCTAACTATCAGGTTTTATGTCTATGGACTACAAGATGTGAATAAATAAAAAGCGCATCCCAGGTACCTTTCCTTCAGTCCTGCATGACAGTAATTCAATTACACCCAAGTGATGTCATGGTCAGCAGTACGATGAGCACGAATCCAGTCATCACACTTTGTTTGATCCACCCCCCCGTCAGCCAGCTGACTCACTCACAACGCATTGTGTCACCAGGGTCCTAACCCTGCCCTTCTCCAACTCCCCCTGCAGCCAACCACTCCATGGCTGCACATGGCTCCATGGCTTGAGGAGCAGAATCAATTTATTCTCTTGACAGAAGTCATCCTACCAGGTGGCAACAGTGTTCTGTCAAGTGGAATGCTATTAAGGTCAGCAGAGGTGGAGTGAGCTAGATTTCATTTCCGGACATAGTCTGGTCAGACTATCTTCTACACAAGCCTTGGTAAAATGATTAGGAACTGTACAACAATGCTATGTATCATTGAATCATAGAACTGTAGAGCCAGATGGGCCTGCAGGTCAACACATGCAATTCCACACAAAATCAGAAAGTCACAACTAAAGCATCCCTGACATTAGGCCATGCCTGTTTAGAATGTCTGTTTAGAAACTTCCAATAAAGAACAATCAACATGCTCTTATACTGATACTCAGTCTTCTCTGCTGTGGACTCAACATATACTGCTTCCTCGGTCAGTTCTCATAGGGCTTGTTTCCATAGCTTTTGCCAACCTAGTCATCTCCATCTCTGTAGTTTTGCCTCTGAAAGGTGTGCTGCAAAGTAATTTGATTATCATGAACAACTTCCCAAGAAGTAGTCAAGAGGATGGTCAAACATACAGGAGGAGCTCACCAAATCCAGTCTAGCAGTACCACCTCTAAAGGCATGATGATTTAGGCCCCAATATCTAGACCGAGCTTTGTAGGTTGGGTTTTCTGTGTGCAAACTAGGACTATAGAGACATTTTCTCCTCAGCCCCAAGCAATCTCACTATGCCTGACATCTTTCCCTCCTCCATGGCCGCCTGAATGATATAAGCAAAAGTAGCAGGGGGAAGTGTGTGTGTGTGTGTGGGGGGGGGACTGAGTCCATTATCAGTAAGTCAGCCATACAGGCCAAATTGTTCATCAAGGCCAATTGAATACTTGTCATTGATCTTATGAAGGCTGGTGCTAGTTCCCAATCTAGTTAGGTAGGTAATAGTTGGCTCAGTTGTCAGATGACTCAGTGACAGCTAGGGAGCAGCAGGAGGAATATCAAAAATTATGACTCCTTGCTTCCTCAGCTACTTTCCATGTCTGCTATACTGGGGATGGGTAAACAGTCACACTCTACTATAGGAAGAAAAACCCTGACCATCATAACTGAAGAAAGAACACTCTATTTGGGGGTACACTCCCCTGCCTCCAGACTGAATGCTGATGCTGGTTTACCATCTCTGGAACAGAGCTTGGAACAGTTCATTTTTAGACTGCTCTAGGGCTGTTCATTTTTAACCAGTCAGGTTTACTTGTCAAGGAAAGCCAAGCTATGTATCAAGACAATGAGTGTTTTCCTTGCAAACGTATGTATCCAGCACTGACGTAACTAGGGAAGGGCGGGAAAGTGCACAACAATCTGGGGGTGCCTGGAGGGGGGCAGGAGGAAGAATTCATGTGCCATCCCATGAGCAGTCCTCCTTTCGCCCTGCTAAGGCTTGGCGATCCTTAGTCGGGGAAAAGGAGGAGAGGGAAGCAGGTGATTTTTTTTTCCCAAGCAGCACCTCCATTGATTGCTCCCCCTCCTCCTTCCCCCCCACCCACACTAAGGTTTGGTGATCATTAGCCTGGAGAAGGGAGGAGAGGGAAGCATGCAGCAGAGGTGCTGCTTGGGGGGAAAATCCCATCACCTGCTTCCCTCTCCTCCTTTCCCTGGGCTAATGATCACCAAGCCTTAGCTAGGGGGGAGGAGGAGGGGGAAGCATGCTATGGAGGTGATGCTTGAAAAAAAATTGCCTGCTTGGCACTATCCGTGTGCTGTGCAGTTTGCACCTGAGAGCCTTGTCCAGATGACCCCCAAAGAGGGCGTGAGAAAGAGGGACCCTTCTCCCCCTGCCCCGCTGTTCCCCCAGGATCAGGCACCCCTTGCTCACTGGGTGAGATGCAGTTGGGGGGGCAGGAGGGGACACAAAAACTGACTTTGTCCCCAGGCTCTCCAAACCCTAGCTATGCCTCTGGTATCCAGATTGCCACAGTACTCAGTTTTGCAGTGTTAGTAGTCCCACCACTCTGTATCTGCAAAAGCTATTACCTGTTCTGTTTCTATCACACTCTGGCAATCTGGAGGTGGGTAACAGAATTCAAAGTGAAGCTACTTTGGAGGATGGATGGTTTTGTTCCTTCTCTCTCAAGACTGACAAAGAATTAAGAATGCCTGGTAACCAACATGTTAATTTCTTTCCCCTGTGCTAAGGAAGTTATGAGGACTGCTGAAGTTATCTCAAACCAATGGGTGTCACTGCTTTTGATACAATATTCTTAATGGCATTCAGCTTAGTAGGGAATGCCATTGGGCTGCTGAAGACAGCTTAGCTGCTACTGGGAGCAGCACTGAAGTCTCTCTCTCTCTCTCTCTCTCTCTCTCTCTCTCTCTCTCTTTCTCACTCTCATGTAAAGGGAAAGAAGACAAAATCCCTCAGACAGGCCCACCCAAGAGTTCTAATATTATTCCACTTGTCAAGAAACACTGTCACATATCTCATTCCATCAGCTTCTCATCAACAACAGCTTTTAAGAAATATTTCATCCCAGCAGTAATGGAAACAATCAGCACAAAATAAAACTCAAGTTGGTTTCTGTGAAAAATAAACTGAAGAAGGCTGTACATCACCATGCTATCACAGCATGAAAATATCTTTGTGTTAGCTTGTATTTGACCTTCTTGGGAAAAGGCATTATAAGGCTTATCACTGTTATTTGCTTATGCTTATGTTCTAGAGATGTGCAGAATTTCTTGTCTTTTTATGACATCTTGTTTAGTATCCCTTAGCATTCATGGTGTATTATGCCCAAAAGAAAATCTCCAAATACACCACAAAATTTTCCTTTAGACATGAATTAAGGAGAACTCAAACTGTTATCAGGATTGCTTGTAGGGATGGGCATGAAACGGAATAATTGCATTTCATTTCATTCTATTTCTCCCCCCCCCCACATTTCCTTTTGTTTCATTACATACGATTAAAAAAATTGTACGAAATGAATTTTTAAAAAACAAAATGGGGGGGCTTTCCTCCTGGGCTCTCGCGCTGGTGGGGGCCTTTGATGGTGGTGGCGGCAGCAGCGGTACAGCGTACCACCAGGCCGCTCACCCTCCCAGGCTGGCCAGAGCCTTCAGTGGTGGGCAGGTGGTCTACCGCCAGGCCACTCGGTCTCCCCAGCCAGCCAGGACCTCCAGCGGTGGCAGGGGCATCTACCGTTGGGCTGCTCCACCACCCCAGCTGCCCAGCACCTTCAGCAGCAGCGGGGCAGTCTACCACCAGGCCACTCAGCCTCCCCAGCTGGCCAGGGCCTTCAGCAGCAGTGGGGTGTCTATGCCTGGGCTGCTCAGCCTTTGAGGCTGGCTGGGCATATAGCAGCAGTGGCAGAGGAGGAGGAGGAAGCCTGGCTGGACCCCTGTGGTGCTGCCTGTGACAGTGGCAGCTTCGGCAGCGGTGGTGGTGGTAGAAGATGCCCTGGACAGCTTGCTTGGCCTGGCTGTGTCCTGTGGTGGTGCCCATGGCAGCAGCAGCTTTGGTGGTGTTGGTGGTGTTGGAGGAGGCCCTGACCGGTCTGCTCGGCCTGGCTGTGTCCCACGGCAGTACCCGCAACAGCAGTGGCAATGGAGGAGGAGGAGGAGGAGATGGAGGCCCAAGCTAGCCTGCCAGGCTCGCTCTCACTCTCTCCACCCTGGCTGGGTGGTCTCAGCAACAGCAGTGGCGGCGGGACATCAAAAGGGAAGGGACCAGTTTACAGATAGAATGAAATGGTTTGTTCATTTCATCTCATCTGTAACAAAATGCTGCTTCCTCGATTCATTTTGTTTCATTTCATTTTGTTACACAACGACATGACGAAACAGCCTTTTGTTTTATGTTTTGTGCCCATCCCTAGTTGCTTGTTTTAGGAGAGCACATTAATTTATCACTGAAGTGGTTGCTTGACCTGCTAAAGATACACTTGGGAGTTACAGTATACAAGCATTATACTACATAAGGGTGGGGGTGGTGGGGAACCTGCATTTTTGAAAATACCTCTGGAAAGACATGAATACATAAATGAATTGAAGAACAAATGCAATTACTGGCAATTTTAGTACACAGGTATTACAAGCTCTGAAGTCAAGACAATTAAAAATCCTCCTTCTAGCAACCTCTGGGGCATTGTGGTCAGCCTGCTACCCCTCTGCAAATATACACACCAGATAAGCCCTCATTGGCAGCTCCCACTGTAGTTCTAGTGTTTTGCAACTTAAGGAGAAATAATTACAGTTGTTTGTTTAATTAATTTCTATAGTGTTTGATTAGTGAAAAATACTACTTTCCTCCCACTTACTACACTGATTATGGTCTCTCAGAAAGAACAAATGATAGCAATAGATATGAAATGACCATATGGAAACAACAATTAAAGAAAAGAAATAAAATGCAACATATTATGGATTGCTGAATTCCTATCTATGGGAATATGCTCTTTAAGGCTAATTTAAAGAGTTCTGCTTTTGCTAAATTTCTAAATACTTGAAGGGAGGGGGGTCTGGCACATCTCCAATGGTAGTTTATTCCTTATAAAGATAAGGCCATCACCAAGAAGGCATGATCCTTTTTTGACACCTTCTCAACTCCCTGATTGCTGTTGCCACACAGTGCTCTTTATTCTATTCATCCCATTGGTGCATGCTTGTGCAGCAATAGTGACAAATTAACAAGTGTTTTTTACAGCTCCTTTGAGGAAAAGTAGGGAAAGAAAGAAGGGAAAGAAAGATGGATAAATACCACTCAAGTGAGCTTCATTAGCTTCAGATGCCTGGCTGTGGCCCTGGGTATCCAGTCTCATTTGATGATGAAAAACCATTCCTCAGTCCCTCGCAGCTGGACCTTTTTACAGTCTAGGCTGCTTGTGCCATAAGTACACAGCTGTAATGACTTGTTGCCCTAACGACTCCCAGCTTCCAAACAAGTATTTGGAAGAGAAATTTCTCAACTGATGATTGCGTTGACCCATTGCTGTTTCAGTATTTCAGGGGTAGTGTCATGACAGTTTCTAGACCACATCTCTTGCTGGGAAATATAATAATACATTAAGTTGATGATAATACTTTGTTCTGACAGAGAGGCTTTCGCCAGGAGATTTCCATGTATTCGCTCTCTCATTATTGCTCCCATCCAGCCTCATAGAACTTTATGAATAGTAATATATGTTGCCTCTAATTCTCTCTGCAGATATCCACAAAGAAAACATAAATCCATAGATTTGGAAACTAAAGGAAGAAGTTAAATGCCAATTGTCTTTGGCCACTGTGGCTTTCCTGCATCCTAATGCTTTATCTCCAAGACAATAATTTAAGTGCTTTAAAAGTGATTGACTAGTTATGATTTGTTTGCTATTTCTCTAATTCAGGGCTGGGCAAGCGGGCCTTCCAGATGTTCTTGGAGATCTTGGAGCTACCAATGGCCATTCCTGTTTTAAATGAACTAAGAACATCTATCTGCCTGTGTTAGTTGGAAAAGGGATACAGGCCCAGTGCCTTCCTTCTTGTTTTCCTACAGCCTTTTCTCCAGGAGTGACTGCAATGCCATATAATGTTCTGAAGAATTTCAGATATAATTTACAAAAAATAGGCTACCTTGAAGGGGGAAGTGAAACCCAATGCTTAAGCAGCTTTTACAACTTCCCCCCTACTTCCTGCCTCCAAGAAAACTCCTTGCCTGGCTACAACATCGTCTACCCAAGAACTCAACATTATCTAGCCAAGAACTTTAAGAATAACCTGGCATAGCACATCTTTTGCTGTGTTTGAACATTGGGAAGCTGCTTTGAAGAAGAGTGTTTTGCACTCAAAAGCTTGCAAATTTTTAAATTTTTATTAGTGTCCTATAGCCTAGTTTTGCATTTGTGTTTTGTGATGGCCACGCGGCTCAACCCCCTCTTTTGCTTAGATATAATTTGGGGAGCCATGTGGAGCAACTATGGAAATGCACTGCCACTGCCATCTCACCCCATGCCTCATGCAGCTCTGAAGGATTCTGGCACAGTCTCATTTCTCTATCAGTGCTTTGAGGAAGAGAATACGTTTCAGATTCAGACTACTTATGCACATGCTACTGATGCCTGGGGAATGGAGGGGCACCAATTTAATGTGCTGACAGCAGGACTCAGCAGTCTGTAAGCCAACTAAAAATTGGGATGCCCAAAAGAAAAAAAATATAACGATGAAACGGGAACATCCAGTCTATACCAACTTTGGCAGAGATGTAGTGGGAAGTCTGCTGTTGTGCCAGTTTTGAGAAAATTTGGGCAATGAATGCTTGAGTTATGAATTTGTAAAGTATAACACCGTTTTAACCTCAAGCAAAAGGAAGTGAAAGAAAATGCTAAGTGTTCCCAACCTGAATGTTGGCGACACCAATGGCAGCAGTCAAGATTATCTATAGCAGGGATCTCAAACTTCCAGGCCACAAACCAGTACAGTACAGCCTGTTAGTAACTTGGCCAGTGCTTCAGCAGCCAGCAGGGTTCCATGTTTCTCTCCCTTCTGTGCAGGGTTTTCCCCCCCAAGTGCACCTGTGGCAACCAAAACAAAGATAGTTGTGACAGAACCAGTGTGTGTGTGGGGGGGGGCACTATGTGCATGTGCCTAATCTATAGGATAGCCTATTCTGATTTCTACCATTCACTTTTTTTGAAAAACAGCCTCTGGGAGAGGTCATCAGGAGCTTCGTAGCTTTGTGCCATCAATATGCAGATAACATGCAGCTCTCTCTCTCCTTTCATCCTTCTGCAGATGATGCCATCCTTTGAGCACTGCCTGGGCACCATGTTGGGAAAGAAGACAGAAAAATAGACTGCAGCTGAACCCGGACAAGATGGAGATCTTTTGGGTGGAATTACTGAGTGTCTATGGATTGGGAACATCCCTCTCCTTTGTGTGTGTGGGTGAATTAGTGTGTGTGTGTGTGTGTGTGTGTGTGTGTGTGTGAGAGAGAGAGAGAGAGAGAGAGAGACAGAGAGAGAGAGAGAGACTCTGCAAAGGATGAGGTTTGCAGCTTGGGCATCCTGCTAGACGTGAAGATATCCATGGAGTACCAGGTGGTATCTGTCATCTGATCCACCCTACCCATTCTTGTAAGACAGGGCAATTAAGATCTCTAACCCTGGGAGAGGTAGAGAAGGGGGGGGAATGTTTTTTGGTGGTCGCACCATCTCTTTGAAATTATCCTCTACCTGAGATTTGGAGTCCTTCAAAAAATTGTTAAAAACTTGGTTTTATAGTCAGGCTTTTCCAGAGCCTGTACTGGTTCAGATCATTTAAATGACCATTAGAGGAGACAATTCATTGCTCCAATATGCTTCATTTGCTCTTTGTGAGATCATCATATAGCTACCTCATATTTAGTTACATAGAACTGTCATCCGATCAAACAGCTGGCTGTTGGACCTTGATTTATTGAAGTCGTTTGAGGATGTATAAGGAAGCGAGGGGGGGGACCTTACTCCTGCAACACAGCAGCACAGCAGCAACAAGTTACAAACAGCTGTGAGAAAAAATAATTTAAGAACTTTTTAAGGAAAAAAACTGACCCTCATAAAATTATGCCTGACAAAAATAGAACCTGGAAAAATATTTTGGTTTCCGTTAGTCACAACCCAAGAGCTGAATAAAGTGTATCTTAATGCTAAAACTAATGCTGATGATTAATCTACCAAGGGCCATTCAAACATTCAGTTCTCCATGGGATATCAAGTAAATGAGATATAGGCACCTACGTGTGAACTGAGTTTTGCTTATCTTCTGCTACAACTTAATTAGCTATCATTTTAGTCTAAATTAGGCCACTTAAATATTTTTCTGGCTAGATGCATATTATGCAGGCCCGTTACAAAAATATATGCAATATAGATGAAACAGAATCTTTAAGCGAAAACCAACCAGGATATCATGTTCCAGCCAGGAATAATTTGAGGCAGAAAATAGATATGATAGCTTATCATCCTCTACATTATGCTCATACAGGGTAAAGAGCTTTTCACCAATGCTCCTGTAGAAGATGCAACACATATCAGATTCATCAGATTCAGTCATCAGGGATATACTGAATAATTCTCACAGGCAACTTCATAACCAGATCCTTCTCATATTGAGAGTGATATTTTATATCATTCCGGTACATTCTATTTGTTAATTTGTACCATGAAGTGATGATAAGGAAAGGGTTAGGGTGGCATGATTCTGTTCAAATTCATGCCAGGCAAGCAAATAAGAGTATTGCCTGTGGAAAACTAAAGAATGAAATATTTTGTAAGGTACCCAGTGACCTTGTGAAGTCTTTGTATAGTGTTTGAAAAGGAAAAACCACTAGGAACACATCAACATCAACATTTCTGCTCTGACAAGATAAACACATTTATTAGAAAATCTCCCTGAACTCAATGAGACTTCTGCTAAGTAAGACACACACACTGGATTGTGCAATTAGTGTAAAGCTACAGTTGAACATCTCTATTGGAGAGAGGAAGGAAGGGTAATGAAAGACAGCTCCTGGCCTTATAGTATGGAATCCATAATAGTTAAGTTCAAACTTCACAATGAACCAAAACAAGATTTATGATATTCATCAAAAATGCTGTTTTGTAAGAAATTCATCAATTTGTACTCAATAAATGTGATGACCCTGACAAACGGATGGGGTTTTTTTAAAAGCAATTTTTAAGTTTTTGCTTTGTCTACCTCCCTTCTTGTCCCTCCCCTTGCCATCTGCAGCCGGCTCCTGTCAATCAGAAGATGTAGGTAGCAATGGGAGGGACCTAGGGACTCCTGAGATCAGGCAGCCAAATTTGGGTGGTGGTGGGAATCGGATTCATAATAGTTGCTAATAAGAAAAAAACCCTAGCAAAGACATGTTAATTGCAAAAATACATATGACTCTGCAAGTTAAGCAATCATTTCCATCAGAGGGCATGGCCTTGCAACCATCTCCCATGCCAACAGATCATCCACAGCCCTGAGCTTCTGCTTTTAGACCCTCCAGGAAAAGTGACCCCCCCCCCGGTATGCCATCCTAGTGCGAGACCCTATGCTGATCCAATTCTGCATGAAGATGTTCTGCAAGACCTCTTGGCAGTGTCCTTTCCCAGTCTGCCGGTGCTCCAAAACGCAGCCTCTGAGGTGTCAGGGTGGCAAGTTTGTCTTTTTCCTTTGGATGATAAATATATGGATGTCTTCACTCCAGTACTCTTCATTGTGTTCGTCCAAGGGAACTTTTTCCAATTCAAAGTCCTTCTGAAATACCCCTTCTCCACTTCTGTCCCCCCCCCCACATTCTCTCTTGATAGCAGCAAAGGATGCAGATATCAGGGCCAGCCAGGTCCTTCAGGGTCTTGAGAAGTGGCTCCAGTGACTCCTCATAGTAGATGCAGTCTGCCATCAGTATATAATCCGGTGCCGGAAGGAAGCGTGTTATGTCTTCACCCCATTTCAGTACCTTGGCTTGAATGGAACCTGTGACGATGTTCTGATTATTTTCAATGTTCATGTTCAGCAAGTCTTGGACTTCCTCAAGATCCATCACTGTGATGTTAGCCCTGAGGGTAGTGGCCATGAGGCTCACCAGGCGTGTCCATCGGCCCAGCTCCAGTGTGGACTGGTCGTGGAGGTGGAGATGATCCCACTGCCGCAGGTTCTCCCTGGACCCTCCGCTGGGCCCTGCCACCGCTGCCACCGCTGCCTCTTCCCCTGCCTCCTCCTCCTCCTTCTCCTCAGCCTTGCTGGCGCTGGTGCTTCCACTCCAGGAAGCGGGCGAGGACCAGGGCAGCATCCCACACCACCAAGCCCATCCCACTGACCGAGCGCTTTGACACCAAGAACAGCCCTGCAGACCCCCTGCAGAGGGAGGGACAGGAGGAAGGGAGGAGAAGCCAGCCCCGGCCTGGCCTGGCCTCACTTTCTAACACATCCAAAACCCAAATGTCACCAAACTTACCAGGGTTGTAGAGGGGAGTCAGGAAGTAAGTGGATTCTGAAGCCAGACTAAAATATATATATAGATAGTCTGCTTAATTTAAGAAACTCTGAAGCTGGCGCCACAACTATATTGACCTAAAATTCATAAAACTAACTTTAAGTAAGTGCTGATTAATCTTAGAAAGTGAGTAAATAGGCTCACATTTCAAAATGGAAGGGAGGAAATGCAAATAGCAAAACTGCTCAAACCAAACAGAAGTAATGTATTTCCTCTGTTCTTGTGACTCCACTGAAAGCTTATGTCTGTAGTGAAGAGAAAGAAAACAGAAGATGGAGAAGGAAGAGTTGACTCTGGAGACCTGGCAGCCTGCGTTGCCATAATACTCTACAAAGTCTTTCTCTAAGATTAGGGCACCCATTTAAGGTAACAGGAATGGAGAAGGTTAGGCTGGTTTCAGCCAGGGGTTGAAAAGAGTCATTCCAAATTAGTGTTTGTGAATGGATGCTGTTTGCAGGTTTTCACATACAGACTACAGAGTTCCTTTAAAAAGACTCTTATACAGCTGATGGATGTCAAAGTAGAGACAGACTATTTTAATAAGAGTTGAATGGTTTTTATGGAGCATATGGGGATTTGGGGCATTAGAAATGCTAATATGTCTAAAATACAAAATGTTAATATTATATTAAAAGGGCTGGAAGGGGGAAATGCTTTGGAATTCATTTATTGAAGGACTGGTACATGGGTGCCGATTTCTCAGAAGCCACTCATGAGTGACTTTTCACCACTGTTTGATGAGATGCAAAGATTCTGGGCATTTCTTGTGGAATTTCATTAGTAAAATATATTTGTGTTACAGTATTCTTCCCAATACTTACAGAAACAAGGCAGAAGAAAGGCTATTGTTTTTCCATTATTGAACAGAAATGGAAGCCTTGGGAAGGTGTCTGATAATAATAGATATATGATCGCAAATTGCAATTTTACCGAGACCCTCCTCAGTTCAACCAGTCCAAAGCTAGAGCACCACCTACAGACGGTTCCCAGATTCTGCTTGAAGCAAAAGTGAATTGTTTCTCCTCTGTGAATTTCCAAAATCTCATCATGTGGAGTCTCTCCACTGAGACATCCGGTTGCATGAGCAACTTCTTTCTCCCCCAACCTGCACCCTTTTTTTATTTTTTTGTTATTTTGTGCAAAAAAACTACCATGTTGGCTCTCCTTCAGCAACATGTGCCTATTAATTTTATCTATGTGCCTATTAATTTTATCATAAACTAGGTAAACTGTATAAATATAGTCTGTGTAGCATAAATATATACATTAGCCAGACACACAGTATTTTTTTTAAATCTTGAGGGTGGTGGGGAACATTGTATATTCAGCCCCTGAGTGGGAAGATCTTCATCCTACCTTCCTTTCAAAGTAGGCAGTTGCAGGGAGAGCCAGGTAAGAGTTGATAGGGCCACTTCCATGATTGGCACAATGTAGGCCACCACACCATGAGCAGCCCAATGAGCAGCCTGACCTGGTTCTGTGGGTGGTTGGGAATGGAATGCCAAAACACCTGGGCTGGCCCACTTCATAACTGGTCCCCTTGGATTTGATCGTGAAGCACCCCTCTCTCGTTATATTTCCATTTTAGTGTAAGTTTGTTCATTTAGTTAAAATAAAATAAAATCAATGAAATTCCCTCCAAAGCGGTTTTAAGCTTTTGTATGAGCTTTTAAGTTTTCAGATTCTGATACAGTCTGTCTACACTCAGTAAGCAAAGTGTGAAAGCACAAGATTTAATTGGAAGTCAGTAATTAGACTGTGTGCATGATTTTGTATGTGACATGTGGATCATTTTCACCACATGCTTTACAATTAATTCCCCATATTTCCATGTATATAATGTTGAATCATAGAATCATAGAGTTGGAAGAGACCTCAAGGGCCATCCAGTCCAAACCCCCTGCCATGCAGGAACCCCATCACAGTATTTCCGACAGATTGCCATCCAGGCTCTGCTTAAAAACCTCCAAAGAAGGAGACTCCACCACCCTCCGTGGCAGCGTATTCCACTGCCGGACAGCTCTAACCATCATTACGTTCTCCCTAATGTTCATATGGAAACTTTTTTCCTGTAGTTTGAAACCATTGCCCTGAGTCCTAGTCTCTGAATCCATGGAAAACAAGCCAGTCCCCTCTTCAATATGACATCCTTTCAAATATTTAAACATAGCTACCATATCCCCTCTCATATAATATGTACATTCTATTTTTTTCAAGGTTTGGGACCCCACCTTGTTATATTCATAGGGGGGGACCACCCTCTTTGCAGTATTTAGGGCCTCTAAAGGTTTTAATCCGGCCCTTAGGTGTATTGTATCAGCTTTAAATGAATTTTGGCAGCTCAAGTAAACCATGCATAGCACACTTATGCCCTTGAGGAAAGCAGCCTACAGTTGCATATGTGTGTGCATGCAGAGCTTCATAATCACATTGTGTGAGGTTAAATGTGAGATTATACTTTCATACAGGAGACTCATGGGAATTTGGGCTGCCTGGGGCTCAGAAGAAAGGAATGAAATGAATGCTGCTGTCTTGGCAGAGATAAAAAGACTTACATAATTTCCCTCTGCTTCAACATTCATGGAAAACAGAAAAGCTAATGATGATGAACCAACTCCAGGTGTCCCTTTTGAGCAACCACTCCTACTCCCTAGTACACCTGCAGGGAATACATCAAATCAAGATACTGAAGATGGTGGTGGATCATCATATCCTATTGAGATACTTCAGATAAGGACAGTCAAGCACCAGCATGTGATCCAGACCCAGGCTGGTGGCTTCCTCTCCAAGAACAGCATGTGTCCAAGGCAGCAATGTTGTCTCAAAACAAAAATGAGGCTGGTTCCTACCCAGAATCTCAACACCATTATCGGCCATGTCAAAGCAAACTGGATGGGCATACGTATTATTTTGAGAATCCCATCTTTTACTCTACTCAGAGCAATGATAAGCGGCATTTCAGAAAGTTGCTCCTCTACAATCCAGCAAAGGGTTTTTTATTTTATCATGCTCTTGTTTGGTTTTTGATGTAGAGAATCTTTTCATGCTGACAGAAAGTTGAAAAAACAAGTGCAGGGGAAAAAAGAAATACTGAAGTATTATGTCATTTTGTGGCCATGACAAGTGTTGTTGCTGCTGTCGCTGCTGTTGAGATAGTCCTGGCGTTTAGGAGTAGCAAACAGATCACAGGATGATGGAGATACAAGCATAATTATGGAACTGACTTTATAATCTGATCTGTTTCTGATAGGTTATTTAAAGAACTTCGCAGTCATCTATGAAGAAATTATTCTAGTGATGGCAAAATATGTTAAGGATTTACTTAAGTACTTCTCAGTTTTTGTAGACTCAACCCCAGACCAGGCTCCTTTCAGTCAGCTAACAGCCATTGTGAGCTATGTAGTTTCTGGAAATCTAGTAGAAAGGTTTTTAACTTTCCTGTAAACTGGGTCTCACAAGGCTCAAGTACTGGCTACATCTCTGCTAGAATTTGTAGAAAAAAGAAGGTATTAATTTTGAAAACTATAGAAGGCAACCCTATGACAATGCAAGTAATATAAGAACATAAAAACAGTCTTGTTGGAACAGGCCACAGCCCATCCAGTCCAGCATTCTGGCTCACACAGTGGCTCACCATTTGCTGCAGGGTATTCCTAAGCAGATATCTTCACCTGCTTAAGATTCTCCATGAATCTGAATAGAATAGAATAGAGTTTTATTGTCTATGCATACGCAAGATATGCACAACGAAATTAGAGTGCTGTTCCACTACACACTCTAAGCATACAAAACACATAAAACATATAAAACACCATAGAAAATATTAAAAACTCTTAAAATTGCTTACAAAATTTAAAACACTACTTAAAAACTGATTAAGATAGTGCTAAAACTGTCGCATTTAACTTAGATACCGCTCTGTGATAAAAACTGTTCTTTAGTCTATTTGTCCTTGACCTAAGAGTCCTGTATCTCCTGCCAGACGGCCAATCCTTTCTTAAAGCTGTCAAGATTGACAGCTGTCACCACTTCTTCTGGCAGAGAGTTCCATAGACCAGTGATCCTCTGGGTGAAAAAGTACTTTCTCTTATTGGTTTGAGATCTAGCACCCAACAGTTTCATGGAGTGCTCCCCAGTTCTAGTATTATGCGATAGGGAAAACAGTATTTCCTTATCTACTTAGCCCATAACTTGTATGATTTTATAAACCTCAATCAGTTCATCTCTTAGGCGCTGTTGTTCAAGAGTGAAGAGGCCCAGCTGTTGCAGCCTCAGATGGTAAAGAAGGTGTTCCAGTCCCCTAATCATTCTGGTTTCCCCCCTCTGCACTTTTACCATTTCCATAATATCCTTCTGGAGGTATGGTGAACAGAACTGTACACAGTACTACAGATGGGGCCTCACCATAGATTTATAAAGAGACAAAATGACACTTACTGACTTATTTTCTATACCCTTCCTAATGATCCCTAGCAATGGGTTTGCTTTTTTCACTGCTGCAGCACACTGGGTTGACACCTTCATTGAGCTGTCGACCAAGACACCAAGGTCCCTTTCCTGGTTTACTGCAGGGAATTCATACCGCATCAGTTTAAGTGTAATTGGGTTTTTTTTTGCCCCAATGAGCATCACTCTGCACTTGCTAATGTTGAAGCTCATTTGCCACTGGTTTGTCCACTCCTCCCATTGTCAAGAGATCCCTCTGGAGCTCCTCACAATCTCTCAGTTTTTACTGCCCTTGCCCTGTATAATTTAGTGTCATGGCAAATTTTACTGGCTTCTACTCAGGAATGCAAGCAAAACTTAAGAATAAGGACCCAACAGCAGTTTTTATTTCCTGTACTGCTCACTCATTGAATCTTGTTTGCAAGGCTGCTGCCTCTTGCTATGTTGTAATGTAATGAAATTTTTGGACAGAAATAAAATAGCATTCTGAAGACCCTGCCAGACACTCAGCAAAAAGACGTTGACAGATTAGAGTGCTGGGCCAAAGTTAACGGAATGGATTTCAACAGAGGAAAATGTAGGGTGCTACATCTAGGTAAAAACAATGAATTGCACAGATATAGGATGGGGGATACATGGCTGGAGAATAGTACCTGTGAAGGGGATCTGGAAGTCTTGGTGGACCACAAGTTGAACATGAGCCAGCAGTGTGATGCGGCGGCCAGGAAAGCCAATGCGATTCTTGGTTGCATCAACAGAAGCATCGTGTCTAGATCAAGGGAAGTGATAGTACCACTCTATTCTGCTCTGGTCAGACCCCACCTGGAGTACTGTGTCCAGTTCTGTGTGCCTCAGTTTAAAAAGGATGTTGACAACCTTGAGTGGGTACAGAGGAGGGCGACCAGGATGGTTGAGGGTCTGGAGGAAATGTCTTATGAGGAACGGTTTAGGGAACTGGGAATGTTTAGCCTCTCTAAAAGAAGGCTGAGGGGGATATAATAGCTATGTTTAAATATTTGAAAGGATGTCATATTGAAGAGGGAACAGCTTTTTTTTCCATGGCTTCAGAGACTAGGACTCAGGGCAATGGTTTCAAACTACAGGAAAAGAGATTCCTTTTGAACATTAGGAAGAACTTCATAACAGTTAGAGCTGTTCGGCAGTGGAATATGCTGCCACAAAGGGAGGTGGAGTCTCCTTCTGTGGAGATTTTTACGCAGAGGCTGGATGGACATCTGTCGGAAATATTGTGATGGGGTTCCTGCATGGCAGGGGGTTGCACTAGATGGCCCTGGAGGTCTCTTCCAACTCTATGATTCTATGATTCTAAGAGCTGGTGCTACTGAAGTGCTTGTAGATGGAGAAAACTGCATTCAAAATTCCCTCAGAGGTATAGAACATGACTAGAGATGGGTACGACTTAGCGAAATTTTTGTTTCCTTTTTCGTTTTTCGTTTTCGTTATGTAATGAAACGAAAAACGAAAAACGGTTCAAAAATGGAACGAAAACGGAAACGAAACGGCTAATTTTGAGCCGTTTTTCATTTTTCGTTACTGGAAAAGCACTTAATGGAGCTAACTGGGAAGAAACGAAATTTTTTTCGTTTTTGTTTTCGTTTTTGTTACATAACGAAACGAAAATGAAAAATTTTGAAAATTAGCTCATGAAAACGGAAACGAAACGAAACGGACCCCTAGACGAAAACGAAAATGAAAACAAAAAATTTTTCTGAGTCGTGCCCATCTCTAAACATGACTTTCAGCAAATATTTGAAGAAATACCCGAAGTTCAGACAAACTGGACCATCTTGAATCTGCTCTGGTGGTCAAGATCTGGAACTTAATTACTGAAAGGTCAACAGCACACATAAAGCTATTCAGGGAGCTGAAGTTGACCTTGATAAGTTTTTGAAATCACTTTGGGAAAGGCATGAAGAGTTGGAACTGGATGCCATCGACCTCTGTGGAAACACAGACTACAAAGCAACTACAAGCAGACCAAGAAAGAGAAGCAAGTTTTATTATGAGAATCCAACATCAGCCTGAGGAAGTTACCCTTTTCTCAAGAGACAAATTTAGATGCGGAACTTTCAGTGTCATTTTAGATCAGTTAAATATCGATAGAGTCAAGAGTTTATTTTTTGTTGTTTAAATTGTTGAGTCAGCCATTTTATTTACGGACCTGAAAGAGTACATAGCCATACTCTTTATAATTTGTTTTATCTAAAAATCTACTTTGAGTTTTTCTCGCATGCATTTATATGTAGATGTGTTACATGCATTTACTTCTCATTTAACCTTTCTATGTACATATAAATTCCAATGGCATGCAATAAATGGACTTTGATGTATAAATTTGATGATTTGGCAATCAGCAGATGCACAAATAGTTCTCTGAAGGAAAATAAGCTTGTTACTAACATATGAGCTCCCCCATTCAAGGGATATACAGCAACCACTCCTTCTATCAAGGACATACTTTTGTACCTTCAGGGTTAAGACATATCTAGAAACTAATTTGCCACAATGTGGAAGCTTTGCTTGATGGGGGAAGGCTGTGGAGTTAAAATACAAAGGGTACTAATGATTAAGCGCTGAATCTCCAGAAAAGCAGCGTGTTTGGTTTAAGTATTGACAAAAACACTTCCTTGTTCTGGGACTGTAAACCTTCCTGCATCAAGACCTTATGCATAACCTTAGCCAGCTTGAAATGATGCTGAGTATGATATTGCTTTACATGGTTGTGTAAGGGCAATCGTCTAAACCATCTTTTCTATTTCCTGGGCTGTCTGTCATGTGTTCTGTGTTCACTGGTTACATAGTAGGCAATCATGTCACCAGTTGCATGCCTGGCTACACTACACTCTGGGAAGTGCAGAAACCACTCATGCAATTCCTCTTATATGCATAGTTTTTCAAAGCAGGATTTTGTCCCTGGATTCTTGGATGGGTAATAGTGGCTTATGATGTCACAAGTAGCCATATTTCCCCATGTTAAGTATATCTTGCTTCATGCCAAATGAAAGCAATTGACCCGTGCTAGATATGTTGAATATTTATTGCAGCATGGGAAATGTAATATCATAACAATAAGCCATATTGAATGCATGATTTCAGATGCCATAAATGAGCAGAAAACGACTGACTGAGGAAAGAAAGGGCTAACACACAAATAAATGAAGATAGAAGGGTGCCAAATTAATCCTCACCTGTGTTTACAATGCCACACAGCTGGCCTGTGGAATCTTGTAAATACGGAAGGGAGGGTCATAGGAACATTATTGATGCTGCGATTATACAACAGGACACAGCTGCCAAGTAACTAAAGATGCTTACAAGTACAAGACTCATGTATCACTATAAAAATGACTGTTGCAACATGCACTCATTGAAGGCAGTCATTAAAAGAACAGTTCTGCATTTCTACCAGAGAGGTGAAGGTGAAGCCATTCCACAGGCTGTGAAGAAAACTCATGCATTGTGAGCTGCTCCAGCTTTTCTAGAAATAGAATAGGACAGAACTGTCAAGTAGTCACATGTAGCCTTTAGGAATCTGTTTCCCTGGAATCTTTAAAACTGAACGGCCACCAAGCCCACCCACCCCCAATCCATGCAGGAATACAATCCAAGGATGTCTGCCGCACAATTGTCCAAAATTCTCTTGAATGCCTCCAGGGTTGGAACATTTACCACTCCTTGACATAACTGGTTCCATTGTCCTATTGCTCTAACAGGAATCTTTTCCTGATAGTCAGCCCATAGCTGGATTCTCTTGAGCACATTGTTGCGTGTTCTGCACTCTGGGATGATCGAGAACAGATCCTCCCCCTCTTCTGTATGACAGCCCTTCAAACATATGACAAGTACTCTCAGATCACCCTCAGTCTTCTTTTCTCTAGGCTAAACATGCCAAGTTCTTTCAGTCTTCAGTCATATTACACTGACATTAATCCAGTTCACAATCACTTAATGACATGCAGGGGCCTGTGAAATGCGAGTTTCTTTATTTGACTATGCACATGTTTCTTAGAGAATGAGATAGTACTCGGAAACATTTTGTGTTCAGATTATGGGTGTGCATAGTGACATTTTTGCTTTACTTTTATTCTGGGTTCTTTCCCCTTTTGTTTTTATCATTGAATAATCATAGAATAACGTTGTATCAGACTATTCTCCCACTATTAAAACCTAGAAGGGGGACCTGAAGGGGCAAGTGGCTCTCGGGTATTTACCAATGACGTAAATGGGGCGTGAACTGGTGAGGGCGTTAACATGAAGTGGGAACTCCTTGTGGTCCAAAGAGGTGATGGAATCTCCCTGGATATCCTGGCAACTGCTCTGCCACTGAGTTTGCTGCCATCATCAAAACTGATTGGCCATTGGCACACTTTGCGTGGCTGCTAAAGTTGTCCTTGTAATTTGTCAGCACACGCTGCAGGTCTTTGTGGTGTAAAAGTGTGTTTGTTTCCTTTCCAAAAGGGAAAGGGAGGAAATACTATGATTTTGGTAGTGTGATGGGTGACTGTTAGGACAGCACCACGTGGACAAAGCAGAAAAGTCCTGGAACAGCACTTGTAGCAGATCAACTTTCTCTCTCCAGTTTGTTTCTTGTTTTATTTTATTTTGGTATGCAAGTTCAAAAACTTGAAGAGGAGAGAGAGATTTGCTGGATACAGGTCCTTTAATCAGTTTAAGGGCATTTCATTTCCAGAAACCTTTGGCCCAGATTAATGGGAAGGTCAGCAGTACAGGGCAGGCAATACTCAGAGACTTGTATGGCTAGCTTATTTATTCATATATTCAAAATATTTTTATCTTCCCTGTTTACTTAAAAGAACCCAAGGCAGCTTAGATTATTAAAAGACAACATTAAGGCTAATATACAAATACAAAAAAAAAGGATCAAACTAATACCTTACTAAAGAAAAAGCCATAAAAACCACCAAAATACATTCAGAGCAGTAAGATACAACCATCCATTTTAAAAACTCCTCTCAGATGGCTGGTCACTCAGGGACAGCTTGCCTGAAGAAAAAGGTCTTTGTTTAATTGTGGAAGGATAGCAAAGATGGGGCCAGCTTAGCTTCCAGTGGGAGGGAGTTCCAAAGTTTGGGAGCAGCTGATAGGTTTCTGCATTATTTCCAAATCTTGCAAACCCTGTTTGAATAGTGTTGATACTGTGTGTGTGTGTGTGTGTGTGTGTGTGTGTGTGTGTGTGTGTGTGTG
>JAHTLZ010000209.1:272460-310762 GCA_023846285.1 Phrynocephalus versicolor | reverse complement strand
GTGTGTGTGTGTGTGTGTGTGTGTGTGTGTGTGTGTGTGTGTGTGTGAGGAAAAAATAAGTGTACTCCATGGGAAACTAGGACTCATTACATAATCTACAGTCTGTCCCTGGCTTAAGACTTTGATTCTGGTTCTGGAATGTGCTATTAAATTCAATGGAGCTAGGGTAAGGAAAGATTATCAGTAGATGTTGCATGTACTCTGCTGATCACTATAACAGGGAAGCCAAATTCCAAGAAATGACATTGAAGCATGAACCAGCAATGTGTACAGTCTTTCCATTGTGTACTTTTAAAATGTTTAGGTTGAAAAATCAGTTGTATGTCTGGGTGCAAGTCAGACTACTTTTGCCAAATTTGCTTCAGATAGACAAAAAGGCCTCTTCTGAAGATCTCAAACTCAGACAGATTTATATAGGAAAACTTGCTTTTTCAGACAGTTTGGTGGTGAGTCCCAAGTTGTTTAGGTCAAAAGCAGAATTCTGAATTGACCTTGGAAATAGACCAGCAGTCAGTGAAACTCCTACCATATGCTCTTTGTAACTTTCTCTGATTATAGTCTGTCTGTAACCATCTGAACCAACTGAAGTTTAAATGCTCTTCAAAGTAAACTTCACACAGAGGAAGTTACAGTAGTACAAATAAGATCTAACTAAGGCATGAGTCACTCTGAGCAAAGGTAACATTTCAAGGAACTGGTGAGGTTGGTGACCTAACACAGAAGTGCTCCTCAATATTACTGCAACTTGGCTTTCAGATACAGAGGTGAATCCAGGAGTCTATGCAAATTATAAATCTTCATTCTTATCCACAATATGTTAACTGCTATATCTTTGTCCCGTGAATGACTAGGAAGATCTCTGTCTGAATTAAGTTTCAGTCTCCTCACTCCACCTGTCTCCATCTCCATCACCCTTTTTTAAGTATTACATGCAGTTGTGGTATAACCTAATCAAGCACCATTGGGTTCATGGACTGTACCGTTACCTGACCTCAGAGCAATGGCTGATGTCTTAGTCAGAGGTATGTCATACTTCTTCAATGGAATTGACAATTTTCAAACTGAGTCATACCAGAAAAGGAAGATGTTTGATTTCTGTTTGTGAGATGAGTTTACAGTCACCACTCATTTCCATCTATTTCCTGGTGGCACCGGGACTCATTTACTCAGTCTGAAAGTGTTTCACTGTGTTGTGTGTTTATACAACACCTGCACACCAAAAAGCCAAGACTGAAGGAAGGGAACTGCGGAAAAAGCAAATGAAAGCATTTATTTTGCCATTTGGAGAAAGGCAGGCAATGGAGTATGAGCACTGCAATTCAAAAGAGTTATTTTTGTTGTTGTTGTTCAATGGCACCTGTCAGCAACAGTGTCCAGTCTGGACAAACTCGCCATTGGTGCTATAGGCAAATAAGTGTAGGATCAGAGCCACAGCAGGAGTGGTGGTAACCACTGCAGCAGTCCCCTTGCCAGTGGCCACGAAACAATGATATTCTCTGGCATGGCTAAGATGGGATTTACCTGGATTCTGGAACAGATTCCTCTGGGTTCTGGATTACCATTTCCTTTCTTATTTCCACATTCAGCTGTCTCAGAAGCAGCACTGTCTCACTCCAAGCACGTGCCTCTCCCGTGACATTGGAAGCTTTCCTCATCTGAGGTTTGAGTCCTGAAATCTCAGGGAGCAGAGTTGCCAACCTGGCAACCACAATGTGATAACATTACAATGCTATGTAGCCATAAACACACATAGGAGTGATCATGAAAAGGCAACATTTTGCTCTCTGCTTAAATTTTGAAGTATACACCTCTGCCACAGTTTTTTACAATTTTTTCCAGTGGGAAACGTTACAGTAGAAGCCACTTTTGTCTTCAGTAAACATGTTTTATTTATTTGATGATGCCAGCATGCCAGATAGCCGTATGTATGTATGTATGTATGTATGTATGTATGTATGTATGTATGTATGTATGTATGTATGTATGTATGTATGTATGTATGTATGTATGTATGTTGAAATATAACAGAATGGTACCTAGTGTTCCTGTTTTTATTTAGTTGACCAATTCCCTTGCCTTTGTGAGAAGGGAAAGCTGGGAAATGAAACTGCTTAAATTGCCTGACAGGTGATTTGCAGTTGTGTTCTTTGGCAGTAGTGGCCTTTCTGTTATGTTTCCACATTGTTGGCTGGAGTGGGAAGAGGGCTGCTCTCCTCCCACCTACAAATTGAACATGATGTATTTGGTGATTACTACATTCTGATTAAACAAGAAGGATATGCTTGGATGCCTTGCAGGTACCATGCAGCCTGGATGACTCAGCTCCTAGTATTATTTATGCTGGCCAAGATATGGCATGCAATCAATGCTTTGTTTCATGCAGGTTTCAATGTCAGCAAAGATTTTGACTCTCAAGGAATGTTTCGTGCTTGTTACAAGTCATGTTCTGAAATCTGATTCGAAGAGCAAGGATTTCTCTTGTGCGCATGGAGAGTTTTAGTGAGAGCATGGAAAAGATTCAGCTCAGGCTTTTTTTTGTACAAGCATCAGCCAGACTCTAACAAGCCCAAGAAATAGACCCATGGTGGGGTGGGGGAGCTGTGCGCATCAAACTCTCTCTCATTCTCAATGGCTTCCATGGAGTTTTGTCTCAAAGCAAATTATTTGTTCATTTAAAATATTTTTACCCCACATTTCTCCTTTAAAAGGATCTAAGGCAGCTCACATCATTAAAATATAATATTTTAAAAGCTAAATGCAGCAAGTATACAAGTATTTTTTTAAAAAACTAAACAAATGTTATCTTAAAATGGTAAATAAAATAAATACTAAAAGCACATTGAAAAGCGACAAGGCCCAACAATTGATTTAAAAACCCCTCTCAGACAGTCAGTCACCAAAGAAAGAAAGGTCTGGCCTCCTGTAGGAGGGAGATTCAGAGTCTGGGACCAGTGACAGAGAAGACCCCCTTTCATGTGCCCACCAAAGACAGCTGTGAAGGTGGCATAGATTGACACAAAGGTCTCCCAAGATAGGCTCATGAATGGAGTCATGGTCCTTGAGATAGCATTTAGGGCTTTAACAATGAAAACCAATACAGTAACCCCCCGCCAATTGCGGGGGTTAGAGACCCACCCCACCCGTGATCCATGAAAATCCGCAATATGCGGAAGTGGGTGGGGGGCCCTGGGGAGGCGATCGCGCGCCTGTCCAAGAAGTCTTGGGGTGGCGCACAGCGGCGGCGGCAGGGGTATCTGACCTCCTGCCACCGCCCCCCCGCACTGCCCGAGACTTCTTGTCCAGACCGTTTCCATTGAAATGCATTGCCAATGGATTTCAATGAAGACATTCCCCCCCCGCACCCCGCACGGACCCGAGACTTCTCAGAGGGGCCTGGGGGCGGTGGCACGGAGTGACCCAATCGCCCCCCCCGCCGCCCCCTGCACGGCTCCAAGGCTTCTAGGAAGGGCCCAGAGGAGTGGCGGGGAGTGATCACATCGCTCCCCGGCACCCCCCCCGGGCAGTTCAGAGGCATCTCAGAGGGGGTGGGGGGATGGCGGGGAGCGATCACATCGCTCCCTGGCACCCCTTGGGCCCCTCCGAGAAGCCTTGGAGGCATGCGGGGGGAGCAGAAGGGAGCGATGAGATTGCTCCCTGCCACCCCCCTCTGAGAAGCCCCTTTGCCATCACACGCAGACCTCCTGGGAGGTCCTGGCAAGCAGCGTGCAATGGCCAAAGGGACATTGGCTACGGAGCCCAGCCCTGGGGCTCCGAAGCCGAAAGCCCCTTTGCAATCGCATGCTGCTTGCCCAGACCTCCTGGGAGGTCCGGGCAGGCGTCGTGCGATCGGCCAAAGGGACTTTGGCCACGGAGCGCAGCACTGGGGCTTCGCAGTTGAAAGCCCCTTTGCCATCGTGTGCTGCTTGCCCAGACCTCCTGGGAGGCGCGGGTGGGTGGTGCGCAATCCCCCCTCCCTCAAGTGCTTTCCAGGTACTGCGGTCCCGCGATATAGCAGGACTGCAGTATGTGAACCGCGAAAGGGCGGGGGACGACTGTACTTTGAATTGTAACAAATATTAGAAGTAGGGAAGCCTTTCTAGAAGGCCAAATGTAAATAATGCCGATACTAAACTGCACACTAGCTTGTTGTAGATTTGCTATCTCAATTGTCTATGTAAACATCAGCCAAGGCACATTCTAGCCAGAAGCAATTGAATCCTGATTGGAGACGACATGTGACGTTTTCCCCATGCTGTGAGCAGTTGGAGAGACAGAGATGCAGAGATTTTTCCTGAATGGATTCTGCAAAATGGACTAATGGACTAATGCTTGGCAATGTAGTTTTAAAGTAACTAGAGGGGCTTTTTGCCTCTTAAGCCTCATTTAAGCTAGGAAGTGAAATCATGTCATTATTTTCTAGTAAGAGAATATTCTTATATAATTCTTTTTGCTAATATAATGCTTTTATATTCTTATTCAAGTGAAGGTGCCTATTGAATAATTATTCTGGTAAGTGAAATAGCTATCACAGCCAAGCCGGGAGACGTAAAGGATCCACGTGGGCTTATGTTCTCCGGATTCCTGCTTTCAGAGGCTGAGGTTGATTGATAGCAGATGGGATCTGGGTAGAGGGACAATTCCGGTGCATTCGTAACTTGTCCCAGTTAATAATCTGGCTGCAGCATTTTGGGCCCACTGAGGATTCTGAATACTTTCCCAAATGCAGCCCCATATGGAGCACATTGCAGTGATCTAGCTGAGATGTAGCCAAGGCATGTGTCACCGTGGCCAGTTCAGACCTCTCCAGGAATGGGCACAGCTAGTACACTAGTCTTAACTATGCAAATGCACTCCTGGACATCATTAGGTTGTGATGTTATTTAGGGGAGCAAAGTTTATTCTCTTGCTAGTCTCTGGCTTCATTTCAGCTATATAAATGAATGCATATGTTTCATTTCATTCCAAAGAACTAGGATAACTGTCACGTACAAGTCAAAATCTACATCTTAGGTGCTACTGATTAAGGATTCTGACTATTCCATTTCACATGGATTTCTGCTCTTTATTCCACATTCTAAAGTTCAGCAACCTAATTTAGAGGACAGGAAAGGAAAAAGGCTTTTTGTAAGTATCAGTATTCAACAACTAGGTGTTGCTAATCTCCCAGAGCTTCAGAGCCCCATCTAAGATCTGCCAATTGACAGTTGAGGGAAAAGACACAGATATTTAAAATTTTGGAGACTACTTTTTAACAAAATGATAAATCCACTCTGACCCTACTCTTTCCCCTCACTTTCTGTATGTGAGGAGGCTGAATTGCACTGAGCAGCACTTGGTGCTGGAGATGGTACAGTCCACCTCTGGTAGGCAGAAACAGAGGTTGGTGATTCTGATTTCATGATGGTGAGGAATCCTCACCATATTTTTATCTGCATTTTATAGGAATTATGTGAGGTGCTGAACCCACTCCCTAAGAGAGGCATGGCACCTTGGACAACTCCTTTAAAGTTTTGACTAAAATCTAGAGTGGATTTACCACCACCTTGAAATTGGAGTCACCAGCTTCCAGTGGTAGAGAGTCAAATACCCAAATGGGCTTTATTTCAGAAGAAATGTGGGAAGTGTCATGGCACTAGGAAGAGAGTATTGGCCTTTTCTCCCCTTATCACTTTCTCATTGCAACCCCCCCCCCCCAAGTCACTTTTGGGTTGCAAACGCATGCTTATAGTTACAAAAATATTTTGCAACCAAAGAGAAAGGGAAACAGTTTCCAAAGGAATGCTGTCCCTCCATGAGTCCTTTCTCTAAAGAAAAAAGATCCTCATGATTTCACTGTATGTCCAGAATGTTTCACTATCATTGTAGTCACCTGTTTGAAACACTGGAAATAATCTGCCAAAGAGCTGAAACAAACTCCTTGACAAAGCTTGCCTCTCTCATAGGAACCAAATACACTGTAGTGGCTGCTATTCTTATGGATTTCTCCCCCTCCCCAGAGCATCCAGTTTCCATGGGGGGGTCTGCAATTGCCAGCGAGCTGGATTCAGGACCTTCACGGGCCAGATCCAGCCCACTGAGCGAATTTTGAGGACCCTTGCTCCACAGGCTCTTATCCCCACACCCTATGCTAAATTGGAGATAATTTAAGTTTTTTGAAGAAAATTCTGTTGAATGGCATGGCATTGCATCTGCAAGTCTCTCCCAAACTCAAAACTCAAAACTAAAAAAAAAAAAAATACCATGACCCTTCTGGCACTTTCAGTTTTACTGCTGCTGAAGCCCATGGTGGGTGCTGAGGGCAAAAAACTGAGCTCTAGATTTGCTGCAGTTACCATAGAATCATAGAGTTGGAAGAGACCTCAAAGGCCATCTAGTCCAACCCCCTGCCATGCAGGAACCCCATCACAATACTTCCGACAGGTAGCCACCCCGTCTTTGTGCATCTTGACTTTCTTTGACTTTCTACAGAGGAGGGAGCAGAGGAGTGCTGAACACATCACCACGTTAGATTACACATTCTGCCTGGGCTATCTCTGTGCAACAGGAGCCAGAAAAAAATCTAAGTAATTTTGCCTTGTCCCCCTAGCAGTTGAACTGTGAAGTACCACAGACCACTATCTTGTAACTGATAATGAGGTCTTTGGGAGTGGTCATTAGGTGATTTGGAGGCAGGTGCCGTTAGTATACATTAGACATGGGCACAAAATGGATTTTGTTTCATTTCTGTAGTAGCTTTATTTTGTTTTGTTTGTAATGAATTTTTAAAGTAGTTTTGTTATGAAATGAAATGAAACACTATGCTCCCCTGGGTCCTAAAGGACCAAAATGGCAGGGGAGCTTCCTCAAGGGATTCTAGGTAACCCCCTGAAATTTGGAAATGTGTGGGTATCAGGGAGCTGCGTTATGAAGCTCCAAATGGGGTGCTTCTAGGGGAAAAAATCTTTCTATTGTAATCAGAAGCCAAGCCGCATTGCTTGCCCATGTCTTGGCTTCCCAAATTCTGATTCCAATTAGAAAGATTTTTCCTAGGGGCACCCACTTTGGAGCTTCATAACTGTTATGGTTGTTAGCAGAGTTTTATTTACAAAGAATAACTTGGCAAAATAACAATATAACATAAACAGCTTTCTTCAACATTCCTTCTTTCAGTCATAGAGTTCTTCAGCAGAGACGTTTAGTAGCATGGATCATCATCAGGAGATTGGGATGCAGTGATCAAGTGTTACCCACACTTGCTAACCACTATATACACAGTTGATTACACATTTCAGTCAGCTGATCCCTGACTGGTTTACTACAGTTACAAACTCTTAAGCAACTTACTTACAATTGTTAGTTACTTTACTGTTATACCCTAACAATAACTCATCTACCTGAACCCCAAACCTTTCCAAATATCAGGGGCTTTCAGGGAAAAGCTTGAACTCCCCTGCCATTGATTCCTCTAGGATGAATTGTTTCATTCGGGGGGGGGGGCGGTGTTTCTTGATGAAACAAAATGAAATGCGTCCTACCACATTGTTAGGTAACAAAGTAATTAGTTACCTAAGGAAACAATGAAACAGCATTTTTTATTTGTTTCATGCCTGTCTCTACTATAAATATGACATTCCGTCCCCTTTGCCTGTGAGATCTGAATCAAGAAATGCTTTGCATGCTCCAAACTGATGCATGAGTGCCGAATAGTTTGACAACTGCAAATAAACCAAAATGAATGCTACTCAATTTGATTTTTCTAAGTGAGTGGTTCATGATGAGTCCTTTCCTGCTAAAGGAACATGTGTATATTTTGGAGGTTGCCTGTGTCACTCGAGGTCCAAGTGACCTCAGAGGCCCAGGCTGCCTTTTTTATCTTTGATTTGTTCACCAACTACTTCTGTTGCCAGAACAATAAGCTGTTCCATTATAGTACATGAACTGATCATCTTAAAATCAGATTGTTGCAATGTTGCCTAGGTGAGAATGCATTTGTACCTCATTCAGAATGTACAGGTGGGCAGTATGCATAAGCTAGGATGCTCACTGGAGTATCAAGCTATGCACATAGTACACATGTGCTGACAGAGCTGTCCTGGCTGCCTAATGGCTATAGATCCACAATCAAGGTTTAGCTGTTGGCATAGAAACCCCCAAATACCTCAGAACCAGGATACCTAGCAGCCTACCTTCCCTTACACAGGCACGGCTGGCTACTGAAATCTTCAATATACAGTAAGTCTTGTTTGTTGTTACACAAACAACAGGATGCCATTGAAGCAGTCTTTCTTATGAGTGGTGCCCACTTTCCAGGGAGATTAGTGAACCAGAAACTGCATTCTGCTTTAAGTGCCAAGTTAAAAAAAACCCCACTTTATTTCACAACCAGTCCTAGACCTCTAGTTGTTCTCATTGGCCCTTCTTATCTCTTGGTTCTTGAATTGTTTGGAACTACCTAAATATTTTTAAAGCTTCAATATTTGCTTTTATGCAATTTTCGCACAAGCTATACCTTTATCTTTAATGTGATGTAAAAAATCATTGGGAGATTTCTCAGTATCAAGTGTTATATGAATTTCTATCACATGAGTGAATGATTGAAACACCTCACTTTCACTGCACTGCCATTTAACTAACATTTTTGCAAGTCAAAAATAAATTTTTATAACAATGGCCAGATCATGATGCTTACTGCATTATCAAGGGCAGGATGTTTCCCAGTAGCTGTCATTGGGCCATGTGAATGGAAGAATGCAGTTGCAATCATAATCCTACTGTTGGGCCTCCTAGAGGAACCTGACTGCATCTTGTTGAAAGAGTGTTGGACTAGATAGGCCTGTTTTTCTTAACTTGTGTACTGCTCCTTATTTTCTGAAAACCTACCCCTGGTGAGACAATTGGTCTCCTCCCTTCTTCCTGTGAATTCATACAGCCATATCTGTGGCATTTAACTGTGTGACGAATATGCATGAGAGGTGCCTGTGCTGATTGGTGGGTTTGTAAACGAATGAGAGAGCCTGGGTGTGGCCTGAGGGGATTTAAGGCACTGCTCAGCACTGTTTTAGAGAGATAAGGCAGATAGGGCTAGATGGGAACCTACAGAAAGACCTCCACTTGTAGATAGGAATATGATAGAGTCTGAGAGATTCACATAGGGTCTGGTACCATCTGAGAGAAAGACAGACAGGGCTAAAAGAGAGATAAGATTTTTAGAGTGTCTGTGAAGAAACTAAGTGTTTAGTATTAGTAAACTTAGGAACTGGGTGTGCATGTATTCAAATTTATTAAAAAGGAAGTTAGGCGATACCTTTATTGGTCACTGCTAAAACAAAAAATATGAGCTAAGCTTTCAATAGCAACTACTATCTTTATCAAAGCATTGTACTGAAGATGCATTCTTGATAGTAGGTGTTGTCTATCAGGCACAGAATCTTTTCGTGAGATGGAAAACACCACATGATGGTATCAGGGAGCAGGGTGGTGTTAGAGCAGCTTCAAAGTCCCAGGTATGGTTTAACGCACAAACAAACAAAGCAGCATAGTCCTTGATCAAATTTTACCTAGTGGCTGCAGTCCAGGCCTTTGGTACATATGGATCAAACTTGAGTGGGTTTGAACTATATTATTCTTTTAGTTTATAATCCAAAATGTTACAATTGATGATTTTGATTCTACTTTGTAATCAATAAAATTCTTTTATTTTTATTCAACTTAAAAACAGTTGGAAGGCTTTAATTTACTAGCTAAGCTAAATGGTGACAGCAGTAGAGGAAAATCAGAAGTGGTGCCTGTCAATAGTCTGTGAAAGAGCCAGGGGCAAAAATGTTAGTGCTACGATTTCCAAATAAAAAGATAGATGACTCTTAAGTAAAATATATAATTCCTCCTCAATAATGTTCTAGGTAATCGTGGGCCCTATTTTATAAAGGATATTTCTGCATGCTACTAATTTCCATTTTCTTGCATCACACACACCATGCTTTCATGCCTCTCTCTCTTTTTTTAACTCAACTTCCCTTTCACATTATTTAATTAAAATAAACACAAAATAGGATAATTTTATTCTAAATCAAAAATAGAGATATCTACCACAGAAATTACTTTATGTTGATAACTAGAGATGGGTACGAAACAAACATTTTTTCGTTTCCGTTATTCATTTGTCGTTCAGTTACATAACAAAACGATACAAACAAATTCGCAGGGAATGTGTGCGTACATCTCGGTGAGTACCCTCCCCTGCCCTGCAGTGCAGTCACTCTGCGGCTGCCTTGCACCCTGGGCAATGCCCGCTGCTGCCTTTGCAGCCTCCCTGCGAACCTAGTCTATACTGTGTCTCTGCCAGCATCATTTTTTTAGTGTTTTTACTGTTTTCCCTCTGGTCTGGGGTGTTGGGGGGTGCTCATGCACGGAAATGCTTTTAAAATTGCACAAAAAGCGGGTAGAAACAACAAACAAAAAAATGAAAAACGAAAATGAAATTTTTCCAAAAAATTCACAAAAAACGGAAACGAACCGAAACGGACTTCTCAACGACAAACAACAAACGAAACACTATTTTTTTATTCGTGCCCATCTCTATTGATAACATTATTTCCCATTATGGAAATATCATCACCTCATCCTCCCTCCCCTAGAAGTTCTTCACACATGCCTCAATGGGGGTCATATTGCCCAGTTTGGGAATCAGTGCTCTGTTTGAAGGGATGACCCTTATAAAGGGGAACAGCTACCTGGAGAGAGAGAAGAGAGTGGGTATAGCAGTTGCCCATCAACAGTTGATTCCTGGGCTAGAGACTAAGTAGGCAAACACATTCACACCACCTGACCATTCCCTTCCCTTCTTAAACATAAACATGCCAACATTTATGTCTAAGCACACCTCTATATCTTCCCCCCTCTCAACTGGACTATGCAAGTATTATGCAAAAAGAAAAAAAGACCAAAGACTTTTTTCCTATTTTTATGATTGGTACAGTCACCCTAGTTCTATGCTGTTAAAAAAAAATCAGAGTCAGTCCCAAATGAAGTTGAACAGCCTAGAATTTGTGTGCTTGGCAATAACTGCAATTGATTGCTAAGCTATTGACGCTTGGGTCTTAGCCTGATCTTCAAAAGCCATGCAGAGTCTGACAAAGGAAACCAAGAGCTATGAGAACAAAACAAAACAAAATATCCCCTTGTGCCTGTTATGTAAAGCAAGGCCCAAACTATTCACTTCAGATGTTTTCTTACCCTTTTCTCCAAAACTACAGTTTGGAGCAGCTGAAAAGGAGGGGCTTCTCTTCTGAGGCTTTTCCTGGCTCTCCGGTTTGTCAGTAGGTCAAAGAAGGGCTTTTATTTCTCATCTTAGGGTGCTCTACCATTTCTTGTAGGAATTTCTTGCCTGCCTTTGAACCCACTTGAGACCAAGTGTCTACCTATATCATTTGGTAGACTTCACATGTATGCTTTCTGGTGATATTAACCAACTTTCCGAGTGAATGAGAGCCTAATTTATTTGGATTCTGCTAAAAGCTCAATTATTCCAAGGTCTTGCTTATTGTTCATCTGAGCACCTGATAAAATTAGCCAGTGGATTGTGTTGCATGCCATTTAATGTATTTTATAGTTTTGTGTTTTTATTGGTTGATATTGGTCATGGGACTAATCAATACATTATTAACTAACTAACTGATAAAATTAGCCAATGGTTTATATTATTGAGTATTCCAGTTGTGGTAAACATGTGAAGCAGGAGCTAGCTCTGTCCTTTCGAGAGGTTCATCAGTCAATGAAAGCTCTCTGTGCAGGCCAGAATATTGATTTCCCCATGTTCTGCCTTGCATGAAAAGCAGTAACTGATCAACAAGTTATACCTCTTTGGGTTTTTGTACTGAACAATACAATACAAAAGAGGTGGGCCTGCGTGCTCCTTGTTTTCCTTCGCCATGCATTCAGCCCATCCCTAGAGTGAATGGGGCTATAGCCTTTAGAGCAGTGGTTCTCAACCTGTGGGTCCTCAGATGTTCCTAGACTGCAAGTCCCAGAAACCCCTTCCATCACAGTGAATGGTGGAAGCTTCTGGGAGTTGCAGTCCAGAAACCTCTGGGGACCCACAGGTTGAGAACCACTGCTTTATAGCAACAGGGAGCAAAAGAGGTTGTAGAAAGGTGACTTTAGATTCAGTAAACCTACGTTTATTTATTTATTTACAATTTTTTTTAGTCACCCACTATCATTGTGGTCTTTCATACAGTATAAACAAATGCTCATAAAATAACAACTCTGATGTCATTTTATGAGCATTTAACTCAAAGAACCTTACTCTGAAATTAAACCCATTGATGGTGGCAATATATGTTCAAGGGATTAAATAAAGCCCTATTCAGGCATTGTCTTGTGTGTAGGAAGCTCACATTGAGGAGAGCAGAGCGTATTATAGCTCAGTGCCTTGTCTCATTGGCTCTGTCACTGGGCTATATCCATGGCAAGTGTATCTGGAGGGCAAACATTCACTATAGGGAGGCTCTCTATGTGACTCAGAAAACAAGGGTTCCAACGGCTGTGGAGAATGTCCACAGAAAGTAACAAGCCTCTATTTTCGTCATAGCCCTCCATATGTAGGAGGGTGAGAAAACTTCAGTTGGGAAGGGAGAGGCTTGAGCACCCTCTTCTGTGTACTTTTGTGTAGTTTTGTGTAATAATTAAGTCAATTCTGACTGATGAAATGACTGGCTGTCCACAAAAGAATATATAAATTAAATTTTCATTGGAAAGAAACTGGTGAGATACTACAATCTTGCATGAACTCTGGGTTTCAATGGAATGTGGGCTTTTAGGAACTACTATAAAGTGATTCCTCCTTTCCCACTAACCTATTGATACATTTCTTCTTCTCCACCCCCATCTTGCATGCCCCCTGTTCCTGGTTAGTTTACATAACTTCCATGGAGGATCTGTCTCCCACATGGCTGAGACACACCTTCCTTTTACTTTTTATTCATCTGACTATAACTACTGATCACAATTGTAAATAATGATACCTCTTTCATTTAAAATGCTTCCAAAGTGATTTTTAAACATATAAAGGGCTAATCACTGTGGAAAAGGGATGAGGTACTGAATTTACTCTCGTATACTTTCTCTGTGCAGTTGTTGCTCATACCTGGTACTCCACTAACTATAAAAGGCATTACCCAAATTCTCCAATAGAAACATACATTAGATACACAGTAGGACCCGGTATCCACAGGGGATTGGTTCCAGGCCTTCCCATGGATAACAAAAATTGTGGATAAATGAGAACATTAAAAACTCCATACTGCTGTTTTATGACAGCAGCTTGCTTTATGGCTGCTGTTTTGTGACAGTAGCTTGCTTTATGGATGCTGTTTTATGACAGCAGCTTGCTTTACACCTGCTGCTTGTGACAGTAGCTTGCTTTGCAACTGCTGAATTATTCATTTAATTTTTTCCTCTGCTAACCATGGATAACTTAACCAGTGGTTAATGAATCAGTGGATACGGGGGTCCTACTGTATAGCTGAAGGCAAGTTAATGTTTCAGAGGGGTGATTGGCATATTTTTGGGTATGTGAATCAGAATCCAAAGGAATCCCATGCTTACATGCTGAAGAACAGTCACAAAATATGGCAAGCTAACTTGTAACCTCCCCAATGGGAAAGAAACACCCGCGATGTCATGCGGAGCTTACATTGTTTAAGGATTTCCTCTGTTGATCATGGGCTATCTCTAACATCTGTTTGCAGCCTCAGTCTTTAAGGTCCTGCCAGTTTCTTTTTCCTTTTTGCTGAACAAAGATTCTATGATTCTATGATTCCATTGTCAAGGGAAAGGATTGTCCTGTGCTTGTCTTCTGGGTATGTAACAGATTCTTCTGAGTTCACATTTTCATTGCAAAACTGTTTTTCTTTTTCAGTCTGTGACTAGAATAACCAAAAATAGACTTGTGGTGATAAAATGTTCTCCAGATGAAACAGTAATATTCTACTGTATATTTTCCCAGGTTCTCTTAATTCCCTTAATTTTGTCAGCACTTATCTTCCCTTTTTATTTCACAGTTGTCTGTGCATTTAAAAGAACACCCACCTACCCCTCTCAACCATGTGTGTCAAACATAATGACCTTTGCACATTAGTGCATTAACTCTTAGATAACACAGTGAGAGTCAGAAATGTGAGGATAAGTTCAAATAGGCATTTCACAGAAAAGGAGCGTGAACTACTGATTCTTACTTCTGCTGCTTAAGATAGCACTATTGGTTCAGCATACTTTAGAAGTAAAAAGCTTTATGACAATTCATTTTTACTCAAGCATCTGAAACAGAGCTACACCTTTGGCAGTTGTGGCACACATAAAATAGAAAGCATGACAAAATGATATGCTTTTACATACTAAGAACAAATGGTTCTCCTTGACAGAAGGGACTGACTGTCTCTTATCTCATTTGTCAGATCAGGTAACTTGCATGATAGATGGCAGGAATGCTGTAGATGTAATATATCTTGACTTCACCAAAGCCTTTGAAAAAATGCCCCATGATATTCTGATTAGAAAGCTCACTAGATGTGGGCTGGTACTTAGAACAACTGTTAGATGGATACACTGTTGGTTACAAGATCATACTCAGACAGTGCATATCAGTGGCTCTTTTTCAAACTGGAAGGAAGTAACAAGTGGAGTACCCCAAGGCTCCGTCCTGGGCCTGGTGCTCTTCAATATTTTTATCAATGACTTGGATGAGGAAGTGCAGGGAATACTAATCAATTTTACAGATGACGCACACGAGAAGGATATTGGAATTGTAGATCACAAGCTGAATATGAGCCAGTAGCTTTAAAAAGGCCACTGTTATTCTGAGCTGCATTACCAGAGGCATAGTTTCCAGGTCTCATGAGATATTAGTTCCTCTCTAATCCGTACTGGTCAGACCTCGTCATAAGTACTGTGCCCAGCTCTGGGCATTACACTTTAAGAAGGATAACAACAAACTGGAACAAATTCAGAGTAGGGCAACAAAGTTGATCCGGGACTCAGTATCAAGTTTTATGAGTACAAACTGAAGGATTGGGCATGTTTAGCCTAGAGAAAATGCAGATCTCATTCTATTGCTTTGTAAATTGGCTGGTTTTGGAATACATGTAGGGCTGTCTAAGAGGGGGCAAAAGTACTTGTAAAAGCACTCAGTTCTGCATTATTGGTTTCAGTACTTTCCCCACAATTCATATGATGTCAGCCTTGATTCACTATCTTCAGTGCATTGCTCCATGTCTTTCTCTGTCTTGAATTGTTGGGGGCATTATTTATTTTATTCAAAGTATTTGGTTTTGTGCGCCTCCAATGAAAAGTTCCTGTCTGCTTCAGAGACAGCCAGTCAGAAACCTTTAGTCACACTCCTCTGTCTGAGTCATTGTTTTATGATTATCAACTTTCATTTGAAAGACATGGAAAAACTAGCGGCTTTGCAAAAAAATAAAAAAATAAAAAATAGAGCAGGTATAGCTAAGGGCTATACTTTTTGAAGAAAGTATTTTTCATGTTTAATTCTAGTTTTAATTCAAAAGAGAAAGTGTGCCTCAGTTTTCATTCATTAGGGAAATGTTTGACTTCTTCCAATTGCACCTGTTAACAGTTAAATCAGTCAAGATTGTCTTGCTATGTTTGCTGTCGTGTCCCGTTTTAGCTGGGATATTACTGTTTTTTAGACTTTGTCCCACCACCTTCCTGGAATGTTTATTTTCATGGAAATGTCCAAGGTGGTGGTGTTTGACAGGGAGGCTTTTGGCTGGGGACTGGGTAGAGGGGGGATGAGCTGGTGTGGCTGCGGATCAGCGTGGTAGGAGGGGCAAATTGCCCTCCTCCCTCTCTTTCTCTGCCTCCCACAATGATGGCAGCAGGAGGAGGAGGAGGAGGAGGAGGAGGGCAGCCAGCCAGCACTGAGCCGGGGGACTGCCGCCACTTGGCCCCTCCCCCTGTGGGGCTACGATGCCTCGCCCGTGCCCTCTGATATAGCGGTGACCCTCCAAGGCTCCTCCTTCTCCTCTTGTTCCTCCTCCTCCTCCTGCTGCTGCTGCAGCACTCCTCCTCCTCTTCCTCGTCCTTTCCTAGCAGCATTGGAAGTGAGAAGGAGGAGGCAGGCTGGGCCTGTCCACCTGGGAATGCATTATCCCGGGCTGCACAAGGGCCAGTGGCTCTTGCCAGGGTGGGAGCAGTGGCAGTATTGGGCTGGTTCCCCCTGTCAGAGGGTACTGGTGCACCGCCAGCACTGCCTGCCTGCCTGCCTTCCGTCCCTCCCTGGGGGGGAGGTAGCCATGGGGAGGGGGGATTGAGGGTTGGGGGTATCTGTGGGAGGGGCAGAGAAGAAGGTGCTTACTTGGCTGCCATGTGGCGGAGGGAGCTAGACACACTAGCCATGCCGGGGGTGGGATGGGCAGCACATGCGTGATTAGTTTTTTGTGTTTGCATGCACATGCATTATGCCTCCCTTCTCCCATCCCAGGTGGTGCCAGGAAAAACTTGACAGGTATGAATTACATCCATATATCCACATTGCTCCAGTAGTTGTCTCTACAGGGGGAAGTATTGTAATGTTGATATCTCCTTCTCAACCCTTTTTATTAGAACAACTATTTTTCCAAACATGGCTGTCATCATCTCATTATAATTCCATTACCTTCTGCACCCCAGCTCCATTACCCTTAACAACTGCCTTACAATCCATTATCTTCCTTATCATCTCCTGTGCAGTCGTTATCCTCACCTCCTCATTTACAATCATCACCTCACCACAATTACAGTCCCATTATCTTTATCACTACTCTCTTACAGTCCTAATTATACCCATTACCACTTTGCTGTCTCTACCTTTCTTGTAAATTTCTGTCTTTCTGTCTGTGAGGGGGGTAACCCTCATTTCTACGGCCATCTCATTACAACTCAGGTATATTCAAATCCACCTAGTGTCCCTACTTTATAGGATGGTTTTAAGTATGGTATTCATATCTGTAATTATTTCCTTATTATTACGTGCTGTCTTTCTCCACAATAGCTCTGCAAGTTTCACTCCTGGTTCATGGGAATCAGTATTGTAAATCACTGGGCATATTCTTTGTATCATACCAGTCCCTTTTGGTGTTCTTTCCATTTCAACTACCCTTTCCTGTTCATTGTTAATATCCTCACCACAACCCTCCATTATCGTCACCTCTATTATGGTCATAATCATCTCCATCATGCTTCCATTATCCTTATTCTTAACTCCACTGCAAATTTTAAAGCCCTCAAGACTACTCCTTTAGCAGCAATCTGTACTCCATTCCTGCCAACCTCCTTCCCAGTTCAACATGAAGCACCCACCAACTCAGCAGTGTTCAGCTGCGCAACTGTGGCTGGCCACCCCATTTTCTCATTATCTCTACTCGACGATTAGAACCAGCTGCTCCCATGTGACAATACTGTTCTTTTCATTGACATCCATGCTAGCAATTTAATCTGATTGCAATGATAAATGTCTTCAACACTCAGAGTTTTATTACTTCACAATTTTAATAGCACATGTCTAACGGATACCAAATGCTACCATAACTATTCAATTCTTCAATAAAAGTTTGTTGAATATTGTCCTTCTGAATCCATGATTCAGACATCAGGAAATGGCCTGATTACTGCTGCACAATACCATGTCCACAATGCTAGCAGGAAACAGGATGGCAAAGGGAAGGGCAGCCTGAATGTCGATGATATTAATGACAGCAGTCAAGATGGTGTACAGCAGTCGTTCTCAACCACAGGGGGGTATACGTCACTCGGGTGGTGGTGGTCTGGCACATTCAACAAACTGGAAACAATTATTTACACACCACCTTATAAGGTTTGTTAAATGATTTATACAATCCCAAATCAGCCTATATTTCCGACATGGTCAGGACACACACTGCACCCCAATTATTCTCCAGCTAATCCTTCCTCCATCTGCTGTCAAGTCTTCTTCTTTCCTGCTTCATTGCCCATAATTCAACCATAAACCACGGTGAGGGTCAGGCTCCACATCGAAGTAGATGCTTGGGGGTGATCGCGACAACTGCCTGGGTGGCATCTATCCACCAGAACATCAACCGGGTCATCAACCAGACTGTCTGGAAAGACCTCAAAGGCCTCCAAAAACTGACCAGGGTCCAAAATCCCTCAGGGTCTGGCACATACCAATGGCCCATGCTCCCTGCAAGGCTTTCAGTCTTGGTTGTATCCATGATTCAAAACACCAGAAAATGGGGCTTGGTTTCTAGTTGACCAAATGTTTAAGACAGGCCTGCCCAAAGTCCGGCCCGGGGGCCAAATCCGGTCTGTCAGGCCATTCTGAGTGGCCCATGGCTGGCCGGCCCACTCCTCACTCCCCCTCCTTCGCCCCATTTTTTTTTAAAAAAATGTTCTGCCAACACTGACACCACTGGGAAGCTTGGGCGGTTGGGCGGCTGGGCGGTCTGCCGCTACCAGCACCGCAGGGGAAAGTGTGGGGGTGGGCAGGCCAGCAGGCCTCTGCCATCGCCAAGGAGCTTTGGGGTGGGCTGGCGGGCGAGCTGTCACCACTGCTGGGGAGCTTGGGGGTGTGTGCAAGGTCGCACAGATCACCTCTTCCAAGGGGCGAACTGTGGCCACGGCTCCCTCTGCTTCCTTCTGTGCATCCCCACCTTCCTTCTTTCCTCCCTCCCTTGGTCCCCACCTTCCTCCCTTCCTCCCGCCCTTGGTCCCTGCCTTCCTTCCTGTGGGTGGGGTTGCAAGGGGTCAATGGGTGGGGCTTATGGGTCAGCGGGTGGGGCTTGCAGAGGGGTGGCAGGGTTGGGGAGCAACCGGCCCCTGACACATTCTCACATACCAAATCTGGCCCTCCTTACAAAAAGTTTGAGCACCCCTAGTTTAAGAGTACCAAGCCTAGGACTGAGTCCTGTGATATTCCACTTGATACCTCCTTAGGTTCAAGAATGTGCCATTGATAAGCACTTTCTGAGTACAATTCCTCAACTAACTGTACTGTATATCTCTCTGACAATTGTTCTATCCAGCCTACACTGATAGTTTGCTAATCAGAATAACATGGGGAGGTGGGGAGATATATATATATCAGATTAGTATGGCAGGATTTGTTCTTGACAAATCCATTCTGAATTCTGGTTATTGTTGCATTGTTTTCAAGGTATTTGAAGAGTAACTGTTCTTTCACTTTAAGGTCCATAATTTTGCCTGGGATTGCTATCAGGCTGATCAGTCTATAGTCCCTTGGTTCCTTCTTTTTGTTCTGTTTGAAGACAGGAAGAACATTAGCTCTCCTCTAAACATTTGTCAGTGCTTATCCTCTATGATTTCACGAAACTAAACGAAAATGTTTCTGAGATCTCTTCAGCCACGTCCCTCAATACATTTGGATGCTGTTCATCTGCCCCTGAAGATTTGAACTCATTTAAATCTTAATCTTCGAATTCTGATAGATCATAAATTGAATGTGAGCCAATAGTGTGATGGGGTCACAAAAGAGGTAAATGCTAACTTAGCTTGCATTAACAGAAGCATAATTTCCATATCTTGTGACGTGCTTGGCCCCATCTTTTCAACACTGGTTAGCCCTCAACTTGAATATTGTGTCCAACTTCCAGAAAGATGCTGACAAGCTGGAACAAGTTCAGAGGAGGGCAACAAGGATGATCAGGGAGCTGGAAACCAAGCCCAATGGGGAAAGAGTGAAAGAACTGAGGAGCAATATATCACTTTTCAAATATTTGAAGTGCTGTCATACAGAAGAGGGGCACAATCTCTATTTGATCATCCCAGAGTTTAGCATGAGCAACAATGGGCTCAAGTTAAGAGAACACAGCTTTTGGCTGAATATCAGGAAAAACTTCCTCACTGTTACAGCAGCACCATAGTGGAACCTCAAGAGGTGGTGAGTGCTCCAACACTGGAGGCATTCAAGGGAAATTTGGAAAACGACCTGGCAAATATCCTTTGATTTGTATTCCTGTATGGAACAAGGGGTTGGACTTAATGGCCTTACAGGTCCCTTTCTACTTCATTATTCTATGATTCTACAAAAGTAGTAAGGTATTCCTTGACTATTTGTTTATCAGTCTTACCTGTAATCCCCTCCCCTCCGTTTAAACTTCAATTTTGGATCCAAAGTCGTACATTCCTGTTGTGTGCTTGTTTTCTAAAAATGTTCCCTTGCCTTTTGAAATGAAAAAAGCTGGGTGGGGGGGGGAGAGCTGGGCATCTGAGGTCAAAATCATGAATACTCTGTGAAAGAAAGCCAGTGAAGAAACACATGGGGGGACAAAAGTCAACCCATGTGAAATTGGATTTGGAGGAGGGCCTTAAAGATATCACAGACAACTAGGAAGAGAGAATAGTGGAGTTATTTCCTCACTAGAGTGAGAAGTTAAACAAGGCCATCCTACCATGCACATATACTGAGAACATTGAAATGACCAGAATATACATTATTGCTATTAGTAAGGTGGGGCAGTAGAAAGAGAGACCTAACATGAGAGAGATTGTCTCAATAAAATAAGCCACAGAATACAGAAGAACTTAACATGAAGCCATTGGTTTGTACTATCAGAGCACAATTCTAAATATATGACAATTTAGAGGTCATTAATTCCACATCAGACGTTCCTTGATGGCTTCTAGCATCTTTGGTATTTTTTTAATGACTAAACAATTGTAGAGTGGAGTAGTTGAGAGTGTGACAGGATATTGGCACTAAACTTTTACCAACATTAAAAAAGACCATCCTCCACTATTAAAAAACAAACAAAAACATCATTTGCAATATTCTTGCTGGTAAGTCTGTTCAGTGGGATAAGACATCACTGCTTTGCCATTTAAAATACTTCAGCCTCTACAGCCTGGATTGGGTGGTGGTGGTGGTACCTCCCATTCTCTGTGTAGATAAGCAAGATTGTTGTTTTCAGTCTATAGGAACTCTTTTAAATCTGGATATATTTGTCTTATTCAGCTGCTGCCGTCATGTCTGATTCTTGGTCACTTTGTGGATCAATGCTATCTCTTTCACCTTTGACTATTAGGATTAGCCGTTCTAGATCTTTCTGCCAACTTTCTGCCAACAGAGTTGTATCATCTGCATACCAAAGGTTGTTAATGTTCTTACTGACATTTTTCTCCAATGGCAGATTTTAAGATTCCCTATTTCTGAATGGGGAGGCAGTGTTATTTAAAAAAATAACTTGAAAACCCTTTGCTCAAACTTCCCTAATTTTGTAACAGAGCAGGAACAGGCTATCTCATTCATCTTGCCAAATTTGGAGCAAATTTGGTGCTGATCTGAACTTTAAAAAGTATAAATTTTTGTTTGGGATGCCCCCATTTTCATAACTGTCTTGTTGAATGTTGGCTTGCTTTGCCAGCAAAAGGTCATTGTTGCCTCTTGTGCAGCAATAATACTTATTTCATCCCGAATAGCAGGCATGCCTTCCCAAGCTATTGTTTTTTTTTTCTCCAGCTATCTCCTGTGCCCTTAAGTTGTTGAATTTGATGGCCTATTTATTTATTTATTTATTTATTTATTTATTTATTTATTTATTTATTTAAAATAGTTTTATTCCACCTTTCTCCTTAAAAAAAGAACCCAAGACAGCTACTAATGAAGATGATCTGCTAATGAATGTGACTATGTCATAATGCTACAGAGCTGATCAGGACTGTCTTGTACTCAATCCAAAGACATCCACCCTCGTTCTTCTGCTGCTTTGTGGCAGCAAGTTGATTTGTAGCTCTTGCCTCTGGTATCAATATAGTTTTCAAGAGCCATAGGGGAATCCCCCCCCTTCCTCCCCACTCTCTGCCTCCCTCCTTACCACCCTTTAGTGTAAGACTCCAGAGCAGCAAACAATGCATTTAACCGTTTCTGAAGGAGAACTGCTTGAAGGCACTTCAGAAAGTGGCGCATGCCTTGGAAGTAATGAGTTATAGGTAATGACTTCCTTGTATTGAATCACTTTCCATAGTAAAAAAAAGGTATAACTACATTTATAACATACCAATTAATAACTTCTGGGTTTGTTACTATAATACTATAACCATACTTTTATCAACCCTTGCAGATTTTGATAGGACAACTTCTCAGGAAAGTGCATATAGAATTGTACTATTAATCACGGGTGGTAGTGGTAGGGATCTAATCTCTTTGGAGTTGTATTGATTGTTGAACTTGGCAAGGCCTTTTTTCTTAAGACAAAGGCAATTTGACAACATGCACGAACCTTCTTGTAGAAAGAAATTAAGTGCTGAAATTGCCAGGAGAACCAGGGCCAGCTTTGGTTCTTCTGAGGCAAAGGATGTTTCTCAAACACTCTTTAAAAGTAGAATTTATAGTGTAAAACTTTTTTTACACCTGCACATTCTTTTTGTATACTGTTCCTGGAATAAGGAACTGGATATACTGTTTTGTCATCGTTTAATTAATCTTGTGAATGTTATATTTTAATCTGTCTTTTTTTGTATAGATTTTATTCCTGCCAAGAAAACGCCGTGGACATCAGGTCATGGAGAGTCGGTCACAATTGTAATGACACAACACAATACAATGGGACTAGATATATATTTTTGGTAGAATTCGGATGGTTTTGTTCACAAAGAAATTGGAAAGCAAATAATGTAGATACATTTAATTCAGCAAATATTGTAGATGCATTCAGCTAATTTAGAAGAATTCCTCTTAAATTTGAATAGTAATGGCAGGAGTATGGCAACCCCATGGATTGTGGTTGAGGCAATATTTGAACTAGACTCATAATGTTCATATCACTAACTGCCCTTTGAAAGGGGAAGGAATTCCACTGCTCCTGACTGAAAAAGAGCCTAATTCGCAACATTTTAATTTGTTTTTAATTTTACTGTTATTTCATGAGTTGTAATCAAAATAATTCAACCCTCATTCCAAATTAGATTTGTTGTTAAAATGTACAGCCTTTCAGTTGTTTGCAGTGAACAAATCAAACAAAAGCAATTGCAAGAGCTCAACACAACAGGTGCAGGGCCAATGATCTCATCTCTTAATTTTTAAGACCATTATTTTGACTTAGACATATTTCTAACATGCAGACAAATGCGACACTCAACAGACCTCTCACCAGTTCAAGTATTTCATGTGTTCCAGCTCAAGCACACCTGGTACAACTAATGAAGCCCTAGATTAGTTGCATCAAGTGTGCTTGAGACAACACCTGTTTTGCATACTTGTGCTATTGTGAGGGATTCTAGTCAAAGGTTTGAATAAATTTGAGGGTGCAGAATTCAATAAATGTTCCATTTTCAGTTGAATTTGTGGAAACCGCTTGGAGCATTTGGTGTTTTGAGCTCTTTCAACTGCTTTTGTTTATTTGTTCATTGCAAACAACTGAGAGCCTGTAGATGCAGACAACAAACCTGATTTGTAATGAGGGTTGAATAATTTTGATTACAACTGTATAAGTCCATAATTTTAAATTGTGCACTGCTCTGATACAAATAAAGAAACTCATTAATACCCCAACAGTTTACTCGGCCTATTGCTGATGTGCCCTACATCAAACGTCTTTTTGCCCTAGCAAAAATGCCACCCTACTGCTAAATTATCGATGTCAGGTTTACCCACCTGTCTGCTTCATACAGAGCAATGCCTGGGGCAAATGCCCCTCTGCCCTGTGACTGGAGCAAGATATGAACACTAACTCTAATATAACTGTGCAAATGTTGCACCCTCCTGGGTTCTGTCACAGAAACCTCTTTAAATGATGAATTAAAGCAAAGTTTCTCTGGGGGGCAAGGGGGGATATTTAAAAGAGCAAAGCACACTAGCAGAATAACTTAGCCTTAGAAGAAGAGTTCTGCACAGCCCCAGCCGTTTATCACATCCACAGCAGGCAACTCACAAAGGAGAAAAAGAAATATAGAACATCTGGAAATCTTGGAAATTAAAAGAAAGCTCAACTTTGTTTCTCCTTCCAATGCACTAAGAATTATGGTGAGCACTGTGGGGATGTGACTATGTTTTATGAAGTTCTGGAAATGTTCAATTAGGTTAGTAAATAATTCAAAAATGATTTGTGCCACCCCATCAGAGATCAGGTAATGCAGGAATTAAGCATACTCCCCCACAGCTTGAGTGAGCAATATGCTTTTATTGCTACTCACGTAATAAGCGGCCTCCTTAGGTACCTTGTTAAAAACAATATTGTTTACATGATTGCTTCCAAATGTCAGCAGATCAGGGCTTCCTGCACCCGTTACCAGCAAAACCCAACACTACAAGTAGCATTAGGGTGTGGCATTTGTGGCAGCTGCCTATATCCCATCATCTTGAGGAGACCTCTGACAATATCTTGTCCTGTCACTACTCAAGGGTTTATGCGCTTGGGAGAGCAGCTAAGCAGGAAAAGGTTTGAGGAGCAGCAGATGCAGCTAATTTCTACTTTGGATGGTCTTCTGGATCAGACATTTGGAAAACATTTCGCAAAAAAGGTTATGGTTCATACATAGAGCCTGAAGTTCGACCACCTGAAGCTGAATGTGCACTGATATTCAGTTTGGGTGTTTCCTAATGAAAATAATCAGGTCGACTTGGCTTGATAGGTGGTGGTGGTGAGACATGGGGAACTATGCTTTGTTGGTCCTCCTTGATCTATCAGTGGGTTTCATTGATCTATCATTGATCGTGGCAAATGTGGCATTCACTGTGATTTATGAATATTTTTATTTCAGAATGTTGGAGGGATCTTGTTTGCATGTTCCAATAGGAATTGTTGTGGGTGGAATCATCAGATACATATACCTGTGCAAACATTGAAAAAAGCAGATAGGGACTGGCAGGTGTAGAGACAGGGACTGAGAGATGTAAAGACATATGGTACTTTAACTAGAAAAGTATGCTAAATGTCCATTATAAAAATAGTAACTTAAGTTAATAACAAAAAGCATGTGTGACATTATTCTTTGTACTACAATAAACAATACTTATTTGTTTTGACAAAAAAAGTCTGTGAGACTCCATGATTTGAAATACCACACTTTGTCCTAATAATAAATAAGTTAAATGGTGGTAGCAAAATTACACATGCACATGACAATTTGGTGGCACAATGGTGGGATGTGAAGTAATGCAGTGAGGGATGAATAGTTCCAGTTTAGACCAAGAAGAACTGCAGTTAGGAAATTACTAAAAAGAATTTAATTATGTTTATGAAGAAGGTCTAAGGTAAATTTGGCTTCTCTTTGGAAGAATTTAGTTGTTTTTCTTTGTTTGTTTTTTGGAGTCTGAGGAAATATTCCTACATAAGAGGGTTAAGGACCTGTGGAGAGAGACACAGCAGTAACAAAAAAAAAAAGACTTTGGAAGTTTTGGGGGGAAAGTTTCTGAGGCAGGTCTGGAAATAACCCTGATTGAGTGGGAATACAGACTCTAAGGAACTAATTTACCTCAGGATTTTTGGACCTGTTGGTTAACTCTAGAGCCAGAGATCTGGTGAAAAAGAGCAGCATTGGATAGAGTAAAGCCAAGGGTGCCAGTATAAATCTGAGGTAGATATCAGAGAAGGGCATGAACTCAAAAAATGGCGATTTGTTTTGGTTCGGTTTGTTTTAGGGTTTGGTTCATTTCGTTTCGCTTTTAATGATTTTCCCCCCAAATATTCATTTTGTTGGTTTGTTTTGATTAGTTAATCATTTTTGTGCAATTTAATCCATTTGACAGTGCACGGGTGGGAAAAAACATTCAAAAAAATAAAAAACACACAGACGTTGACAACAACTGCACAAACTTGACTGGCAGCATCCTCATCTTCAACATCCACATCATCATCATCATCTTCAATTATCATTCATCACACCATCTTTACCGGGCAGCGGTGGCAGCAGGGCGATCCTGGCCCCTGTGGCTGGAGCTTTTTGAGGTGCTGGCTTGGGGCCAGGGCCTCTTTTTTCCCCAAACACGGACTGTGCGGCCCCTGGGGCTGGGTTGGCACTGGTTTTATTTTATTTTTTTATTTTTAATTTATTTTAGGGCACCAACCCGGCCACCCCTGGGGCCCAGTCAGTGCTCCTTTTTTGTTTTTGTTTTTGTTTTTCAAGCGCTGACCATGTGGTCCCTGGGGCTGGGTCAGCGCTGGTTTTATTTTTTATATTTTTTCTTTATTTTAGGGCACCAACCCAGCCACCTCTGGGGCTGGGTCAGTGCTCCTTTTTATTGTATTTTATTGTATTTTTAATTGTTTTTTTAACTGCTGGCCACATGGCCTGTGCTACAGCTGTAGCATGGGCTGGTTGGCTTTTGAAAAAAACTTTTGCCAGCCATGGGCCGGTTCAGCGACCCGCGGGCCGGGGCCGGTGCTCATGAGCCGATACCAGGTCCATGCACTGGGTCGCCTTTTTTGGCCATTTTTTGTTTCATTTCATTTCGTTCTAAATCCACTCTGAGGTTCGTTATTTGTTTCATTCCGTTCTGTAATGAATAATGAATAATGAATAATGAATAACAAAATGAATAAGTTCATTTTGTGCCCATCTCTAGTAGATATAATATTAAGGGGTGAAAAAGTAAAGAAACGGTTTGATTGCCTGGAAAGCTAGAATTGCTCCAGACAGGGAAACAGTGTTTCAGTTGTTGCAGACTTGTGGGTAGCTGAAGTGTGCTGCCAGTAAAGCACAACAGAGTTTCTGAATAGCCACCAAGTGAAAAATCCCTGTAGAAAGAGCTTGTATCTTTGAAAGAAATTTTCTAATGTGAACTGTTCAAATTTAAAAGAAAATGCAGTAAAAGACAGTAATGGGGTCTCAGGCAGAGTCTCAGGATTTTGGAAAATGGAAACCCTCAAGATTTGGAGGGATAAATAATAATTTCCTGAGATACTGAAAGTATTGAAAGCTCACAGGATTCTGAAAAATGGAAACTGGAGCGAGAATTCAGCCAAAGGGAAAGAGAAATTACATTAGAAAGAAAGATATTTGGACAATAAGCCAGGCAAAAGGAATTAGAAATAACTGAAAGTACCAGATTAAGAGAAGTAGAATTGGAGCAAGAAGCCAGGCAAAGGGAAAGAGAAATCCAATTTCAAATTGAAATGAGGGAGTTAGAGTTAGCTGCTCAAACTAACAACAACAATAATTGAAATGTAGAAAACACTCCTAACATTGACATGAAGAGGTTGCCTTGGTAAAAGAAAGGGGATTGTCCAGAATCCTTTTTAATTTCTTTTGAGAGAGCACATTGGGATCTTGGAATTAAAGATGAGGACATTATGTCATATTTAAGATCTCAAGTAAGTTGAGTTTTGGCAGAAATTTACTCCCAAATATCTCTGGAGCAGTCTAAAGATTATGAAGTGTATAGAAAAATGGAGTATATTACAATTGGTATAACTTCAGAACAGCTGAGGAAAAAAATTTGGTCTGTTTCCAAACATACTGATGAAATGTTGTAATTAATGCTGTAAGATGTCCTTTAATTCCCTTTTCTCAAATACTTGAACATGTCTTAATTGTACTGGACTGTGTGTTATCCCTCATTACTGTAAGCCGCCTTGGGTCCTTTTCCAAGGAGAAAGGCGGGGTAAAAATACTCTAAAATAAAATAAAATAAATAGAATAAGTAAAATAAAATAAATAAATGTTTGATCAGCTTGGAACTAGGCTGAATCTTTCAAGGTGTCTAGAACAGGAAAATGTTACCTCTCTTGATCAAATGAAAAATGTAATAATAAGATTAGAACAATTTTATTCTATTTTACCATCAGAACTGAGATTTCCTGTCAGGGATAAGGAACCTAAAACTGTTCAACAGGCATCTGAATATGCAGATAATATTAGTGGGATGAAAGACCCAAAGTTTTCTGAGGTAAAAATTGGTGGTGGTGGTGGGGAATGGGAGGTTAGGAAAAGACTATTCCAACCAGATAGAATTCACCACATACAGGCACAAACAAGGGAAAGTTATGCTAAACCTAAACCCATACCACAGGAACAAGGTCAAATAAAAACAAATAACACTCAGGGACGATTTAATAAACCTTTTTATTCAGGACCTAGATGCCTTGAGCACACCCGATCTCGCTTAATCTTGGAAGTGAAGCAGGATCGGCCCTGGCTAGTACTTAGATGGGTGACCACCAGGCAATACAAGGTGCTTTAGGAACAATCTGATACAATAGGAGAAAGCAACTTGGTATTGTTAAGAATTCCAAATAGTTCTACTTTAGCACCGGAGCAAAGAGAGGATAGCCGCTTAAGTGATTGCTTTGAAGCAGTCAAGGAACCACCTGTACCTTTATCCCCTGAATATCCAAAGAGGTAATTACTTGATATAAACCCACTATATAGGGAAATTTTAGTAACACTGTGCAGGGAAAAGAACAGCCCCACAAGCAGTTAATTGTTCCTACTAAATATAGGGAGAGAATTCTAGAAAAAGCTCATAAAGGTGTATTTGGGGCACACATGGGAATTTCCTGAACAAAACAAAGGGTAACTCAAAATTTTCATTGGCCAAAAATGGGACAATAAATTAAATTAATGTAATGTCTGGCTTTTTGCCTTTTGCTGGCTCCTCAGAGTAGTATGTATGCACTAGCCAGCAGGGTAAAAACATTAGATCGATCGATCGATCGATCGATCGATCGATAGATAGATAGATAGATAGATAGATAGATAGATAGATAGATAGAGCAAAATTAGTCAACTGACGCTATCCTATACCACATACATACAATAAAAATACAGAACTGACCAGAAAAGACAGTATTTCTGGGACGAGGGGGTAGGAAAAGAGGAAACCTAATATGGGACATATTGCCTCAATAAATAAACCCACCGCTGTTACTTTGCAAGACCTGGGCAGATCATACTGGAAGAGACAATATCTGTCTACTCATTGGAGAGTGGAACAGTGAGAAGAGATAATGACCTAATGAGATGTTAATTTGCAAAATACTGTATGAGTAGAGCTGTTAATGAAATTTTGGAGGTCACAGTCATTACACATCAGAAGTGACTTGATGGCCAGTTGCATCCTGATTGATAGGGTTGGATATTCAGATCAACCTTCCTGGCTCACAACTGCAGCAGTGTTTCTAACTTTGGAATGTTCATGCTAGTCAGCCTGTTCCATGCAGTTAATAAGAAAATAACTGGATTACTTTTTTGAAAGGCTTTCTTTGAGGATCAATATTTTACTTCTTGCAGCACTGAGTCCTCCCAAATAAAAGAAGTGGCTGAGATCAATGATTGGTAAAATTGTTTTTCCCCCCAGTTGATTTGATATCTTTTAAATCAGATGACGAAAAGGAAAGCACTATATTGTAGGGAAAGGGGGGTAATATCAAACTGTATGTATACGTCAGAATAATATTATATTATTTTATATTATATATTCAAACTATTTAACAAAATGTAACCAAATTTGGCACACAGAAACATCATAATGTTTACTTCAACTCTGTCAAAGTTGGTGCTAATCTGAATTTTCAAAGTAATTATGTTTTGTTTGGGCTGCCCCCATTGTTACAAGTCTTGTAAAATGTAGGTTTGCTCTGCCAGCACAAAATCATCACTGCTCTTCCATGCGGTGATAATTTTGTCATGCACTAGCTTAGCCGTTGCACAGGCTTTGTACATCTGGCTCCATGGCACGTCAGCATCCAAGAGCACTAAAAGGAGAAGAAACTTGCTATTTTAAAAGGTGGCATCCTCTGCTAGGTTTAATAGAAAAAGTGTAGCATTACGGAGAAGCAAGTTCACTTCACCTTGCACAGAGCTTCCCACTGAACTAAAAGGGCAAGTCACTATACATTGCCAGAATGAGAAACAAATGAAGAAGTTCCAGTACCTGCTGAGGCAGATTTGTTTGATGCTCACTTCTGTGGCACACGTCTTGATTCAGTTCCGCAAAGCAAGCAGCCTTTTTATCAAGTCAACACTCCTGAGCCACCTAGAGAGAATAAAGAGTCAAGAACAGATTAAATCCTTGCATTACATGAACAAACTGTCTATATTACAAAAGGTTTTTCTTTAAAAAGTGCACTGTAATATCTGGATTATACTTTCATTGAAGTGTAATTGACAATTTTTAGTTTTTGAACTCCCTTTTCATTTATCCACAGAGAGTGACTTAACAAACTGGTTTCGGTGGTAAGAAATCACCTTGTGACATTCCACTGTCAAACTGGGAAAGGTTTAGTTGAGAATAGACCGACTATTCAGCAAGAAACATGTAACTATTGCTAAATAGGGGTACAGGTTGTTGCTTCTCTTTTACTAACTTTTGCTTTCCAAATATACAGTACTTTTATTTGTCCCTAGATCACAACTGGAATACAGAACAGCAGCTAAACATTACCAACATTTTTTTCAGTTAATGCATCACTAAATAGAAGGATAATGGGCAAAAATTAACCCTGTTGGTATCAGCATTTTTAAACAATAAGGATCTCATTTGATGAACATGAAAATCTCACATCCCCTTCAAACCTGCATCCCCCAATAATTGTATCTGAAACACTGTGACCAAGCATATATCAAAACATCTGTAAATGTAAGTTTTGTTCAGTTTTCAGTGTTTGAAGAGGACTTCCATCATAACAGCATAAGATAAAGAAAGATAATAGGTGCACTGCTATGTTCATGGAATCATAAATAAGGGCACTGCAAGTGGGGCGTGATGGCTCAGTGGGTTAAAGTGCTGAAACTGTTGGCTGCAAAGTCGGCAGTTTGGTGGTTCGAATTCCAGTTGCCTTGCAGGAGAATAAGCTCCCACTGATAACCCCAGCTCCTGCCAACCTAGCAGTTTGAAAGCATGTAAATGCAAGTAGATAAATAGGTACCACCATAAAAAGGGTGAAGGTAAACAGTGTTCCATGCGTAGAAGCTTTGAGCAAGAAGATGAGAGAGGAGAGAGAAGCTTAGGATCGCTTTAAGCAATGGAGCTTACCTCAGTTAGGTAGAGTAGTGTAATTTAATTTAGTCAGAATGCTTGAATGTAACCAGTTTGTCAGGATGACTTAGATTTGTTATTTTTAGGAAAATGAAACTATGATTGAGGTTGGATAAGATCTACTTAGATCTGTTAAAATTTTGATACTTTTTTGGATTTTTTTCATATGCATTATTTTCTTTTTTTATAAAGTAGTTTAGAAATAAAAGACAACTTTGTGTCCTTTTCTTTTGAAAATAACCCAAAATAAATCACATGAGGAAGATGTTTTGAAGTATTTTGCCTTCGAGAAAAGGAATTGTCTTTACTTTTGAACGCAGACACTGACCAATCCTTTTGATTTATATAACTTTAAATTGGGAAGATTTGACTGTCCTGATTCTTGATATTTATACTATCTCTTCTTATTAATCCTTACTTTTTAAAAAACCTCCATTGAAAAATTCATTAATCATATTTTGCACATCTCACAAATTTTTTCTACTATCTTTATCAGACACATTTGTTATAATGTATACATTTATTATGACATCTATTCCTGGATTCTAGAGCAGATTATTAAGCAGACAGTCTGCCTAATTATTTAACATACTTAATTATTTAACATGGGTTTCTCAAAAACAAGTCATGCCAATCTAATTTGATTTCTTTCTTTGATGGAGTTACAAGCCTGGTAGATGAGGGGAACGCTGTGGCTCTTGCTTGTCTTGATTTCAGTAAGGCCTTTGATAAGGTTCCCCATGATATACTTGCAAAGAAGTTAGTAGAATGTGGGATAGATAATGCTACTGTTAGGTGGGTTGGTAACCGGTTGACTGATCATTCCCAAAGGATGGTCATAAATGGCTTCTCCTCAGCATGGAGGGGGTGACCATTGAGTGCCCCAGGGTTCTGTTTTGGGCCTGGTGCTATTGAAGATCTTCATTAATGACTTGGGTGGGGGAGTAGAGAGTAGACTGATTAAATTTGTAGATGATACCACATTGGGAGGGGTTGCTAATTCCCTACAGGATAGGATGACCTTGACAGATTAGAGCGCTAGGCCAAAGCTAATGGAATGAGTTTCGACAGAGTCGCTCTCTTTTGCTTCTTTTCCAGTTCCACTGTCTTTTTTGATATGTGGTTACCAGAATTGTACACAATACTCCAGGTGCGGCCTTACTATCATCTTATACAATGGCATTATAATATTGGCTGTTCTATTTTCAACCCCCTTTTTGATAATCCCTAGCATGGAATTAGCCTTCTTCACTGCTCCTACACATTGGGTAGACACCTTCATGGAGCTGTCCACCAACACACCAAGATCTCTTTCCTGATCCGTCACGGATAGCTCAGAGCCCATGAGTTGACAGATAAAGTTTTGGTTTTTGTACCACTATGCATTACTTTACATTTTCCTTCATTGAAACACATTTGGCATTTCGCAGCCCATTCCCCCAGTTTGGAGAGATCATTCTGGAGCTCTTCACACTCTTCTCTGGTTTTTACCACACAGAAAAAAATTGTGTGATCCACAAACTTGGCCACCTCACTGCTTATCCCTGTCTCCAGGTCATTTATGAACAGATTGAAAAGCACCAGTCCCAGGACAGAGCCATGGGGCACACCGCTTTTCACCTCTCTCCATTGTGAAAATTGCCCATTGACACCTACTTTTTATTTCCTGGATCTCAACCAGTTCTCAATCCATAGGAGGACCTGCCCTCTTATCCCCTGACTGTGCCATTTTTTCAGCAGCTTTTGGTGAGGGACTGTGTCAAAAGCCTTCTGAAAATCCAGATAGACTATATTCACCACTTTGCTCAAATCCACATGCCTGTTGACCTCTTCAAGGCAAGACTTATCCTTACAGGAGCCATGCTGATTTTCCCTCAGCAAGGTTTGTTCTTCTATGTGTTTTAAGATTTTCCCTTGGATGAGGCTTTCCCTGGGACAAACGTAAGTCAAACCAGCCTGTAGTTCCCGGGGTCCCCCCTTCCTTTTTTAAAAAAAATTGTGACATCCACTATCCTCCAGTATTCCGGCACTGTGGCCGTTTTAAGAGACAAGTTGTATATTACGATTAAGAGATCTGCAATTTCATTTCTCAACTCCTTAATAACCCTTGGGTGGATGCCATCTGGGCCCGATGACTTGTGGATCTTCAATTTATCAATTAAACCCCAAAACATCCTCTCTTTTAACCTGTATTTGATTTAATTCTTTAGTCAAGAGGGGGCATTCGGGCAACGGAATCTACCCAAGTTCTTCTGTTGTGAAGACAGATGCAAAGAACTCATTTAATTTCTCTGCAATTTCCAAGTCCCCCTTTACCTCCCCTTTTCCTCCCTCACCTTCTCCATCAGGTTTTCTACTTCTAACATATTTAAAGTGTTCTGCTTATATACCGCTCCAAGTAGTCTCTGGGCGGTTTACAGTTTAAATTACAGTATGCAGGCTACACATCAAAGAAGCTTTTAATTATTTCCCTTTATATTGCTAGCCATACGTTCCTCAAATTCTGGCTCGAAATAGCTGGGGCTCAGATTTTCAGTAGATCTTGTATTCCTTTTTTTAAAAAGCCAGTGCTTTGTATGCAAATAATCCACCTTCCACCACAATAGCACCTTAGCATCTGGTCCACATAAGCAAACACACAACCCATCTTCTGTTGCCTTCTGAATATAAGCACCTACCCATTACCAAACTGTAGCACACTGGCTCTTGTAGAAGGGAATTGTGTTTGATATTAAATGCCTACACCAGCTAAGAGGTAGAATAGTTTCTATTACACCTCTTAGAAGCTAATTGCCTCCCACTTGGGTCCCAGAGGTATTAACACATACTGAAGGAAGAAACAGTAGGATGCACTTGCAAGGGAAACAAATGGTTTTTGTTTTATTTTATCAGTGAGATTTAGACAGCACAGAGAAAAATGAAAAGATAGTCTGATTCAAGAGAATAAAATGGCCCAATTTACCATGGTAAGGCTGTTGTTGGGAACATGTCTACTTATGAGGCACCAACATAAAATCTCTTTTTATCAGTGGTAGTCTCTTATTTCCTGGCATTCTGATTGAATTTGGTGCATGGGTGTGTGCATAGAAACATTTTACATTACAAGCCGAGTCCTTGAATTAATGCAGGATTTTTTTCCCAAGGCTACTGCAGATCTTAATCACAGTTGAGAGCTTTCTTGGGGATGGGGTGACTGGAACAGGGGAAACAGAAGCTATTCTGATGGTTATGGCATTTAATCATCCCAGATGTGAGAGGCCATCAGTTGCTGCTGCTGAACTGTGAGAGACAGAGAGGAAGGCATGAAATTGGGAGGAGAAGATTTTTTTTTCATTATGCCGAGAGAAGTGTTAGGAACTGAAAGCCAGTGGCACCAGGAAACAGCAGCAGCAAAACGCATACCAAACAACCTTCTCTCCCTCAACAAAGAAGCAATAAACACATGCAAATTTACTGCACAGACACTACATCAATGGCATGCAGCAATCTCATTGAGTTGCTCCGGAACAGTTTGGAAAGGTACGGCTTGATTAGATTGTTCCTTCCATTCACATGAAATTCGTTCCTGCAGCCCCTGTAGTTGTTATCCACATGCTGGCATTATTGATCCACTTTGATGTTTGGTCACAATGTGCCCGCTCTTTTTGCTCCCCACCTCCTGCCTTCTCTTTTGCAATGTCAGCTGACTGGGAAACAGACTGCTAACAGGTGGGCAGTGGCACTCATGGTGCTTTGGTGCTCACAAAGTGTGAAAGGCAGCAAAGTGCCATGTTTTAGCTCTAAGTTTCTCATTTTTTAAAAAATAATTTTTATTGAGTGGCATAGCACTTAAATGATGCAGCACAACAGTGGAAAAGTTTTTTTTAAAAAATAAAATAAGATAAAAATGCCTTTTCCCACTCAAAAGGATGATGAATATCATCCCTATCATAGCCAGATCACACCCACCTCTAAACATCATCAATGACGTTTAGGAAGAAACCCTCCACATCCCATGCTGGAGTAATTTAGTCTATCACACAGCAAGAAAACTGTTTGTTTCAATCAATCCTAATCTTTCCAAATTAACAGTAGGCTCCAGCCTTGGAACAATGTGGGATAGGTTGATCCCCATTAAAGATGGGTTGCAACTAGCTCTAAGAAGAAAATTGTGCAGTTGACATTTTAGAGAGATTCCCAACGTGTCTAGCGAGGGGCTACAGAGTGAGATAAATCCCACGTCGTTTGCCTCATAATCTGATGCTCTAAATAGCAGAGGAACAAATATTTTACCAAACTACTGTGGATGGTTGGATTCATTCCAGCAAAAGGGACAACTGGTTGGCTGTGATTGCCAAGTGTCAGCTGAAAAAGAGGACCCTGGTGTTTTTTTAACCCTCTGGAACTACTGTACTGTTTCATGCTCAAGCCCATTATACAAAAAATAGCTGTAGGAGATAGTCAAGCCCTGGGAGTGAATTCCTGGCACAATGGACTTCTTCTGTTCTTTTCCAAGCAAGTCCTGCTCTGGCAGCTCATGACATTATGAAACTCAGGGGCCTTTTATTTCTGTAAGCATCCACTTTGCGATATGTCTGAATTATTGTTGCTCTTGCTTTCAGTCTCTCTTTTAAATTTTCAGAATTTAAACTTGTGTTTGGAGCAACAGTTCAAAACTAATAAAAGAGCCCATAGAAATTTTCCTTTTTGTATTCAGGTGTAATAAAGTTGTGGCCAAAATATTTAAGCCAAAGCCACGTTTTTACCTACATAAAGTTTACTTCAGTTTTATACTAACCTTAATTCTTAGCTTCCAAATTAAAAAAATAAAATCCTGACATTTTGTAAGGACATTGAGTATTGTCAGATTCTGCCTTCACACATCATAGCTCTGAGAAATTCCTGGGGATTTTATTTATTTATTTATTTATTTCTGCACTTGTTGACTGCCCGATTTTCCCACGGGAACTCAGGGCAGTGGAAAACATGTTGCAAAAAACAACAGTGCAATTCAAACTCAAAAGTTATGTTAGCTGTAGTGATTTTGCAATAGGTAGAAGGCTCTTGAGCTGGTTGATCTCAGCTCTCCTGGCGCAACTGCTGTGCTGGCTCAGATCGGCCAGCAGAAGAGCCAAACAATAGGCAAAGAAAAGGAGGAACAGAGTTACTCCAAATCCATCTCAATCCCCACACCCATTATGCCAGTACAAAGTTATGCCAGAGTCATCCTAAGTCATTTACAACACCTCTAGGCTGGGATAGGTTTGAATGGGGCACAACCTCAGGTGACTTGGCTAGCCCTCAACCATCTTGGCTAGCTAGCAATCTTGTACCTTTTGATTTGCCTTAGAGAGTCTCTCTGCACAGTTTTTTTTTTTTTTTTTTAGAGCGGGCAGCAGCTGGCAAAACAGGATCACTAGGAGGTTGGGGTTGACATTTGGTGTGATCCTTGTATCCAAACCAAATGGTACAAAGACCTCATGCTATCCTACTTGGTCCATACCAATTTGCCAGTATCATGAAGTGGCTTAAAAAGACAGCCACTTCAGAATATTGAAGCAAAACAAGTCAAGGAGCCGCATAGCCATCACAAAAACCAAATACAAAAGTAGAACAGGTGATACTTTTGTACTCAGGATATTGGCAAATTAAACACTCCCTTGGCTCTGTGTTGAGACAAATGAAATGAAAAAATAAATAGATCACAGATTGAGCTGTAATTAAGTTTTCAGCCAGATCTTTAAGAGAAAAGCAAACAAATTTCCCCTTTTCTGCTTGCTCTTATCTCTTCTTGCTTCTAGGAGGAAGTTTTCCATTAGTCTTTTTTTAAAAAAGGTTGTACAACGCATCTGCACTACCCTAATACACTTTTAAAAATTGTACACTTCTTATACAGAGATAAGGAAGTGTTTAATTTGCCAGTATTCTGAAGTAGCCCTCTTCTTAAGCTTTTTGTAATATGGCAAATGGAAAGATGAAGATTTGATTTGGGTTTTTTTCCCAGCAATCATACATACTGGAAATGAATCAGAATGGAGTAACCTTACCTTCAGCAAAACTAGAAGCTCGGGGACAGAATGTTATGGGTAGGGCATGGTGGTTCCTTCCAGAAAATACACCATCTGATTGGTATCAAAAGGAGCAAACCAAACTGACCCTGACATAGACCGAACTGTACGCTAAATGCTTGAGTAGTCACTCTCTTAGTCACTGGAAATGGGAAACATATTTCAAGCAGTTGGTTATTTATAAATGATTATTTCCAACCTCTTCTAAGTGTGTGCTGGGGTGAAGTCCAAATTCAGAGTACTAAAATAATATTGTAGAGGGTAATTGCTTGTCGCCCCATTATCACAGACTACATAAGTTTGTGCAGAAGCCTCCTTCTGTGAAATTGTGTAAAGTTTCAGTTCAAGCATTTTTGAAAGCAGTGGTACTTGGAAAGTGACAGCATAAAGCATCTAATCTCAATCGCACTGCAATATCAGTGTAAAAGTATTCTTTGACTTTTTTCTTCTCTTGGAGTAGCATTGTCTGTTTAGTTACTATGTAGGTTTTATAGATTTCATTAAATGATTAATTCAACACACTGAACTATCACAACATCTCATTCATTTGTAACATATTTATCTTTGGCACATGCTATGGCACATTTTTAGATTATTGATATTTGGCTGTTTTATCCAGTTAATGGATTCGGTAAAATAACCATGTTTTGTCATAAGTGGGCTTTGAGCTTCTTTGATCATGAGTTTAATTCAGGTATCTCCTTATTTGACTTGTAAAAATTGAATTGATGTTTTTGGAAATTTGATTTTTAATATAGATTAAATATTTTGTGGAGCTAAAGCCACATTCCACTTGTGTGTGCAAAATATTATTAGGGAATACCTGAAGCCCTGAGGCATGGCCCAGGACCCAAACACAGGCACACTGAAATTGTTTAAGGGAAAAGGAAACATGAAAGATCTAGCATTCATTGGGCAAAGTGAGTGCTGCGGTCTCCACGTAAAAGAGGTCCACCTCATACCCTAAGTCTACTTTTTGGTGATAGTCTTTTATGATATTTAATATTTCAGGACCTGCCCTGACATCTCCTGCTGCTCAAAGTATCCAGGAGAAAAATGTTAACTTAGGTTGGTTAGGTGGGACGGAATTGTGGGAGGGAGGCCAGGATATTTTCTACTTGACTTGGGTTCACCCACCACAAAATCCTTCAGGTTTCAACCTGCGTACTATCAAGCTCAATTAGGATGTATTCTTTATAAAGCTAGAGCCAACCTCTACCCCATCTTGTACTCATTTGAGCTTCACCCTTAGCCACAAGCCCCTTTCTTTCTTTCTTTCTTTCTTTCTTTCTTTCTTTCTTTCTTTCTT
>JAHTLZ010000209.1:245670-266056 GCA_023846285.1 Phrynocephalus versicolor | reverse complement strand
CACACACACACACACACACACACACACACACACACACACACACACACACACACACACAGAGGGGGGGATGTAAATCTGCAGTCTATGGGATTTTCCCCCCAAATGAGAACAAAGGAACAATTTGAGCAGGCTTTTGCTTACAGTAAACATAAATACAAATAAAAATGCTGCCTCTTTTTTGAACTCCAGCATCAAGAAAGAGCAAAATAAAGTTCTTATGTCATAAAACTGTGTTTTTGTTCCCCGAAAACCATGGTCTACGAGATGCAGGTCTGAGGATTAAGCAGTGTTGTAAGGTTGGTTCATTGCACATATAAATTGTCTACAACCCTATTTTAACCACTGCTCTTTATCTTATGGTGCCCTTGCTTTGAGACCTACAATTGTTTATTGATGAGAATAATATAAAAACTCACACATATTGCATGCATAGTGAACACCACATTTTAGTCTCCTGTAAACTTTTAGCAGTCCTTTAAAGCTGTTTGTATTGAGAAGTAAAACTTGTGTAAAAATAAGAAATTTATACCATGCATGCTTAGCCACCAAGGGCAAGGGATGTTCTTTTGTTTTTAAAAAAGTATAATTCCAATAGTATAGATTTTTTCCCAAACTACTATGATGTCAAGGTATATTTAAAACTATAGACAAAAGTGCAGACAAAAGTATTCAATTGTAGACATGCTATAGGGTAGGAGGAAGGGGCTTTCCAGATGTTTTAGGCTTAGATTCTCAAAACCAAGCCAGCGTGGCCAATGATACAGCAGGTGTAAGTCAAAACCATCGGGAGGAGCAAAGGTTCATCAGCCCTGTTACAGAGTGAATTGTGCCTATGCTATTTAGACTTACAGCGGTACCTCAACTTACAAATTTAATTTGTTTCGAATGCATGCTATTAAGTTGAACTACTCTTAAGTCAGGGCACCTATCTAAAAAATTGAAAAAAAAAGTTTAAAAAAATGAAAAAAAAATATTTGTAAGACGAGCAGACCATATCTAAAATTTGTAAGGTGGCAGTTAAAACATCAACAGTTTTCCGCTCTTAAGTTGAATTGCTCTTAAGTCGAGCTGCTCTTAAGCTGGGATACCACTGTACTTTGTTACATACTGTACATTGATCCTGTCTGTACCACAGAAACTAGAAAGGCAACTCTGAAATGCAGTTAAAAGCTATAAAAGTATAATGGCAAATACTAACACAGGATTTTTCTCTAATGAATTCAAAAGCTCTTAGTAGTAGATTTTAGTTATCCCTGTGACAGTAATATAAGGAAGATGACTTGGTAGATGAACTGTCCATAAGTGGAACTCTGGAGGAACATGACCATTCTGTCTTTGAGTTCTTGATTACAAAAGAAGCAAAAGTGGGGCTTAGTTGCTCATGTACAGTGGATTTTAGGAAAGCCAGTTATGTTAAACTCAGGACAATGATAAGTAAAGGTTCAATTGCAGGAGGTCCTAACAAGAAAAAGAGTACTAGATGGGTGGGAGATTTTAAAAAAAAAATGAAATTCAAAGGGGACAACTACAAACAACTTCAACAAGGAAAAAAAAGGTAAATGACAGGGGTGGAGGGAAGACCAACACGGTCTCACAAAATGTTCAGAGAGGCTCTCGGTACAGAAAAGAACACATAAGGAAAGTGGAAGGAAGCCCAAACCATATAGGTAAAGACAGGTAGCAAACAACTATAGGGATGGCATTAGGAAAACAAAGCTGAGAATCAGATGAGGTTAGCAAGAGACAGTAGAAGCACCAACAGAAAATTATTTAGGTACATCCATAGCAAAAGACAGAGAGAAAGACACAGTGGCTTGGCTTCTCAGTGTGGATGTTAAAATGGTAACATACAACAAAGAAGAAGCAGAAGTGCTCAATGTGAAGGAGACAGAATTGCAACTTGAAACAGATAACTGATAAACAAACTAGTTAAGGAACACCTTATTGAACATGTTCAGATCTCCAGGGACCAACGAATTACACCCAAGACTCTTGGAGGAAGTGGCTGATGAACTATCAGAACCACTGCCTATTATTTTCTTGAAATCATGGAGAATGAGCAAAGTGGCATATGACTGGAGGAGAGGTGGTGTAAAAAGAGCAAAAAGGAGGAAGCTGGAGACTACAGACCAATCAGTCCCATAGAAAATTTTACAGCATACTATAAATTGGTCACTCTGCAAGAACCTTGGAAATAGTGAAATAAGAAGAAGCCAAAGTGGATTTGTCAAGAAGAAGTCCTGCCAGACTAATTTTACATCATTTTCATTATGTAATATTCCTGGTGGATGGTAGAAGTGCTGGAAAAGTAATAAGAACACAAGAACATAAGAACAGCCTTGCTGGAACAGGCCACAGCCCATCCAGTCCAGCATTCTGTCTCACACAGCGACTCACCATTTTCTTCAGGGTATTCCCAAGTAGATGTCTTCCCCTGCTTATGATTCCCTGCAAATGGCATTGAGAGATATCCTGTCTGTCTCTCCAACCCAGAGGTTGTCCCCCATAATGATAGCCATTGATACCCTTGTTCTCCATGAACTTGTCTAATCCTTTCTTAAAGCTGTCAAGGCTGACAGCTGTCACCACTTCTTCTGGCAGTCAATATGTCTTGACTTCAGCAAAGCTTTTGAAATTGTACAGGGATATGTGTAAAGAAACCAAATGCACAATGAGAAGATGGAGGATACTTGGCTCAGCAATACTATGTGCAAGATGGATCTTGGAATTACTGCAGACCATAAACTGAATATGACCCAGCAGTATGGCTGCAAATAAGGCATATTCTATATTAGGGTGCATTAAGAGAAGTATAGTCTCCAAGTCAGTCTCCAAATCCTGTGAATTACTATTTTCCTTCTATTTGGCACTAGTTAGACCTCATCTAGAGCTCAGTTCTGGACATCAAATTTCGAGAAACATAAAGACACACTGGAACAATTTCAGAGGAGGGCAACACAGATATCCAGAGGAAACCAAGCTCTCTGAGGAAGAGAACTGGCTTGTTTGGTCTAGAGAAAAGAAGGGGAGAGATGATGGCACTTGAAAGGTTGTCACAAAGCGGAGGGGCAGGATCTGGCCTCAATCATCCCAGAGTGCAGGGCACGTATTAATAAGCTCTAGTTACTGGAAGCCAGATTTTGCTGAATATTCGGGGGTGGGGTGGGGGAAAAACCAAATTGATAGAACAGTACAACTATGCAACTGATTACTTTGGGACTAGAGATGGGCACGAATTTAAAAAATGGTGTTTCGGTTTTTCGTTTTGTCGTTGAGAGGTCCGTTTCATTTCATTTCCGTTTTTCGTGAATTTTTGGAAAAAATTTGTTTTCATTTTTAATTTTTTCGTTTTTCATTTTACCCGCTTTTGCACAATTTTTAAAGCATTTCTGTGCGGGGGCGTCCCCCAACGCCCCAGACAGAGGGAAAACACTAAAAAAAAAAATGATGCTGGCATAGACACTGTATAGACTAGGTACGCAGGGAGGCTGCAAAGGCAGCAGCGGGCGTTCCCCATGGTGCAAGGCAGCTGCAGAGTGACTGCACTGTGGGGAAGGGAGGGTACTCACTGAGAGGTATGCACACACACACACAGGGAGGCTGCAGGACTGAAGCTAGAGTCGCAGAGACAGCAATACCACCCTAACTCCCACCGGGGACTTCAAGGAGGACGGGGGCTGCCAGAGCTTTTTATGCCCTCTGTGGCTGCCAGACCTGCCCAGTCTGCAACCTGGGCATGCTATTGGTTGAAGTTGTCCAAGAATTTACATGATCCCATCACATGGCTTGCCTCCATGTTGTGGCTGGAGTGGCGACATCCATTTTGTCATCCTTAAAGGGAAAAAAAATACATTGCGATGGGAGAAGACAAAAACAAACGTTTTAAGGACCCCAACGCCCTGGTAGGTAATAATTTCAAATAATTATCGCATTATCGCTGCATTTTTACGGATGTCCAGGGCGTTTTAATACCCAAGAAATCAATATTAGGCATCTGGGAGCCATTTTGGGTCAATGTCCCCTAACTCCCCTTAAAGGAAAAAAATACAGCGATCTGAGAAAAGACATAAATGCACGTTTTAAGGACCCAACCCCCCTGGTAGGTATTGTGAGACAGTATAAATAATTATCGCTGGGTTTTTATGGATGTCCAGGGCGTTTTTTAACATTTTAAACAGCTCATTTCATTGCGTGTCGCCATTAACGAAAACGAAATGTAATGAACACAATTTTTGTGTTTCTGTTCGTTTTGGTCCATTTTCATCACAATTTTTGTTTGTCGTTTCATTACGTAATGAAACGAATAACGAATAGCGGAAGTGAAAAAATGTTCATTTCGTGCCCATCTCTATTTGGAACATTTTCAGTGCTCCAACACTGGGGGTATTCAAGTGAAAGTTTGACAGTCGTCTCTCAGGTATACTTTGATTTGGATTGTTGCACTGAGCAGGCAGTAAGACTCAGTGGCTGTATAGCCTCATTCTTACTTAATAATTGTATGATTCTATAGCTATCACAGAAGTAATATATAAAAGAATTGAAACTGTGGATTGAATTATACTCCTGCTCTTCAGTTTACCATCATTCCTATTGTTTATAAGGATATTTCTTTGTTACAGAAGATTTAAGTAAAGATATTTAATTACTATGTTTGCAGAAAATAGTAAAATATTATTTCAAAATTGTAAAGTCTTTGTTCATGTGAGACCATTATGTATTAACTTCTTTACGAGCAGTCTATAATTTTAGGGTTTTTTTCTTTTCTTCTTTTTAAAAAAGATTACCTTCAGATATGTAGCAGAGGCAGACTGGGCGGCATAGCTGTGAGCTCATTAGCTGGTACTTCTCATATCCTCCATTTGAGTATGAATCTTGATTTAATATCTTCCTATCAGAACTAAAGTTCATTTGATATTGACCTGATTGCAGACTGACAGGAATACAACTGAAGTCAGCCCAGGGAATGTTGGAGTAATAACAATCTTGTATGTGATTAACATTGGGTATTTGTGGAATCAGCTTTCATAAGATACATGGCAGCCTCTTTTTGCCACTAACCAATTAACAAGGGTCTTTTTCCTGGCTCACCCTTCCCTCTCTCTTGTTCCTTGAATATAACTGAAAGCACACATAATAAATTCTGCTTCTACCTTCTGTCATTCATCTGCAGTGGTGGATTGAGCCTTCTACATGGTTGAAGGCTGGAATTTCTTTCATTTGATCTTTTTTACTCTTCTGGTTGTAACTGAAAATCAACTCTAAGTAAAGTTTTTTTTCCCTAATTAAGCTACTTGTAGGTCCTTTTTAATATTAATGTCTAGATTTTCATTGTGAGAACAAAAGGGCTGGGTGGAAGCTTTGATTTTTAGCTATTGTCCCCTTAGATCTGCCCTGTGCTCCAGCAGTTATTGTTTTTGTATTTCATACACTACTAATTATAAGGGAATTTACCATATTTTCACAATAGGGAAACCTGTTTTCTATATGGTAAAGCAGAATTCAGAATCTAATAAATGAGCTGAGCCATAGGGTCTTCATAGGTGATTGAAAGGTTGCCAGCAGGTATAATGAACATTATGATAAATGAAACAAAGAGCTGTGTCACCTGCAAAGCTGACTCGTGTGTTTTTTTAAAAAAAATACTGGATGCCTTCCTCTAGTTTTAATGACAAATATAGGTATCTATTCTGTATGTGTAGGTGTGTAGATTTTAAAAATCGTAGCATTTATTTCACGTTTCATTTTCTCCAAGACAGAGGCCTCAGAATAATCTGATCAAATTTGCTAAGAACAGGTCTTCTTCTAGTGTTTGGCAGTGTTCAGGATTAAGGGTGGGAAACATTTGGCTAGTCTGATGTTGTTGAATTGCAACCCCCATGATCCCTTGTAATTGGCTCTACAGGTTAAGGTTGGTAGAAGCTGTAACCCAGCATCTGTGGTCTAACACATTCCTCATGTCTCTTTAAAAACAAACAATCTGAGAGTTCTTATTGTGGTTAAAACACAAGGGCATGAGATAAAGGGATAAAACTTGAGGCAACATGTATAATTTAGCAGGCAATCAGTGGGGGAGATCCTGTAGCTAAATAATTATATCTACGTGACACACTTTGTAGAGACAAGCAGACACAAAAATGTGTGCTGAGTGTAATCTTTTTGCATCATTCTCATATTTATTCTTTACTTTGCAGCCAATCATCATCATCATCATCATCATCATCATCAGTATGAAGCCTATAGCTATCTAGGCATACTGCAATTAGATAATATCATGCATGGTCAAGTGAAAAATGTGGTCAGTAATGAATATATATACAAAGGGTTAGAAAAGTATTAAAAATTAAGCTAAATTGTGGTAACCATCAAGGCCATTAATAGATGGGCCATTAGGTATACCACTGGCATTATAAACTGGACTCAGATGAAGCTAGATAGTCTGGATATGAAAACAAGAAAACTTATGACCATTCACTATGCATTACATCCACGCAGTGATGTTGACAGGCTGTATTTACCTAGAAAATTAGGAGGTAGAAGTCTTTTGCAAATGAAGCAGACAGTTGAAGAAGAGAAGCATGCATTGGCAGATTATGTAAAAAATAGTACAGAGCCAGCATTATTGGAGGTTAAGAATAAGGAGGTAATTAAAGTAAAGCAAACAAAGGGTCAATACAGGAAAACAACAATGCAAATACGAGCTGACAGCTGGCATAATAAAGCATTGCATGGGCAGTTCCTCAAAAAAATCAAAGGAAAAGTAGATGAGGAAAAGACCTGGTTATGGCTCACCAATGGAACACTAAAAAAGAGACAGAAGCCCTGATTTTTGCAGCTCAAGAACAAGCTATCAGAACAAAAGCAGTTAAGGCTAGAACAGAAAAATCAGCAGTAGAGATGGGAACAAAATACCAAAATGGCATTTCATTTCATTATTCGTTGCCCTGGCCCCCGTTTTGTTCTGGATTTCGTTTGTTTCATTTATTTTTAAAACTTTTTTATTTGATTTTTTTTGGCTGGTGTGGGCTGGAGGCACACATTTATTTTGGTGTGTGTGTGTTATTATTTTAAGTAGTCCCCATTGTGGGGCTTTTTATTTTCTTTTTTATTTTTACAGGCTACGGCTGAGAAGCACTGGCTTGGGGCCAGCGCATCCCAGCTGAGATGTGCTAGTGCCTCTGTGTTATTTTTTTTCATTTCCTCTTGCCGGCATCCACTCAGAGTGGCCGGAGGTATGTGGCGCAGCCAGACCAGCTGGCCCACGGCTGGGCACAGCCGAGGGACATGGCACGGGCCTGACAAGCTGGCCTGCAGTGGGGCATGGTGGAAGGCCGCAGCACTGGACCATGGCGGGGCACGGCATAGGGACGTGGTGTGGGCCCAACAAGCCAGCCAGGAGAGCGGTCCCGCAGCTGTGGGGAGCCCTCCCGGGGGCCGGGTGTCACTGGAGGTAGTGGCATGCTGGCTGGGAGAGCGGTCCCGTGGCTGCGGGGAGCCCTCCCGGGGCTGGGCACTGCCCGTCAGCTGGCCAAGAGAGCGGTCCCACAGCCAGGCGCCACCAGAGCCACCTGGAAAGCTGACCAGGAGAGCGGTCCCACAGCCACGGGACACTCTCCTGGCTGGCTTGCCGGCGCCGGCAGCGCCCTAGAAGGGCTGGGGGGAGATTTTAAAAGCCCACTCTTCCTCCACTCCATCAGGTGGGAAGAGAGTGGGCTTTTTAAATCTTATCCCCTCCCAAAGCTAGCACCGAGTGGCTACTGGGTGCTGGCTCCAGGAGGAGGGAAAGTGGTGGGGAGAGCACGCTCCGTGTGGTGGAGGGAAGAGCGAGCTCTTTAAACTCCTTTCCAGCCTCTCAAAGGTAGCAGCAAGCAGCTGCTTGTTGCTATCTTCGGGATGGATGCTGGAAATGAGTTTGAAGAGTGAGCTCCCAGGCTCTCCCCCCCACACACACTTTCCCCCCTCCCGGAACCGGCACCCAGTAGCCGCTGGGTGCTAGCTTCAGGAGGGAAGAAGACTTAAAAAGCCTGCTCTCTCCTCCCACCAGATGGGGTGGGGGAAGAGCGGGCTTTTAAAATCTCCCCCCAGCCTGCACCCATCAGCTGCTAGGCGCTTGCTTCCCTGCTGCGGGTGGAAGGAAATCTTTCCCTTAGGAATGCATTGCTAATGCATCCCTATGGGAAAACATAAAACGAAGCGGAACAAAGCAGAAATTTCTGCTCCATTTCATTTCGTTTTTCTGCGATGGGTCAGTTCATTATTCATTTCGTTCCTTAACAAAATGAATAATGAATAACAAAATGAATAATAAATTCGTTTCATGCCCATCTCTAATCAGCAGAGTACCCCACATGTAGACTCTGTAAAGAGGCAGATGGAACTATTGACTATATATTGAGTTGTTGCAAGAAAATTGCTCAGACTGATTACAAACATCACCATGATGTAGTTGCTCAAATGGTCCACTGGAATTTGTGTCAGAACTATCATCTGCTCATAGCGAAGAACTGGTGGGATCATAAGCCTGAAGAAGTAATTGAAACTGAGCATGCAAAATTACTTTGGGACTTCCGAATACAGACAGACAGGGTTTTGGAGCATAATACCCTGGATATTGTGCTTGTGGGGAAGAAAAAAGTGTGGATCATTGATGTTGCTATAGTAGGTGATAGTAGAGTCACCGAGAAACAACTTGAAAAAATTACCCAATATCAGGATCTGAAATGTGAACCTCAGAGACTCTGGCATAAACTGGTAGCCTAAACTGCTAAGCAAGTATTTATGGTTAGAAGAAATTGGAGTCAACAAAGTCACCATCAGTCAGTTGCAGAAAGCCACCTTACTGGGATCTGTTTGCATAATTCACTGATACATCACATAGTCCTAAACGCTTGGGAAACGTTCAACAAGTGATTTGTAATACAAAATCCAGCGTAGTTATCTTGTCTGCTGTGTGATGATGATGATGATGATGATGATGATGATGATGATGATGACGATGACGACAACGACAATGACGACGACGACGACGATGACGACGACGATGACGACGACGACGACGACGACGACGACAACAACAACAACAACAACAACAACAACAACAACAACAACAACTTTATTTCTATGTCATGTTTCTCCCCGAAGGGACCCAAGGCAGCTTACAACAATTATATGTGATGTTTCTGTGAAGATTCTCAGTCATCGACGTGAGATTATCTGGAAGTCGAGTCATGGCAACTGGACTCAAAAAAGAAAAAGAAAAGAATACATCCAGTTACCATGACTCAACTTCCAGATATATGTGATGTTATTGCTTGTAAAATGTGGCATCATTTCTTTTGGTGAAAAAGCTGCTATTGGACCCAGTCATAGACTGGGGCTCCATGCTGATTTGTTTTTAAAAATTGCCACTGCTTTGGGGGCCAGGAAGGAGTCGTTTTCAGCATAAAATTAGTATGGGCCCCAATCCAGATCCTGCATTTTCTCCAAAGCAAATACAGACGTGTGTTTACTCTTGTTTAAATAATGCCAGATGTCACTCCCCTATTTGCAATATGAAAATCTGAATATCCATAAAACATTGAATATTTAAAACATTAATTTTGCATTTATAAAAATTATTATCACTTTAGGTTCCAAATTCATAAGGTCTGCAATTTGAAAGCAAACTCTGCCTGGCTGTGCACAAAATTCTCTTACCCTTCTAATTCGTGTCTGAAGTCTTGCTTGTGTTAATTATATTGCAGGCAGATCCAGGTGACTCTTAGAATAATGATAAAACATCAGTTCGTAGCACTTGTCTCTCTCCTTTTTCAGCACTGAACTAATGAATACTCTTTATGCTTTGTGGCGTTACAAAAGTTCTGCCATGATAAATGTCCTGTTGGAACAAAGCCTGTTTTTCCAATTCTCAGAAAATCTCAAAAGAGGTGTATTAAAACCTTACATTTGAAGCATATTCTGGTTCAGTCCTTGTTCAAGTCAATTGTCTCCAAAAGACTGAATTTGCTGAAAGCAAGGGGGGCAGCACATGTTCTCACAGAGTGTTCTGGAAGAATGGACAGAATCCTACACAGGATTATATTACATGCTAAGGTGTTTGCTGCAGGTCCAAGTTGCAGAACAGTGCTTTATAGAAATATTCTGCTTTTCCTTCCTTAACTGTTTCCATTTTAAGTTAAATAAATAAATATGGTTTATTAATAAATAAACAATGGAATAGACATGAGGAAAGCATAGGGTATGGGAGTTACAGACTGAGCAAGATGATGTCTGGCCCCATAACCCATGTTCTATTTGAGCCTGAATACTTAAAAACTCATTCAGAAGCAGCTCAGTTTAAAACCAACTGTCCTACCTTGGCCTTAACCCCTTGTGGATTCTTCAACATACTTGAGTCACTGATGGAGCGACTTAACTTTAGGAGGGCTGTGCATGCCTCTGAAACAGAGCCCCCTTCATCCTGCCGTGTGCTGGAGGGAAAAAGACAGATAGTGTGGACAAGCAGTCTTTCAGGAATCTTGTCACCCACCACGGATCCTCTTAATGCAGGACTCCTGGTAAAATGCCTTTGTGAAACACAAGACTGTCCAAAGCACAGTTGGAAACTTTAGTGAAAGTAACAGGGATCTGCAAAATAAAAATGGTGTTGCATAGTAAGCCACCAGAGTCTAGACTTTTATGTGAAAGTATTTCTATCGACCAAGGAATTGGTAGAGGGGGAACAGTAAAGCCTTTTGCTCTGCAGCTCAATTTGTACGGCTCAATAAGAGGTTTCCTTGTTTCAGGGTGGTGGAGGAACACTTAAGGGAATCTCTAGACAGGAGACAAAGCTCAGGGTGATTCCTGCTGAAAGCGGAAAACTTTTTGTTTTTCCCATGTGAGGTGTTTTTAAAATCCTGAGCTCCCACCTCCACCCTTTCTCACTTGTTACCCTATTGAATGTATTTGGTCTCATTATGCTATTCAAAACAAGACGACGAGTGGAATGCACTGTGGGTATGAATTTATAGGATGCCAGCCCTGGCAACAATGGTGATGATGGCGGCACCTGCCAAGCCCCCTTTGCCAAAGGCGCATTACCCAGTTGGTTGGCAATACTCCACCAAAATTCTATTGACAAAGTGCTGTGCAGAAAGAGTGAATCAATGTGATGTCCTTAGAAACACACTTGTTATTTGGGCATCAACCACTAAAGCCAAGACTGAAATCAAAGTATACTTGCCTCAAAACCTCTGCGCCTCCTCTTCACCCTAGAACTATGGATGGTGAGCTAGGAACTACCAGGTAATGGCCAAAACCACGTGCCTCTCCACCGCCCGGCTAAGAACAATCATGGCCCACATTAAACAGACTATGTGCTGGGGTTGGAACATTAAAGGATAATTGTAGAAAATGTGGCTTTCCTATAGAAGACACTTTGTGTGAATGTGGAGAAAAACAAACCATCTCACACATGTTACAATGTATACGATGCCCTTAACCTACACAGAGGAAGATGTTATGTTGGCAAGAAGAAACACTGTTGATATAGCTCTTGTTGAGTGAATGTCATCTAGTGTTTCTGTTTCGTTGTTTTTAAATCTTATTCATTTTATATACATTTTAATATTTAAAACTTATAACTAATTTATATTCTGCTTCGTAGTGTATGCTTATCTGGCAATATAAATTATAGGTGCTTCTGACATGAATAAAGAAAAGATTAACTCAAAGTGACCCGTTTAGGGGCCCTGGAAATCCTAACACTGACATTTCAACTAGAGCAGCAGAATAATAGGCTGCTGTCTTTAGAAGATGATTTGACAGTTAAGAGAAGATAAGGCCACCACTGGTTACTGGTCATGGTGATTACATATTTCCTCTTAAGGGATTAACAAATGCTCACAAATGTTCTCATTCTTGGTGGAAAATCACATCTTGACTAGAGATGGAGATGAATTAAAAATGGTGATTTGTCATGAGTCATGATTCATGTGGGCTTACGAATGGACGAATTTCTGGTGAGGGATCAACTAATTGATGCATCAATTCATCTCCCATTTAAAACTGTATAAAAAAATCCTCCCTGGCATCTAGGGGACCCAAATTTTCAGGGATGATTCCTCTCACTCTGCTCTCCAAACTCTGCAGTTTAGTGAAGAATGGGGTTCAGATGTCTGAGCCATGCACTCCCAGACAGCCCCCCCAGGAAATTGCCCCCCCCAGTCACCTAAAGATACTACATGTTCAGACAGGTGACTCATGATTCTCCTCTACCATCTCACTAAATTTGTTGGAGATTAGGTTTCAGACAAAGTGCCCGTCATAAGTAAAGTGCCCTTTAGCAACTAGGTTGGGAAACCCAAGCTTCGCCAAACTTGGAAGAATTGTAAAGGGGAGTCAGAGGAAGCTTCTCTGCCAGTTTGGAGTATCTAGGAACCTGGTGGAAACGTTCCTGGGTGGTGGATCTTTGGAAATGCATAACTCAGACATCAACGCTCCAGTCTCCAACAAACGTGGAGGAACTGTAGAGTTGGAGAATGCTTCCCTCCAATTGTGGTGTCTCTAGGTGCCTTGGGGGCCATTCCATTGCCCAATAAATTGACAAATCAAAAATTGATATAAATTCATCAATTTGTTTTCATCAGTGTACTCAATTTATTAAAAATACAAATTGATTAATTTTGTTGAATCAGCTATATTTGTCAAAAATGTGGTCCGTTTTTCAATTCATTCTCATCTTTAATCTTGACACTCTGAGGCATCTTGTTGAAAATAATAATTAGCCACTGCTATTATTTTTTGCCCCTGTACAAAAGTAAAAAAAATCAGCACTATTTTCATTTAAAAATTTAATTGACTAAGTTATTCAGTTGCCTACAGCCACAGGCAAGGAAATAAAACTTCTTTGAATATGTGTGTCAACATGCACCAGAACATCCATTCATTCCTAAATGCTTCACTTCCATCATTATCATTGCTAACCTTTTCTTATTGCTTCACTTTTGGGCACTGCTCCCTTTAAGCAACAAGAACCGAATTTAAGCAGCAAGTTGAACATCTGCCCTTTGGCATTGCTCTGAAACTGTCTGTCCCCATCACAAGAGGGTACCTGCTTGACAGAATCCCTCCAAATGACACTAGAAGCAAAAAACTGGTCCCATTTTGGAAATGTCTCCCTATCTGGGATCTGCCTCCTACTGAACATTAGACCTTAAGAATTGCCAACTGCACTAATGCAGTTTTCTCCAAGTGCTTCCCAGAGACATTAGAGTAGAAATGTTTCCCAAAGGCAGCTGGCATAGGAGTCTGCTCCAGCGAAATCAACAATGAATCTTGTGGCATCTTGAAGATTAAGACATTTTATTCATCACAAACTTTTGGAGACTGCAGCCCATTAGTTTAACTTTCATCTGATGAAGGGGGATATAATTGCCCAATATTTCTGCCAAGTGAAATGTTACTGTTTGAAGTGCTATACGTCTTTGTTGGTTTAATGTCCAAAGAATAGTTTTTTTCCAAGAATAATGCTGCCCTGTCCTTTGAGAAGTGACAGATAGAGGCTGCAGCTCACAGCTGGTGTCTAGACTGATGAAGGCAAAGACCAGCTGCACTCTTTCCAACGAGACTGCCTTTCTTGCAGACGTTCTAGTGCTAGCCCTTGATAGGCCTGGGTCCATTTAGCCTTGGGAAAAGCAAACAATAGGGGAAAATAGAACAGCACTCTTCAAATACTTGAAAGGTTGTCATACAGAGGAGGGGCAGGATCTGTTATTGATTAGTGATCCGCATAAACAAAAAAATGAACCAGGAAGTTTGTGAAGAATCACTGGGTCACAGAATCAGGTCAGTTTGGTTTCATCATTTGGAGAACCCAAACTTTCCTGAGCCAATAAACTTTTGTTTTGATTTTAACAAACTTCCTGGCTCATTTTTTCCCACCCCTACCCCCTTCCGACTGCCCCAACTGATTCCCTACCTTTTCCTGCTGCTACCTCCTCTTCTGCCATGTTGAGAGGCAGCTGGCAAGGAGCTGCTGGGCTGCCTCTTTAAAAAAAATTAGATAGTCCAGTGGCTGTCTTTAAAAGCTTGGCTCCTTCAACTGAGAGGCCATTGGGCTGTATTTTTGAAAAAGTATTTTTCATTTTGATTTTTTTAAAATAGGCAGCCCAGCAGCTCCCTGTCAGCTGCCTTTGTGCATGCACCCATACCTTAGCTGAGTTTCTGTCTTTTTTCAGAAGCATTAATGGCTGGCCATCTTTAAAAATAGAGCTGAAGAGCTGAAAAACCAATCTGTCATCCATTAAGGAAAATATCAGAAATTCCTGGTTCATGCTTTGGAGACTTTGACGAACCATGAACCAAGATGAACCACCATTTCCTTGGTTAGTGCCCATCTCTATTCATGATCACCCCAAAGTGCAGGGCACATGATAATGGGTTCAAGGTATTCAAGAAAAACACCCTAAAGTTTTGAACAGTACAGCAATGGAACCAAGTACACTGGACGTAACTCAAGAAAAATAAAAATAAACAGCCATCTGACAAATTTACTTTGACTTGGAATCCCACATAGAGCAGAGGGTTGTTTGGACTGTTAAAAAATAAGCAATTTGCCACTAATCATTTTTAAACAAAATTTAAATATTAAAAAGAGAGGGGTAAACAATAATGTCTCTAGTTGTGGTTGTTTTGCATACTTGCTTAATGAAATATTTTTATCTTGTGGGAAATGAAAATTTTGCTTCTTTTTGTTTTTGAGCTACATTGTAATATTAGATTTTAATATTTTTGTGATAGTTATCATGTTTGGTTTTCAGTCATTAAATATGTGGTTTGTTGGATATCACTTTACTGTGTGAACTCTTGTGAGTTTCACCATTAAAAATGTGACCTAAAATATTTTAGAATAAAAATAAACATAAACATTCAGCTCTGAAGGTCATATTTCAGGGATTTGGAGATCTACTACCCTGGTCCAATTCTCAGCATCTTTGTTGAACTACAATTCTTACGATAACTTGAGCCAAGCTTAGTCAATTCAATGACTGTGAAGTCAGTTGTAATACTGATATGTCACTGAGTCTGCAATCCCATACACATGCATGGACAAGATACATCTTCCACCCGTTCCAAGTTGGATTTCCTTTTATGATGTGTGAAGGGGAAGGGAGACCGCGGTTTTGACATTTTGTCCTTTTGCTTTCATTTTATTTCTTCCCTTAAAACTCGTAAATAATACAACCGCATGTCAATCCAGTTAGGAATTATGTGCCTCTGGTGGGATATTCTTTGCCAAAGGGCGATGCTTGCTAGCTGTCTATCATTCTCTTTCTATGTTTGGAGAGGTTACTCTTCTTTCTATACCTCATGGCAGAGTGTCTCCCTTGTTAATGCTTTCTATCTCTCGCATTTCATACTGCGTTTATCTTTTTGTCTCCTTTTATATTCACTATTCTGCTGCATATTTCCCATCTTCTCCCGTCTTATTTATATTCTTGTCTATTACTCACTCCCCATTCCATTCATCAATGTTGTTTACGCTCACTGCCACTCTTTCAGCTCTCTTGCCAGTAAAAATGCACATCTTTCCCTCCTCTCAGTGTCCTTCTACTGCCTATGTGAGCAGTGCTGCCCAGTTAAAGGATCAGTTGCTTCTGTCTTAACAGTCTCCAGGGCTGCTCTTCACTGCTCAGTGGTGCCAGGGCCAAAGGCGCTTGTGTTTCAGTCCTTATTCAACAACAGTGCAGTGGAAGAGGCAAATGGAAGGCAGATTGCAGCATAAAGATAAGATATAGGCTTTGCTGCCACAGAACATAAGAACAGCCTTGTTGGAACAGGCCACAGCCCATCCAGTCCAGCGTTCTGTCTCAGTGGCTCACCATTTGCTTCAGGGTATTCTCAAGCAGGTATCTTCACCTGCTTACAATTCCCTGCAAATGGCATTGAGAGATGTCCTGCCAATCACTCCAATCTGGAGGTTGCCTTAGGCATCCATAATGATAGCCATTTGATACCCTTGTTCTCCATGAACCTGTCCAATCCTTTCTTAAAGCTGTCAAGGCTTGACAGCTGTCACCACTTCTTCTGGCAGGGAATTCCACAGACCAGTGATCCTTTGGGTGAAAAAGTACTTTCTCTTATTTGTTTGAGATCTAGCACCCAAAAGTTTCATGGAGTGCCCCCTAGTTCTAGTGTTGTGCAATAGGGAAAACAGTTTTTCCTTATCTACTTTGTCCACACCATGTATGATTTTATAAACTTTGATCAGGTCACCTCTTAGGCGCCGTCATTCAAGAGTGAAGAGCCCAGTCTTTGCAGCCTCAGATGCTAAGGGAGGTGTTCCAGTCCCCTAATCATTCTGGTTACCCTCCTCCATTACCGTAATATCCTTCTGAAGGAATGGTGACTGACCAGAATTGTACACAATACTCCAGATGGGGCCTCACCATAGATTCATAAAGAGGCAAAATGGTGCTGACTTATTTTCTATATCCTTCCTAATGATTTGGCTACCTTGCTATTTACTCCTACTTCTAGAACATTTATGAAGAGGTTGAAAAGCAGATGTTCCAGTACTGGACCTTAAGGGACCTCACTCTTTACATTCCCATTTAGTGCTACCCTCTGTTTCCTGTCCCTTAGCCAGTTGCTGATCCAGGATAAGACCTGTCCCTTGATTCCATGACTGGCAAGTTTATTCAAGAGCCTTTGGTGCGACATGGATGCTAGGAGGTTTGCATCTTAGCTTTCAGGCTGCTGTGTGAAAATATGAAAGAGTCAAGGGAAGAAACAGAGGCCATTGTAAATAGAATGGAATGGAAATGTTGGGTCTGAGAGAACTCGTTAGGGAATCAAAGTCAACTGAAAGTCCAACTAGATAGCTGCATTTTCATGGTATGGATTGTGCCAAATTGCACTAAACAAGATCATTTTGTCATATCCACAGGCAAAAAATGACCACATTGCACCTCAAGGAATGGAAAGCTTCTCAAGATTGTTAAGCAGAAGAGGAAGCCATGATTTTGAGAAGTTGATATATTTCCTGCAGTTCACTTGTGGAGGGGAAGGGAGGAGAAGGTTTGCATTTATTTTTAATGGTTGCTAACTGTCACAGCACATCAAAGATCCTGTGAAAGGGTTTGTTTGTTTCTAAAGCTCTTTCAGAACATTGTGGATGCATTAGCAATAATTAAAAAGAAGTGCAAAGCCTCCTCTCCCTTACCTTCCAAAGTCAAGCAGCTAGGAAGTTTCCCATTTTAAAAGATTGGGAAGAGACTCCAGAATAGAAACAGCAAACCACCACTTTCTGTTCAAACAGACCTTTCCTTACTGACTGGCAGTCTGAGAGAATTTTCCATTTTTTAAAATTGGATTGTTGTGTTCTATTGCTTTTAAATGTGTTTCAGTATTGACTTTATTTATCATTTCAACATACTTTTTAAATTATTCTAAAATATAGTAATCTTCCTCTATATTTTGGTTCTTATATTGTAGTTCACCAATTTATACTTCACCTTGGTTTCATGCCACCCTAGTCTGAAAAGGCTCATTATGTAGACAGTGCCCTGGGATGCATAAAAGTCCCACCCATGCAACCCTTTGGATTTTTGAAAACAATTTAAATATATTTTTCCCTTGAACTTTGCTCTTGATTTTAGTACAATCAAATGAAATGGCAAAGAAAAACATGTGGCGTTACCAGGATATTGCAAATATATTGGGAAATAAAACTGCTGGATAATTTCTCTAAAGCTCACTGCCTAGCTTGTACATGCAATGTAAAAGGGAATGAGGTTTAGTGCAAAGGAGAGGTGTGCATTGTCACCTGGGGAATTCTGAGAAGTGTCATGCCAAAAATGCAGGTCTGCACACCTTAAATGTTAAGTGATGCCCAATGGCATGCAGGTGGATGAGGGTGCCATCAAACTAATGTTCCAGGGTCTTCCCAGGTTTTAACTGTTCTCTAGAGCTTTTCAAAGTGGGGCAGAGGAGAAGACTGCAAGCTTTAAAAAAAATTTAACAGCTTTCTGATTAGGACCTGATACAGCAAGGGACGGAATGTTCCACCTATGCAACCCTTCCCAACACCTATTAAGTATGGATCGTTAGCAGTGACCTTCCTGGTGGAGGTGTGAAGCGCTTCTGATTTGTTTGGGAACTGATGAAAGGCCAGCAGATAAGTGGCAGACAGACTGTGCCTAAGTTCCCCACCTCTGTTTAGAGATGGACTTTCATTACACACATGAATATGGCTTCCCTGACTCCTCTCTCAAACCACCTATCTTCTCTGTGTAATATGTGTTCATCCTCATCTTCTAATGAGTTTTCTTTTTCCTTCAAATGAAGGTACATTGCTGATTCTGGTACTGGGCTATTGTCCCTCCTGTGCCGGACCATCCTCCTGTTTAGTGTCTGTTTAATTTTTCCAATGTAGAACTCTGCACACGGCTCACTTTACAGTCACAGATTTGGCCATCCGTAGCAACAATCTGCCAGCGGCAGAAGCTGAACAACTCTGGCTAAAAGTCTCTGCAGCACTCTCTAGTGCTCAACCACCATAAGCCAGCCTCACCATGCAGGGGAGAAGTGCTCTTACATCCCTCAACAGGGATGAGAACATCACCATACTGCCTGTGAACAAAGGAAGATGCCTTGTCCTCCTTAACACCGTGAATTACCATGAAAAAGTATTCTCACTTTTGGAAGATGAACACACATATGTAAACCTGAAAAGAGACTGAAAAGAAGAAGAAAATAGCTCCAGTTGCCATGAGTCAACTCCCTGGAAACGTAACCTGAATAACTGAGAATCTCCACAAACATACTTCTACCCAGTCCAAAAACTGAAACTGTAAAAAATATAAATATTTGGCTGAATTGCATCAGCTGTTTGTATTTCTAACAATCCCTTCGCCCGCCCTGCCCAAATTGCCATCTAGGTAACCCCATGGCCTGGGCAATTCCCTACTGCTTTCTCTAGTTGATTCCATCCCACTGGGCAGCCATCCACCTGCACCATCTGGGATTGACAGCCAGCAAAGAACTTCTTGCCAATTTCATTAGGAACACTCGCACTGTCCAGAACTGGAGCCTTGCCAGCATCACAGACGGCAGTCTGTGATCTATTCACAGCTCTGCCAGGTTTAAGGTTGGAATTTTGTGGGTTCTTTTATTAGCATTTATCAAGTTTACATTGGTTAATCTTGGCACCTTTGTCCAATGGCGTACCTAGAGTTTGGAGCGCCCGGGGACAAAGTCAGTTCTTGCACCCTCTCCTCCTCCCCAACCGTGTCTCACCCACCCAGTAAGGGGGGGGGCAGATCCTGGAGGAACAGTTGGGGAGGGGAAGAAGGGTCTCTCCTCCTCATGCCCTCTTTGTGGGTCTCCTTTCCAATTAATGCTCTCCTGTGCAAATTGCACAGTGTGCGGATAGCGCCAAGCAGGCAATTCCCCCCCCCCAAGCATCACATCTGTTGCACGCTTCTCCCTCCTCCTTTCCCCCGGCTAAGGCTTGGCGATTATTAGCCCTGGAAAAGGAGGAGAGGGAAGCAGGCGATGGGAATTTTCCCCCCATGCAGCACCTCCGTGAAATGCTTCCCTCTCCTCCTTTCCCCAGGCTAACGATCATCAAGCCTTAGCAGAAGAAGGGGGAAGCAATCAACAGAGGTGCTGCTTGGAAAAAAAAAACACCTGCTTCCCTCTCTTCCTTTCCCCCAAATAAGGATCGCCAAGCCTTAGCGGGGAGAAAGCAGGAAGGTGCATGGCTTCCTCCTCCTGCTCCCCCTCCAGGTGCCCTCAGATTGCTCTGAGCCCCGGGGAAAATGCACTTTTCCACCCCTCCCTAGTTACACCAGTGCCTTTGCCCACTTAGCAGAAAATACACTGTTAGCTTAGCTACAATGTGTGCTTTTTAAACCTTCTCACATGCTGCTCTACCATGGTGGATTTACCTGTCTTCTCAACAAGTGGGAAGTTAGCACCAAGCACCTGAGGATGGAAATCCAGTCCTTGCATACACATGGAATGGCCTGCTACAGATTTAATGACTGACCATGGTGTGCATTTATAAAACCTACTTTTTGGCAGATGGAATCACAGGAAAGCCAACATTTCTGAGCATGTACAGCAGCTCCATTCCTGTTGCTCAGTGGTTTTATCAGGCGAGGTTCTTGAAGAAATGTAATTGACCCGTCTGACTGGTTAATTATGTAGCTTCCTAAGCAAAGCAGTTATGATGGTTTAACAGTTGAAGTTTTAGTACTACCCTAGAGTTGCTGGTTGGAGGAACAATTTTGCTTTTTTCCTAACTACACTTCTGGTTCTGGTTTTCTGCCTTGTGTCCCCTCCCTCCCTCTCTCTTTCACACACACACACACACACACACACACACACACACACACACACACAC
>JAHTLZ010000209.1:227011-245660 GCA_023846285.1 Phrynocephalus versicolor | reverse complement strand
CACACACACACACACACACACACACACACACACACACACACACACACACACATCCTCAGGACAAATTAATTGTCCCTACTTCTGTCCTTGTAAACGGTTCTGTCTGTTTGGATTTTCGAAAATAATTTAAATATATTTTCGCCTTGAACTTTGCTCTTGATTTTGGTATAATCAAATGAAATGGCAAAGAAAAAGATGTGGCATTACCAGAATATTGCAAATATATTGGGAAATAAAACTTCTGGATAATTTCTCTAAAGCTCACATGCAATGTAAAAGAGAATAAGGTTTAGTGCAAAGGAGAGGTGTGCATTGTCACTTGGGGAATTCTGAGAAGTGTCATGCCAAAAATGCAGGTCTGCACTCCTTGAATGTTAAGTGATGCCCAATGGCATGCAGGTGGACGAGGGTGCCATCAAACTATTGTTCCAGGGTCCTTCCAGGCTTTATCTGTTCTCTAGAGCTTTTCAAAGTGGGGCAGAGGAGAAGACTGCAAGCTTTTAAAAATTTTTTTTACAACTTTCTGATTAGTACCTGATACAGTAAGGGATGGAACGAGAAAATGAATGGTGTGCAGTGTCCATAGAGTCTGCTAATATAGGTTACTTTATTGCGCTTTAAGCAATTCTGAAATTACTGGGCATGGGTGTTATTAAGAGCAATGGGGGCATCCAAAGGGCAAGATTGCTTCCTGCATGCCTCCCGGCATGCAATCTGATCCATTCAATTCATTATGCCAGAGAATGGCAGCTTAAAGAACATGCCTCTGATCCTCATGATTACAACAATGTTTCTCAGATGATGGGAATTGGCATCTCAAGTGAGGAAGTCTGTGGCACTACCTGCAGTTTGACAGATGCAAGAAGACCTTCAGAGGAGAAGCCACTGCTGTCTCTTGCCCTGGTTTCAGCCAAGACAGACAACAGCTGTTTGTGTGTGGCTTTTGGCCTTTCAGTTGGCTGGCTGGGTTCAAGAAGATGGAGAACCTTGCCCAATGCACTTGCTAACCAGCAGTCTCGTCCTCACAATGTTGATCCAGCCCCCTTCTATATCGTATGATCATTCAAAGGCACAGCTGCCGCATTCCACTGCTGGACAGCTTTAAAACGTACATGGTTGAAATATGCAATGGGGCTTGGTAGGACCCTTTGCTCACAAGACTGAATTGCTGAACCTGCATCCATAGATTGAATGCAGAACCTGCAGCTTTTGGAGGGAGGTTTATGCATATTTAGAATTTCTGCCCAGAAACAAATTTACTGCATAATATATTTTAAAAGTGCGTAATCCTAGTTCTCCCTCTTTTTGTGGTATAAAAGGCTTGGTCTTTTTAGGCTTGGCCTCTTCTTTCCATTATAAAACCCATTAATTGTTATCTGCCAAAGTTATAACTCCTTTTCACTAATTTCAGTAAAGGGAAGAACCCAAAATAAAAATAATAATAATCTTGGGTTTAAGAATAAAAGAACATAAAAAGAGCCCTGCTGGATCAGGCCAAAGGCCCATCTAGTCCAGCTTCCTGTATCTCACAGTGGCCCCACCAAATGCGTCTGGTTGCACATGAGACATAGGGCTGTTACTTCACGTCCCTCTCATCCCTCTTTGCTGTCCCGCTTGGGACCAGTACAAAAAAGGTTACTTCACGTCCATAGCGTGACAGCAGAATCTCGTCCTGACCTTGCCCCATGAACCGGGAACAGAGCGTGATGAGCTGTACCTGCCCCTGGGCTGGGGAATTCTGTTGTCACGCTTTGTTCCCTGTTTCTGTTCTGAGACAAGGGACATGAAGTAAAGGCAATGGCTGTTTCCCCCTTTCACTCTAGGAATACTCCAACAACTGAGAAAGCCGACTGGAACTCCTGCGCCAGGCCGAGTTCGGCTGCCTGCCTGTCCCTACAGGAGAAGGCGGCTCTTGAAGGGACAGGCGGAGAGCCACTGTCAGGTGTAGGTCCGTCCTCCTTGGGTCCTGGAGGTGGGGCTGAGCTCTCCTTGCCTGCTTGCCTGCCAGCCTGCAGACTGCTGAGTTCAGGGCGAGGGTGTCTCGCCCACAGCCCACGCCGCTGCCGCTGCCGCTCGCTGGTGGCAAGTGGTGAGGGGTCGCCCAGCTCGTCCTGCCGGGCTTCCGGAGACAGCCTGCGCACCCGCAGCGGGGATTCGAAATACTGAAAAACAGAAGCCTGACCCCCCCAAAAAAAGGCTAAACAAAGCCAGAGAAATCCAGTAGTTGTCATGAAACAAGGACGTGAAGTAACAGTTGTCACGAGACAAGTAATCACGCCCGTGGGTAAACGAAAATAGGGATTGAACAGGGACAAAACCACATGACCATGAACAACGCTGTCACAGAATGAACATAATCGTGGAACAAAGTAGGACGTGAAGTAACAGCCTAGCTAACTGTCTCCTGATACCACTCCCTTGTATCTGGCCCTTCAAGTACCCTGGTTTTAAATTCTTCTTTCTGTTCTCACACTCCCAACCCTCAATTTGAGTGGAATCATTTTAATAAGAAATCAAACCAGCACCCTTATTTTACTTGACTCAACAGGTAGCAGAATTTGGTGTACAAATGTGTTTGAAAAGCTTACCTGGTGTCATTCTGTCTGTCTCACAAGCCTTTTACTTTCATTTAGAACTTTGCATTTTGCTCTAATGGCTTTTTCGTGAATTTTCTTGCCAGGAACTGGCTTTTTGCACATGTACTGAGTCAGGTTGTTGGTCCAATAAGTCATACTTACTCAACATATCTTGTACCACTCATCTGTGACCGCTAGGGTACAGATCATACAAAGGAACTCTAGCCAATATTTTGTACTACTCGTCTGTGACCGCTCAGGTACAGATCATAGAAAGGAACTCTAGCTGATATTGGCCAGGGTGTAGACAAGCACTCACCTCCATTCTTCTCTTGACTAGGGCGACTTCAGATGGCAGAGCAGTGACATGTTTTGGGATAAAAGTTTAACAGCTACTTTCATCCCATTATCTGAGCAATTCTTGCCCATGAATTTTCACACAATGCCACTGGACTGACAACTTTCAGCCAGCCTAAGCATGGAATCTTCTCTCTCTCTGTCTGTCTGTCTGTCTGTCTGTCTCTCTCTCTCTCTGAATGTCACACTCCCCAGTAACTGGGCTCCTTGGGTAACTCTGACATAGGGAACACAGCAACAGAGTGTGTTGAAGCTCACCTGTAAATGTCCATTGCCCTTGGGAAGGGAAGAAAATATGTACGTCTTAGGTCTCATTTTTGCACATTTTATGGAGTAGTGCAAACTGTATAAGCATCTTTCCTCCTCTTTTTGCTTCTGTGCTCCCTACTGGCTTGTTAAACTGCTCCATCCTGATGCTGGTATTTTCAGACACTCTTCAGTTGCCTGCTTTAAATCCAGATCTAAGCCCCTCCCCTACCAACAGAAATAGCTTTATGTGTTCTCTCCTGTCTAGGAAGGAAGCTAGAAAAAGAGCTTAATGAGAAAATGAGATGTTAAGACTCATAAACAGAGGTGGCAGAATTTTGTATTGTAGCAACTCGGGATGCTGGTCGAGTGCCATCTATGTTAGAGTGTGTTCATAACAGAGAAATGCTTTTCAGCAATTCTTTAGTGCAGGAAGCAATATGCAGGTGAAACTCGAAAAATTAGCATATCATGCAAATGTTCATTTATTTCAATAAGTCAACTCAAAAGGTTAAACAAATATATGAGATAGACTCATTACATACTAAGTGAGATATGTGAAGCCTTACTTTGGTATAATTGTGATGATTATGGTGTACATAAACTATATGTCATAAATTCATAATCATACATACATACATACATACATACATACATACATACATACATACATACATACATACATACATACATACATACATACATACATACATACATACATACATACATACCAGATTTTCCCCTTTTGGGGTCAGTGATCTTTTTCCAAATCTGATAAAAATTATGGACCCCCTCACCAGAAGAAAAAATCTCAAAAGCACATAGCTGCGACATTTAAGATACTTGATTTTTTTTGTACCTGTTAAAAAAAGAAACATTCAGTATCCATGCCATATGACCCTAAGGTGAGGGATCCCTCTGCCAGCTCCACAAGCAATTTCCTTCCTAGGGAGAAAGTTGGCTCTCTGGGAAAAGGTTAAGCTCCTCTCTCTCCATGCCACTTCTCTGATCAAATGCAGAGTTGCCTTCCCCCTGCTCCAGCAGCTCCATTGTCTCTTTGAAGTACTGCATGCTAATGAACCCAAGTGTTTGCTGGTGACAAATATTTCCAGGTGATGAACACTTCTAAACAAAAAATAATATACCACACAGAAGCAGGCAGGCCATGAAAACATTTTCTTTGTGGCAAAACTAGACAAAGAAGCTGTTGATTTTCATTTTGCCCCATCCTTTCTCTCGTGTAGCCTATAGGTTACATGTAAAAACACTAGGAGCTGGGCTGGCTCAAGTTGTTTTACTCTCTAAAGAAACACTCCCCTCAACCCAGTCAAGATCCACAGTACCTAGACAAGTTATTGTAGTACACATTTGCTACTTCCCCTGGCAGCACAAATACAATGATACCCAATTAAACCAAAAAACTGGCTAATGCAGGGCCAGTCTGATGCCTGTGACAGCTCATCATCAGCTACTGCTAGGCCAGATTTATTTATTTATTTATTTATATACTGCCTGCCTTCTAACCAGAAATCTTATAATAAAACAATAAGAATAAAAGTGAGGGGGGAAATCATAAACACAATAAAAGCACATTCATAACAAAACCGGTAGGCAGTCTTATTTTACTGGTCCAAAAAAAAAAAAAAAAAAAAAGATGTTTCCACATTTCCGTTAAATATGACTTGAGTGAGCAGAGGCAGAATGGGCACCTGAATGGCATTGTCTGTCCCCTAAGGAACAAAAGGAAGCTTCTCCTGCCCACCAACACTATCTTGTTTTGGGGAATTTGTTACACACAGGAGTGGCCAGCAGTTTTGAATCCCCTCAGTTGACCGGATCTGACAGACCATTCGCCCTTGTCTGCCTGGGAAACTGCTCCCACCTGATGGCCGTTCCCATTGGCCAATTTAAATCTTAGGTGGCAGCAGCTTTTTGCAATGTGGTGAGTCTCAGGAAGAAGGAACGTGGCCCAAAGTGGCATGCACCACACTGAGGGCAGCACTGCGGACAAAAAGTGGCCTCCTAGTGAGTTCAGGATGCATGTTTGCCCCTCCGTCCCTGTCCAACATGACTGTCTTGTGACCTGCTTTGAGTATAAGATATTTCCTAGTTATTTCAAAGATGTGATGGAACTCATTTTAGCTTCCATACGATAGGAATACCTTGAGCTGCTAACACTGCTTTATCAAGGCTTGGGGTATGATTACACAGGGGAATAGAGTGCAATTTGGGCCACCTATGCAGCAGCCCAGTGCAACCTATTTTCCGGTGATCACACATTACATGGAGAAATGCACCCTGATCCCAATCCATGTCCAGCTGTAGGGCTTCTGTCTTTTAAGGCTGGGCTGGAGTGATTCACTGGCAGACAGAAGGATCATTTTAAGGTGGCACTTATTAAAGCATCTCTTCCCTAAGTGATCAGGCATGCACCTTTGCACACATCTAAGCACACCCTTAGGGCATTAACATTTCTCTTTTTAAATTATGTGTCAAGCAAATGACAGAGGTATAGTCCTCCTCCCAGAAATTACATTACAATAGTTTATGCCTGCAGCATCACTACATGAAAAGATGTACTGCCACAATAACTTTCAGGCTTCCATTTCCACACAGAGATTGTTGTTTCGTTGGTGTGAACAGTTTATTCAGATTTATGATTTATCCTCAAGTTTTTGAGGGGGATTGTTTCTTGGGTGCATAATTCTTGCGCAAGCTAGGCAGGAACAAAGCGGAGACAGGTAGAGGCAGAATGGGTACCTGAAGGGCACTCTCTGCCAACACAGATCATCTCTCCAAGGGATACATACTCCTGTATGCCAAGAAGGGCTTACTTAAAACATTGTTTTATTTTGTTTCAGAAGCAGCAGAAAGAGATAAATGTTTGGAGAACAATAGAGTGGGCACACGGCAAGCACATGGCTGAGGGGGTGGAGCTTATGACAACATCCTATGGCTACACTTCTTGAGGTGGTAGAGTTTTAGCTTTAAATATCTGCTGCCAGCAGCTTCTAAGTTCTTTTGTTTCGGAAGCAGCAGAAAGAGAGGAGTGTTTGGAGAACAATAGAGAGAGCACACAGTGAGCACAAGGCCTAGGGGGTGGAGCTTCTGACAACTTCCTGTGGCTACATTGCTTGAGGTGGTGGAGTTTTAGCTTTAAATATCTGCTGCCAGCAGCATGCACCTGATGGCATGTGTAATGTAAAAAAAAAAAAAGACCAATTCTATCAAACTAATTTCTGCATATACCTTGGAAGTTTAGGAGAGAAGGAACGGATTTCTTGGTTCTTTACTTCTTCCTTTTTGAATTCACTCACTGATTAGTTAAGATGGAGAGTGAGGGGGATGTTGTAGTTTCCTGTAACATCTGTGGCATGTTTGTTTTCTTGCCAACCCAGGTGCCATCATACACATGCTCCAAGTGCAAGTTAGTGGCCCTCTTAGAGGACAAGGTTTGGCAGCTTGAAGCCTGTGTTTCTAATCACACTATTAGGGAGCACAAAGGGTTTTTTTGTTTGTTTTTTGGAGGAAGAACAAAGGACCCTTATTGACACAGGATATAAGGAAAATATCACTCAGGATAAGGAAACTTCAAAAACACAGGAGACAGATGCTTGGAGGATGGTCATTGTATGAAATTAAAAAAATAGCAACAAGACAGCGAGCTTGCAGCCTCACAGTAGTTTTCAATCTCTTTCCCTTATTCCCCAGGAAACAAAACAGCAGCAGGAGCAGCAAGGTCAGCCTGAAAACCTTGCAGAGAGGACTCTGGATCCTCCAGCGCAGCAGGGGGCCCTCTTCCAAGGCTCAAAGGAGGCAAGCGGTGGTGGTTGGGGACTTCTTGCTTAGAGGAACAGAAGTGATCATCTGCAAGCCTGACAAAATGAACCACAAAGTCTGTTGTCTCCCTGGAGCCAAGGTTTGGGATATAACAGACTGATAAAACTCATCAAGCCCACTGATTCTAACCCCTTTCTTTTGGTCCATGTAGGAACTAATGATACAGCAAAGTGCAGTTTTCGGGACATCACAAAGGCGTATGAAGTGATGGGTAGAAAGCTGAAGGACCTGGGTGGACAGGTTGTAATTTCATCTCCCTTCCTGTAGAAGGACTTAGCCCTCGAAGGAAAAGAATAATAACAGGCTATGTAGATGGTACCGGCAAGAACAATTTGGCTTCTTGGACCATGGTTTGATATTTCATTCAAATGGGCTATTGGGCGAGGATGGGGTGCACCTCACCACTAATGGTAGGAATATTTTTGTCAAGAGGATTTAAATTTGTTAAGGGGAGGTTTAAACTGAGTTCTCAGGGGGAGGGAGAAAATCTTAAGTGTAGGAAACCAGAGGGGGTGGTGGGCAATAGTCCAAATGATGGAGTAGGAACAGGAGAAGGAGTATTACAGTCCAACATTGCAAGGAAAATAGGTTAAGCAAAGGGCTTGTAAGAAGGACACACAGCCTTAAATGTCTCTACACCAATGTGCAGAGCATGGGAAACAAACAGGAGGAGCTGGAACTTCTAATACATCAAAATAAATATGATATAATTGGCATTACTGAAACCTGGTGAGATAAGACTTATGATTGGAATGCAGTTATTGGAGGGTATTACCTGTTTCAGAAGAACAGACATTAATAAAAAAGAGGAGGAGGAGGAGGAGCCTTAAATATTAAGGATGTTTATGATGCTGAAGAAATCCAGGATACACAAATGAGAAGTCAGGTTGAGAGTATCTGGGTGAAAATTAAAGGGGAGAACAATCAAAGGGATGTCACTGTGGGGGTATATTATAGACACCCAAACCAGGCCGAGGAGTTGGATGATGCCTTCTATGAGCAGATGGCCACACTGTCAAGAGGGAGGGATGTAGTATTAATGGGAGATGGTAACTATCCTCATATATGTTGGCAGTCCAACTCAGCTAAGAACACAAGGTCCAATAATTTCCTTAATGGCCTTGAAGACAATTTGATGGCTCAGAAGGTAGAGGAGGCAACAAGAGGAACAGCTATTTTACATCTGACCTTAACCAATAGGGAGGACCTTGTAAATGGGGTTAAAGTGGTGGGATCTTTAGGTAGAAGTGGCCATGCCCTCTTGGAATTTGTTATACAGTTGGAAGGTGAAACTAAGCATAGTCAGACAAGAATCCTGGACTTTAAGAAAGCCAATTTTTGAAAACTTAGGGAATTATTGACTGTGATTCCATGGACTGAAATGCTGAAACAGAAAGGAGACCAAGATGGATAGCCTTGCCAGAGAGATTAAAGACAGTAAAAAGGTTTTTTTTTAAGTTATGTCCAGAGCAAAAGGAAAAATAAGGAAATGATAAGGTCTCTGCATGGTGATGATAGTCAGTTACTAACGAGACAGGGAAAAGGCAGAACTACTCAATACCTTATTTGCCTCCTTTTTCTCCAGAAAGGAAAAAAAAGTTCAGTCTGGTCGGAGAGGAAATGAGGTAGGGTGAAAATTGCAGTATATAGAATAGGTAGGAAGATAGTACAGAGACACCTGAAAAACCTAAATGAAGTTACGGTAAGTCTGCTGGGCCAGATGAATTATACCCAAGGATATTGAAAGAATCGGCAGAAGTAATTTCAGAACCATTGGCAATAATCTTTGAGAATTTCTGGAGTAAGGGGGAAGTCCCCATAGACTGGAAGGAGGGCAAATGTTGTTCCCATCTTAAAAAAAAAAGGGGGGGGGAGGACCCAAATAATTACCAATCCTAGAACAGATTATTAAGCAGACATTCTGTAAGTATTTAACAAGCAATGCTGCCATTACTAGGAGTCAACACAGGTTTCTCAAAAACAAATCATGACAGACTAATTTGATCTCTTTATTTGATAGCATTACCGGAGTCTGGAGAAGATAACGGAGAACTAGTGCATTACGCTCTCAATGGTGTGAAATCTAGGCATACTCTATGATACATGATGCTGTTCTTTAACTCTCAAGAACTTCCACATCTATAAAATTCAGGCTTTGATTTCACCACTTCCAGGTATAGAGGGATGAAAATTCAGTTTCAGTTCATTTTAATTACGGCAAGCATTTATTTTAACGGCCAAATTTATTTCCATTAGTCTCCCATCCTTCCAAGCTGGATAGATTGACTCCCAAGCTTGCTTGACGGGTGGGGATGGGGGTTGCAATGCACAGTTAAAATTGTAAAGTGACCAGAGTGTTTCTCTCATGTCTAGGATTTTGTATGCATGGCTCCTAGACCTATAAGGGCTGGGTTTGCCATCATGTTAGTATTGAATGAGGCTGGCCCTTCTTGTTTTCTGATAGGTAGGGTTTCAATACCTCCATGGCTCCCTCTGTTTCAATAATGCCTATACTTGTTTGAATTTTGTTGGTTTAAATGGTGAAGAATATTACTTCACTTTCATTCAAAATTATTTATCAACATACACAGTGGTACCTCGGTTTAAGTAATTAATGTGTTCTCCGGGACGTTTTGTATCCTGACAAATTTGTAAACTGAAGGAGGGTTTCCCATACGAATGCACTGAAAACCAATTAGTCCATTCCAGAGGTCAGAAAAAAGCAAAAAAATCACCCCCACCCCACACACAATGCAGATCAGAATGCACAGTACAGGCATGGATCAGCTCTCTACCTTTCTGCCGTTTGAGAAATGCACCAAAAAAGTTCAAAAAGTCCAAAACCTGCTGCAAAAAATGTCCAGAATGGCTCCAAAACTCGAGGGGAAAAACAGCTACAACTCCCCCCACACCTCCACAAACTATGGGGGCACAAAGCATCCTGGGTATACTTTTTCACAATGCCTAATGGAAAAATGTAATCCGGGGCATTCCCCTGAAAAATTTCTTAACCAGAGGCATTCTCATTTCCAAGTTTTTTTGTAACCTGAAGGCTCAAGTCTCCCCTCCTGTAACCCAAGGGGTTTTGGGTTTTTTTTTGTTTTTTGTTTTTTGTAACCTGGAGTATTTGTAACCTGGGGTACCACTGTATGTGTTTTTGATAATTATTATTGTGTGCCAGCAAGTCATTTCTGACTTATGGTAACCCCTTTCAGGATTTTCCAGGTAAAGGATACTTTGAAGTGTTTTACCATCCACTTCTTCTGAGGGGTGCCCTGGGACTGCACAGCATGCCCAATGCTATATAGTAGAGATGGGCACGACTTAGCGGTATTTTCGTTTTCGTTTTCGTTTTTTTTCATTTTCGTTGCGTAACGAAACAAAAACGAAAAACGGTTCAAAAACGGACCGAAAACGGAAACGAAACGACTAATTTCGAGCCAATTTTCGTTTTTCGTTACTGGAAAACCACATAATGGAGCTAAATGGGGAGAAACGAAAAATTTTTCATTTTCGTTTTTCGTTTTCGTTACGTAACGAAACGAAAACGAAAAATTTTGAAATTAGGTCACGAAAACGGAAACGAAACGAAACGGACCCTAGCCGAAAATGAAAACGAAAATGAATTTTTTTTCTGAGTCGTGCCCATCTCTACTATATAGGCTGGGGTTTTTTTTCCTGCAAGGCACAGTGGGATGTTGAATTCTCAACCTGTATCTACACAGCCAGATACTGGCTCTCTAGCCATCTGGTTTCTTCATACTCAGAACAAAAAGATTGTAAATGTATAAAGCTAAATAGGCAGGGAAAAGCAAACCAGGCACATTTCCCTCTTTCTTTTCCTAAGTCATGTGTGCCTTTTGTCCTGGTGTCTATTTCTTGCTCTCTGTGACCAAAATGGCAACAGTTCTGTTAAGCTGGGATGGTAAATGAAAGAGCGTTCTTTCCTACAATAGAAATGCTTTCATTATAGGCCATGACATTGTGATTACTGTAAATGCATAACTTGCAGTAGTCAGTGGAAGGATTACAATATTTATTCAATCAAAGGCCTCTCCCATTTATTGGCCTTTGTGTTTTATAATGCCAGGTTTGAAGCTTAATGCATGTAATGGCTTGCCTCCATTTGTAACAAAGGCAATTAAGAAACTAAATACTCATGATGCATAGCTGCTGGAAGTCTTTGCTATGAAATTAACTACATGGTGTCAGCCTACAACCGTTCCTCCAGCCTCCATCTACACTACAGCTGAGGGAGGAATGTGTCAGAAGAAGCAGGCAGTAGTAGTTAGCTAGTGGAACTCATCAGCAAAGGAGTGAAGGGTGGGCAATGTCAAAGGCTAGACCCAAGGAAGCTTTCTTATCTCAGTGAAAAAAGAAGCTTGTCACATCTAGTTAAGTGCCATGGAAAGAGCCATGTGGAAGCCAGAAAATGGGGCACAGGCAATGGTCAAAAGCTCACGACATTATTATGGGCAACAGTTTCCAAAGGATAGCTTGGGATTTCTCAGAGCCTTATCAGGGATTCTGTAATTAGAAGGCTTGTCATGGCAGACGGTATTTCCTGAAAGATAATTTTTGAGCCATGATCAGTGCTCTCCTGCCAGGCACAGCGCCAAGGCATGTCAGCGTGATTCTTTCTGTGATTCAACTCTGAGGCTCAGGTCTCCCCTCCTGCATCAAATGAGGTTCTGCTTCTCAATTGTGCCAATTCACATGGCAGAGGTGGGACTCCCATATGTTCCTTTTTATATTTCCTTTTAAAAAAAATCTCTTCCACACAGTAAACTAAATAATAAGAGGGCAGGTTCTAGGGTAACTCTCTCTCTCTCTCTCTCTCGATCTCTGACACACTCATTTTACTCTCTCTGTGGTCTTGCAATGTGTCATCTGCCTTATAGCAGCCCTAACAGAATTTCTCAGGTATGTGAGATGTTTAACGGTGTTTTTTAAACACTTTTACTGCCCCAGTGACTTTCCATGGCCAGGCAAGGATTTGAATGAAAGCTTTCCATGACCTGGTCCAACACCTTGTCTGCTACACAACAATGTTTCCCTCACTTACTTGGGTTTGGGATTGTGTTTGTGCAGAGAAATGACCAATCATGTGGCTTTTCCAGCCACTTTTCTGAAGCAGAACAAACCCCCTGCTCTTTGTAAGAACCCATCTTCCGTTCGCATTGGGTAGTGACAAAAGCTCACTGTCAGGATAGCATTTGTGCATCATCAAAATGGAGGGTAAAAGAGGAAATACTTTCGCACCTCCAAACTGTGTATATTCACAATTAGAAAAGACATTCCGTTTGGACATTAGGAAGCACTTCCTGACAGTTAGAGCTGTTTGGCAGTGGAATATGCTGCCACGGAGGGTGGTGGAGTCTCCTTCTTTGGAGGTTTTTAAGCCGAGGCTGGATGGCCACCTGTCGGGAGCACTGTGATGGGAGTTCCTGCATGGCAGGGCGTTGGACTGGATGGCCCTTGAGGTCTCTTCCAACTCTATGATTCTATGATTCTAGAAATAATTACCATAATTTAAATTTAAATACAACGCACCTAACCTGAACAGACTGTGGGCAGATGAACTGTGCATCTGCTCATCCTGTTGTCCACATGGTGGCTATTGATAAGCATCTTCAAGTCTTCCATTCTCTCTTCTAATGGGACTTGATTTCAGTATGAATCATGAGTTGGCATCTCTTCAAAGGTGGCACCTTCAAACAGAGGATTAACCTCTGAAAAGGGCCCAGTGGGATTTGGAGGAAGAGTTAGCCCTCCAGTTCGTGAACGAGAGGTACAAAGTGTCTGGAAAGGAGTGGCAATGGAATTACCAAGAGTTAAGGATGTGAAGAAATTTTGCCAATGGTATTGATTTCAATTGAAACAGACTGCCTTGAGGTTGTAAGACAGCCGGCTGAGAATTCTCCAACCCCCATGGAAAATAATGTTTCAAGTGTAACAATGAGACATACTTCACAGAAAAAACAAGTTAGGTTTTACATCTGTTGTTGGAGTCTAATTTGAAGGATGGTGTGGGATAGACACTCTATTTTATCCCATAATTTTAATGCAAGAGCAAATACTTCTTAACTATCTTGTCATTCTTGCCTGTGGGAATAAGTTGCAAAGTGGGCAGGAGGGTAAACCTAGATCCAGAAATTAACCTTTTACTTTTCTCATTGGGAAATGGCATTCTGACTGTGGATAAAATGTATTTGTGTTGGTACTTCTGGATTTGAATCAAATCTGTTGCAGGCAAATGTGTTTGTTTGGGGGAAATTATTAAACAACAACAACAACAACAACAACAACAACAACAACAACAACAACAACAACAACAACAACAACAACAACAACAACAACAACAACAACAACTGCAGTCTTCAACAGCGGCTTCCCAGGGATGTCATGTCTTCCCTTCTGTTCTTGCTAAAAACAAAGTTTTATAGTCTCTCTCTCTCTCTCTCTCTCTCTCTTTCTCCCCCCCCCTTCCTGTGTGTATGTGTTCCCAAAGGTTCCTGAGAGCACCCAGCTTTCGGTTTCTGATAATATCACCACCGTCAAATGAATTTTGTTGAGCGATAATAGAATAGTACTGAAGCTACACCAGCTGTACTGGAAATGTGACGAAGCAATTTCAGCCAGGGGCTAGAGATGTGTCAAGCTCCAAAACAGACAAGGCAGTTGAAAAAGAAAATAAGAGATAGGGAGGCCTTGCCAGTTGGATGAGACAAGGGCAGATGACCCAAAATAGTTTTTACTCCAAGGAGGATACTCATCAGGGTGAGCAAAAACATCAAAGCAACTTGTAGTACCTTAAAGCAAATTTTAAAAATGGAAAGTTGTCTTTAGCATACATTTTTGCGGTCTGTTGTAGCCATTTCATCAGATGAAGTAGTCCATCAAAGTTTAGACCAGATACAATGTATTGGTCTTTAAAGCACTGCAAGATTCCTTCTTACTTTTGTTGCCACATGGAACATGCTCCTCCTCTGCAGGAAGTTTTGCCATGGGGGGTTGTTCCTCCCATTCCTGCCCCAGTTAAAATCTCTGCACTGACAGAATCTCACCTACCCAGGCTGCCACCAGAATCAGGATGGCTGTGGCCACATGTAACGTGGCATTAAATATCCCTGTGGCATTGTGACATGGTGTGGTTCCCATATTGGCCCCCTAATACTGGAAGCCAGTGTCAGGCAGAGTAAAGAACAAAGTGGTTGTGTGATCACATCGGGCAAGGTTGTATTAATGTTAATTAGGAGAGCTGGGTGATGTTAATGTGGGAATGCCACTTTCTGCCACAGGCCCCTATTCGATATAAGGTGTAGTTTGGAATTAGAGATGCTCCCCAAGCCAGTTTTACACATATATAGCTGTCAATAGAGATGGGCACAAACAAAAAAAATGGTGATTCGCTTCATTTCAGATCGTTTTAAGGTTCAGTTCGGTTTGTTTTGTTTTTAACAATTTTTATGGAAATATTTCATTGGTTCATTTTGATTCATTATTCATTTTTCTCATTTTGTGTGATTTATTATTATTATTATTTAAATCCTGCTGGCCCACAGGCTGGTTCAGTGGCCTGCAGGCTGGTTCAGGTTGTTTTATTTTATTTTATTTTATTTTATTTTATTTTATTTTATTGTGCCGACCACGTGGCCCGTCTACCAGCTGTAGCATGGGCCGGTTGGCTTTTTTTTTTCTGGAGTCCAGCAAGGAGGATCATTGGGACCACTCCACCACCAGGTAGGAGGCTCCGCTGGCAGTACGAAAAATGAACCGAAATGAAACAGAAATTTCTGTTTTGTTTCATTTCATTTTTCTTAGAGGGGGCAGTTCATTTTATTAGAGGAATTTTAAGTTTTGCTATGGTAGTTACTTATCTTTTTATCTCGGTTCATCAATTTATTCTGGTAACACTCCTCTAACATTGTATTACGTTTCTATACATGTTTTTGGATATTTAACAGACAACCCCATAACACATTCATATCTGTTTACATATGCTTATTCAATAAAAAAGAATAAATGTAGAGACTTTTTTCAACATTCAATTTATCTGTCTTGCAAGGGGAAAAGATTAGAAGAATGGGAAAATTGTACAAGGTACAAAATATTGCTCTAGGTCATATTAAGGACACTTTATCTTTTAAAATAAATGTTAGATATTACAAACACTGGCTTCTGATATTTCCTATAAAGTTCTGTAGGAGTCATAGGAGCCACTTGTCATCTGACCTGAGTATATCTATTCCAAGACTGTACCACTTCAGACAGCATGTAGAGATCACAGGACTGAACATTTCCACCTAAATGGAAATATGCCACCCTGCACAGCAAAAGTACCATGTCAGGAAAAACAGTCTGCAGTCTGAAATGGCACTGTGGGGGGGTGGGAGTGGGGTGGGGGATGATGCCGACTGAATTTCAGAATATCAGACTCTTAGGGTCAGGGTTATGTCCTCTTGGACCTTTTTTGCACTCAGTACAAAGTGCACTATGTACTAATACGGCAGAGCTGTCCAGACTTTGGCCCTCCAGATGTTTTGGACCACAACTAGCAGAATTCCAAGCCTGTATTGTCAATGACAAAAGACTGTCGGAGTTGTGTTCCAAAACATCTGGAGAGCTGAAGTTTGGACACCACTGTAATAACTCTCTCTCTCTCTCTCTCTCTCTCTCTCTCTCTCTCTCTGTGTGTGTGTGTGTGTGTGTGTGTGTGTGTGAGAGAGAGAGAGAGAGAGAGAGAGATGCCTGTTTCCATAATTCCAGGTAACTCTGGGAAAGACTGGCAGCGAAGTGTCCTGCACCCCACAAAGGCAATGCTAAAACAAAGGCAAAAGCAAAAAAATCCACCAGCTAATAAATGGGATAGAAAGACTGCTCTTTCAGCAGCAACTCACACACTGCTTCCCAAGGTATCAGGCCAGTTTTAAATATAATCTTTACAGCCCACAAATAAAAGGTATAAATGGTTTTACACAGAGAGAAGTGTCAATATTCTCACCTGGGTGGATAAAGGATGGCCCTGCACAAACTGGGGCCTAGAAATATTCTAATTAATACGCTTCACAGCGTGAATTATCTGGGTCATTGGGCAGTTAACAAAATACTCAGCCACATAAGGAGAGCTCCTTCCTGCTGCCAAACCCTTTGTCCTTTTGCTCCACAAGCAGTTCTCTTACATAGTAACTGTCACAACAACGCCTTGGGAGGGCCCCATATCTAGGACTGCCAGTTGAGCAGCTTCTTATTCGGGGGTGGGGGTGGGGGAAAATAGAAGAACGGTGTGGGGGCAGCATTGCTTCTGTGCCACCTGCCCAAAGAAAAGGTCAGAAGGGCAATCCAGGTGAGTCAGTCTAGGTGAAGCTTATATAATCAGGCAAATGTGACAGGTAATATGACGACCTACCAGGGTCCTGCCAGGGCTTAGATCTCATATAGCCTTACCTACCATACACTCCACTCTCTGCCTTTCTCCAAATGCCAGGATATGCCCAAATGGATGCACTGCAGTGCCAGCTGGGAAAGAGCAGCAGTGGCTTCTCAGGCTTTAAAATCACCCACCCCCACCCACACAGCTTAAGCATTCTCTTCCTCTGGCACTGCCCCCTGGAAGATTTGTGGTCCTGCCCATAGATGTAGAGAAGCATAGCAATCCCAGAGACGTCAGCTGGCAGCTCTGCATCTTACTGGCTTAGCACCTGCTTGTTTCGACTCTGTACTCAACAGAATCACTTGGACAACTTTTGCAGGAAACTTAGGGGAAATGCCCTTAGAGGGAGTAGCAGTCGAGATCGGGACAGAGAAATGGTGGTCCTATTCTCTACCTGAAGCAGATCCATACAGTCACCAATTAAGGAGGTCCAGATCAGGATTGCCTACCTATGCCCAGGGAGCAAGAGCAAGGTAGTACAAAGAAACCCTTTGCAGATGCTGGGCAAAGGCCATCCGTGTGGATGGTGCAACATAACCATGTCAGCTGATCAGAGATGGGTATGAACTGAACCACAAACCCGAAAAACCAACAAATTGGGCTGGTTCGTAGTTTGGTTCAGAGATTCTGTTTTCTGAAGCAAGACAAAGTACTGAACTCCCCCCCCCCACACACACACACCTTGGTGCTTGATTTTGCTTTGGCCAAATGGATCCCCGCCCACTCCTCCTCCCCTGTCATCTCTCTATCTGTTTCTGCTGCCTTCACTGCTGCTGACATCATTAGAGACAGTGGTCTGGGCCTGCTGCCACTGCACCTGCACCTGCAATGACAGATCCAGGTAGGCAACGGGGGTAGTGGGAAGAGGAAGGACAGGCAAGTGGTTCCTCCCATGTACAAACTGAAAAAATAAACCACAAACTGGTTCATTTTTGGTGGTGGTGGGGTTCATGATGGTTCACGGTTTGTGTGTAGCATGAACCACGAACTATCACACAAACCACCAGATTTCTGGTTCATGGCCTTCTCTACTGCTGATTCTTCTGTCTTGCTAAAGCCAACTGCCATGTGTTCAGAGGTTCTTCATATACACACTCCAATGTGTTTATACTGTATTTCAGTTACATTTCTAATTCTGAAATGTCAGTGGGGGCAGAATTTTAAACATTTTCTCCTATCCTGCAAGAAGGCAATATGCTTTCTGCTGATATTTAATTAGTTTGTGTAAATAGCACAAAACTGCCATTGCTGCCTTGTTGATGGACTTGTGAGAGACAGAGAGAGAGAGAGAGAGAGAGAGAGAGAGAGAGAGAGAGAGAGAGAATCCTTAGATTCAAAAAGGGATAATGCTCTCATTTTGTGTAAATTACAGAAATGCTGAGGCAGGAAAAACGCTGCTTATCATGTTCTTGTGCTGGAAATTCAAAATCCTGTGAGAGTTGAAAATTCCTTCTTGAGCTCTTTTGCTTTGACCAGATAGCTTGATCTGATGAGAAAGAGGAAGTCAGATAATACTACTTCACACCCCTAGTTTCAATCTGCAATGCCTTATGAGCAGCTTGGAAGTCAGGCAGAATAACACAGGGCCAAGAAGTGTCATGATATACACCCAGCTGCACCTGTGCAGCGTGTAACAATTTTGCATGTTTGCATATGTGAATCATTTTGGATTATTTATGTTCCTTATGGAGTCTGGAGAAAATAAAAGGCTTGCTAAAGGCTTGGGGGGAAAAAACAAGCATAACCAAGCAAGAGCAACCTGGAAATGAGGAGGAATTTCCAAACAGTGAGAGCCATTAAACAATGGAACAGCTTGCCTCCCAAAGTTGTGGGCACCCCATCGCTGCAGATTTTCAAGTCAAGTCAATAAACCTTTAACGGCATAGAATAAATTAAGAACAAAAGCATCAAATCGTGGAACAAAAAACCAAAAGATAAATAAATAAAGAGATGAAAGGGAACACAGCTAGTTTCAATCTGTGCAATGCCTTATGAGTCCTGGAGGTCTGGTTTTCAAGAACAGATTGGACAGCCAACTGTCCAGGATGGTATGAGGTCCCCTGCTTTGGGCAGGGAGTTGGACTAGAAGACCTCCTAGGTTCCTTCCAATCCTACGATGATTCTATGAGCACATCTTATCATGGCGAAAGAAAGAAAGAAAGAAAAAGAAAGAAAGAAAGAAAGAAAAAGAAAAAGA
>JAHTLZ010000209.1:182986-227001 GCA_023846285.1 Phrynocephalus versicolor | reverse complement strand
GAAAGAAAGAAAGAAAGAAAGAAAGAAAGAAAGAAAGAAAGAGTATTCTGTTTGTATACTACCCCCAAAGCATTCTCTGGGCAGTTTACAATTTAATTACACAGGCCTAAGATGTTCTTAACTGATGTAGCTTAATTGTTAATTTTGTTTATTTTTATTATAATTACATTGATTACGGTTATTTTTGCTATTTTGTATTTTGTTTTGTATTTTTTATATATATATTTATATTTAATGTATAGGTTTTATAATTTGTATCCTTTACTTTGTAAACTACCCAGAGTAGCCTTTGGGCTAGATGGCAATGGTATATAAACAAACAAACAAACAAACATTGCCCCCCCCCACAAAATGGGTACTGACCTATGAAGATCATGAAAAACCAAGCTAGACAATGTACTTTGCTTGTATTCAGAAACAGTCAGCCTGTACATGTTGAAAAATGTTTCTTTATTTTAGCTAAAGCTTTTGTCACCTCAGCATCTTGCAAACTGGTATGACTGTGTTTTGTGATTACTTAACGGGAAGTAAATACAAGTTTAGTATTCAACTCTTGAGGAAATCCCAGGCCTGGAAGAGAAAAATGCAAGTAGCAGGAAATACCCTTTACTGTGACCTTGGGTTGAGTCCTTCTTTTGTATTCTAACACAGGCCTCATGTGATGACAAAATACGGGTAATCTCCCCAGCACTTCATATGGGGGATACAGTTTTACAGCTATGATGGCATGCTCATGTAATACAACAGAAGTTGCCCTCCCACTCGAAATGACGAGACGAGTCAGGGATTTGGGGTAACTGGGCCACACTTTATTGAACAACAGCAACAACAACAACAAGGAGGGGCCAGGCATCAGCACACATGGTTGGAACCTAGGGGTCACCCGAGACCCCTCCAACTGGGCAGCTTAGGGCGAGACAACCCCCAGGTGGTGCGGTAGCTTTACAGCACCCACTGGGCCGGTCGCTGTCATTACACCTCCCTGCATACAATGGCAGGGAGGTGCCCCCTCGCAACCGCCCCAGCACCGAGACCTCCTGATCCGCAGTGCCGTGGTTATGGTTACTCGGGGACAGGTGTTGTTAGATACTCACCACTGCCCTGCAACCGCTTCTGCCGCCACTGCCGAGGGCCTAGCCTTGCTATGGCCCCGGCCGCCCATCCAGCAGAGCAATCTCTGCAGCCAGGCCCCTCCGCAGGTCTTGCAGGAAGAGCTCCATACCAACATCCAAAAGGTGGACCCCGTCCGGCCTGTAGAGCTCCGCCCTGTGAACATTAAACTCAGGGTGGCCCACCACCGACCCAAAGTCCTGGCACACCGCCCGGCAGACTTCCTGATTCACTCCCCTCCAGGAACGATTTAATTTCTTTGGGTCACAGTCGGCCCTCCAACACTGTCGGGGTATCATGGTCAACCATACGATCCTAGAGGCTGGGAAGGATGCCTTCCAGGTTGCAAAGTCCCCCAGGATCTGGATAACCAATGACTTGCCTGTTTGCCTGGTCAAGTCATTACCCTCCCCCAAGTGGACCAACTGAATATCCGGGGGCCCACCCAGTGTAGCAGCCGCGGCCGCGGCCCGGAACTCCTGCCACAGCATCCCCCTCTTACCCCGCCATTCGATAATGGCCTCGTTAACGAGCCCCAAATTGGGCCCCCAGCCAGCTCGGCGGGCAAACTTCTCCGCCCAATAAACAAAGCTGTGGCCTAGAAACACCACTCTGAAACGAGAGGCCCAGGAACCGGGTCCTACGGAGAAAAAAACAACAGATTACAAGGCCAGCAACGGCCGGACATAACGCTTATAACATTGGGATTGCCATCTGCTCAACCTGCGGATGGCTGCCTGGTCATACCCCAAGGCCGCTGCGGTGGAGGCCGTCCCAATTCGGAAAGAATGCGTCCCAAATGTGAGTCCACCAACACCCAATTTATGCAAAAGCTTGCCCGAAAGGTTGCGTATGCGTGCAGGGCCCGCAGTGGGCAAATGGCCTCCACTGAGCAGGGCCCCAAGGTCAGTACAGCCCCCCTGCCACCCTGGTCTGTCTTGGACCGACACACCCTCACCGTCAGGCTGTGGGGTGCCAACTGTATGTCTGAGAACCTTAGGGCTATAAAGGAGGAGTTGTGCTGGCCGGAGGCCACAAGCTCGCTGATGCGAAGGGCCCCAAAGAAGGCCAAAAGGGATGCCGCCCTGAACAGGGCAACTTCAAATGTATCCCTGCAGATGTCCGGCCAGCAGCGACTCATATCCTCCAACAGCTGGGGTGTAATGGGGAACCTGGTGTCTGGAGTTCGGCCCCTTTCCCTATTCCATCCCACAAACATGCCCTGGACCCGGAAGTCCCCCGTGGTGTCTGCGTGCCTGTTAAGTCTGGCGTAGAAGGCAAGTGCGGCCAGTCTACCCTGCAAGGAGCTTGGTGCTAACCCTCTCGAGTGCAGCTGCACTAGGTATCTTTGAATATGCTCGATTGGCAGCGGCCATTGTTGACTAAGTCGGTGGGCAGCCCTGAAGGCGGTGAATTCTGTCATTGCCGATGCGTATCCCCTCTGCATTCTGGGAGCTACCGAGAGGCCAAGAGCCCTGCTGGCTTCAGCTCGCCAACCCTCCATACCTGCTCCAGGATCTCCACAGGCAGATCGGCCGCTCCAGGGGCCAGGGCCCGGAAACGCTCGGCCTGTCGGCGGGACAAAGCATTGGCAATTCCATTATCCACCCCCAGGACATGCTGGGCGTGCGCCACAATGTTGTATTGCAAGGCCCTCAAGGTGAAGGACCTCACAATGTGCATTACCCTGGGCGAGTGGGATGTTAGATTATTCACTACGTGGACCACCGAGAGGTTTTCACACCAGAAGCGCACGACAGAGTTGGCCCACGCCTCAGACCAGATATAAAGGGCCACCAGATGTGTGGACCTGGAAGTGGGCTTCGAGGCGAAGCTCTTCCCTCCAAAAGGAGATGCCATTAAAGTCTTTGAGGAAGGTCTGCCACACAGCCAAATCATCCCGCATATCGGCCGTGACCCTGTTCCTATGGTTGGGCCGGCGAAGCCCTCCCATGGCCATACAGAGCCGGCGCAGAAAGGCTCGCCCGGGGGCAACCACATTACAGGCGAAATTAAGGTGGCCCACTAGCTCCTGTAGCTCCCTCAGGGATAACTTACTACGGGCCATGGTGACACTGACCCTCTCTCTAAGTGCCTGCAATTTATCCATGGGAAGGCGACATGCCTGGGACCGTGTATCTATCTCAATGCCCAGAAATGTGAGGACCGCTGTGGGTCCCTCCATTTTCTCCTCAGCCAAGGGGAGGCCAAGCTCCCCCACCAAGGCTCGAAAACTATCCAGTGGCCACCTGATTAGAAAAGGGCCGCCTAACACTCCTGCCCGTGCCGCAGTGGGCCAGTCGGTTCAAGTCCGGCTGGTCTGTTGGGACTACAACGGGCAGGGAGTTTGTGCCTGCAAGCAATGCCGCTTCAAGCATGAGTGCTCCGTCTGCAGAGCCCAGCACCCAGCCCTTAATTGTAGCCGGGCATGCCCACAGCAAGGAAAACCCAGGGCACAAGCCCGGGAACGGCGATGCTGCCCCTCCAAAAGGGCCCCAGCCCAATTAAATTGGATGTGCTCAAAAGATGGGCCGCAGAGTATCCAGATAGGGATGCGGCCCACTTCCTGATTGAGGGGTTTGGATTGGGATTTCGTATCCCATTTGGGGGGAGGGGAGATGCCCGGTCTGGGCTGACAATCTCAGATCCCTGTGAGGAGCTGAGCAAATTGTGCAGGATAAAATTGATAAGGAGGTTAGGAAAGGGCGGGTCCTCGGCCCTTTCCAGTTCCCCCCAGTTGATAACCTGTGGGTATCACCATTGGGCCTAGTGCCCAAAAAGACCCCAGGAGAATTCAGGTTAATTCACCACCTCTCTCACCCGAGTGGTGCCTCCCTGAATGATGGCATCGCCCCAGACCTATGCACGGTGAAGTACACTTCCTTTGACGCAGCAGTGCGTATGGTGCGCACGTGTGGGGTGGCGGCGGAGATGGCGAAATGCGACATCAAGTCAGCCTTTTGCCTTCTCCCTGTACACCCAGATGACTTCGAGCTGCTGGGGTTTCAGTTTGGTGGAAAAATTTTCATGGACCGCGCACTCCCATTCGGATGCTCGGTGTCTTGCGCCATTTTTGAGTCCTTCAGTTCCTTTGTGGAGTGGTGCTTGCGCCGAGCTACGGGTCTGGCCACCACCGCGCACTACCTCGATGATTTCCTCTTTTTTTCTGTTGATTTTCTCCTTCCTAGCCTTGTCCTCCTCTGAACTTGTTCCAGTTTGTTGGCATGCTTCTTAAAGTGTGATACCCAGAACTGGACACAGTGCTCAAATACACAGTACTCAAAAGATATGACAGCATTTTTCAAACACTTGAATGCTAGTGATACAGAGGAGGGGCAGGGCCCGTATTCAATCATCCCAGACTTCATTTAATATGAAACAATTTTTTAAAAAAGTTTCATATTTCGTTTTTGTTCATTTTGTCCCCCCCCCCTTATTTTTCACTTTTTGTTTCTGTGCTCCTCCCAGGTCAGGGCAGCAATGTTTTAATTTAATTTAATTTAATTTTTAAATTCTTTTTAAAGTCCCCCATGCTGGAGGCTTTTTTTAAAAAAAAATTCACAGCTGAGAGGCGCTTGTTTCTCTGTGCCCCGTTTTTTACAAATATATATTTATTTTTTTAAAAAAACTTCTGGCTGGCCTACGGGCCAGACCTAGTTCTTATTTATTTATTTATTTATTTATTTATTTATTTATTTATTTATTTATTTATTGTCTGGCACCATTTTTTTAAAAAAATAATTTTTTGTTTTTTACATATTCCAGCAACAACGATGCGGCCCCTGGGGCCCAGTCGGCACTGTTTTTATTTTCTTTATTTTTTCTTGCTTTTATAATGCCAACCATGTAGCTCCCTGGCTGGATCGGCACTTTAAAAAAATTTTTTTTTTTTAAAAAAAAGTCCCCATGCAGGGGCCTTTTTTATTTCACAACTGAGAGGATTGGGACTCAAGGCAAGGTAAGTGCCAGGAATGAAAAATGAAATGAACAAAACAGAAATGTATGTTCCGTTTCATTTTTCTTTAATGGGTTGGTTCATTATTCATTTCGTTAGCTAACAAAATGAATAACAAATAACAAAACAAATTAAAAATTCATTTCATGCCCATCTCTATTCGTGATCTTCAGTATATCATCTGATGAACAGCAGTACATCACTTGGACACCATCAGATGGAGTGATAAAGACCGTCTTCTCAGTGGACTTTTTACATTAGTAAAGGACTGTGAAGGAATGTTCTTAACATGCAGATATTTGGATATTTTGTGCCTCTTGCATTGAATAACTTTTGATCCTCCTGCATAAACAGCTCATCTGTTTCCAGCTGTGTCACTATATTCTCATTGTTAAAATAATCCAAGCTTTCGATGGCAGCATCCTGAACCATCTTCATCAGGGAAAGCAAAATATCAGGGAAGGCAAGATATCAGCCAAAAGACTTGGCCGCTTGCCATTATATAATCCTGGGTCATTGTGGGGTGCTGGCTCTTTCTAGTTAACTTGCCCGAGCTCAGTTTGAATATTTATCCAGCTGGTGTTGATCAAACCTGGGTGTATTTAAGGTTAGCTTTGGTTTAATTTATTTCTTGCTTTCCTTGGTGAAGATGGCTCAGGATGCTGCCATTGAAAGCTTAGGTTATTTTAACAAGAAACATGTATTGACACAACAGGAAATCTATGAGCTGTATTTATGCATAAAATTTATTGTGAAAGACAGATCTTTTATTTTGTTTCCCCTATTTGTATCTCGTTTCACCCATATGAGAATATGTGATGATCAAGACACTATGGAGGTTGATGTGGAAATAACCGTGGCAGTACTAAAAGAACCGGCAAAACTTTGTGAAAGGTTTTGTGTATGCGTCATTTCCACAGAAATAGCTGCTGTAAAAATCAGAAACATCTTTTGGATTCAAGAGAAGAAAACCTAAGATCCTGAGAATTTCTCGTAATGACTATCTCCTCTTGCAGGTAACAATGAGGGCCTGATCACACCTGGCAAAATAAGCCTGGTTATACAAATATGTCTATATTTTAGATTGTTTCACAATTCCCAAGCCCATGGCACATGGACATGGCCAACATCAATTTATTTTCCTGGCTGTTTTAAATTGAGCTGATGATGTATCAATTGATTCCATACATGTTGAGCACGTGTGCATGCCCTTGTCAATTTATTTCCTGTGCAAAGGAAATGAATTTTTGGGCACTCTGGCTGCTTCAAGGCCACTGTGCTTGTATCCTTAATTTTTTTTTGACAGATATATTGGAAAATCAGCAGTAACTTCTGTCTCCTTCTGAGCAATATATTCATGTTATTTTTGCTGGCAGCCTAAAGGAGACCGCCTCCCCATCTCTTTGAATGAAGGATTGAGCACAGACATTTCTTGCACTGAACATTTTTTTTTTAAAAAAACCTGCTCTTGCAAAGTATTGTGTTTCTTTGCTCATGTAAAGTGACTAAAGGAGGGAGGAGGGAAGAAAAAGTGGAGGAAGAGAAGGCCCAGAGCTCTCTATTGCACCACAGATCAAATGTTCATGAAGGGTAATCCTTTTTCTGCCTTATCAATGGCAGAATGATAGGGTTTGTTTTTAAAAAAAGTATGATGTAGCACTGCTCCAGGAAACAAAAGAGAAAATAAATTGATTCCATGGTGTAGCCAGCAATAATATTTCATATAGGAAGAAATGAATTGAAATTGTTAAAGCCAGTGGGTACATTCTCGCTGGTACATATGCCATGTGTCTATGAACATAAATATATTGATACAACTGGCTTGGAATGAATCAGTATCACTGAGATTCTATTGGCAGATGTGATTAGGCCCTGAGCTAGTTTTCCAGTACCTTTAGTCCCTATAGGTTGAGAAAAGACAGCGCCTATCATAAGAACATATGAAGAGCAATGCTGGATTAGGCCAAAGGCCCATCAAGTCCAGCTTCCTGTTATCTCACAGTGGCCCCATCAAATGCCTCTGGGACTGCATGAGACTAGATATCTGTCTTCTGATATCACTCCCCTGCATCTGGCCCTAGTTTTAAGTCTGGAGATCACACATCTCCATCATCAGTCTTGGCCATCTTGGCTAGGGATGATGGGAATTTTAGTCAGACAATAACTGGGGACGCAAGCTGGGAGCCACTGTGTCGAGCACTTCCAATACAATAACATTGCCACAAAAGCTTGACATGTGTTTACAAATGAAATCAGAGATTATTAACAAGCTGCAACCAACATTTATTAGCACGCCTGGGAGCAGATTCCAGCCTCATGCCACTGAAGCCTGAAATTGTTCGACGCACAGATGAGCACAACAGGCGAGGGCAGCATCAGTACCTGCAGCCAGGCAGGCTAACGGTTGATGAGCCTTTGAAAGCCGTGTAATGAGAAATGTTTGTGCTGGTCTGCACCAAGGGAGAAGTTTGTGACCCCTGAAATAAAAAGCAGTGAGTGACGCAGTAGTCACAGAGGAAATGGCAAAACAAATCTATAAATGGTGGTCCTGATGGTCCCGTCTGTTCTGGGTTGCCACCAGCCCCAGTGGAGAACAAGAGAGGAGCTCTGAGCTGGAAACACACACTAAGATTATGACAGCACTGGCTCACATCCTCTCTTCTTCATGACATGACAGCAAGCAGGCTGTAATCTGGCGCCCGTCATCTGGGCTGATTATCTCTTGCTCCCAGCGAGAGCAGATATTAGATTCACTGCACCACCTACGGCAGCTCCAGATGGGGAGAATCAGGGTGGCAGGAAGCCTCTTCCCCATCCCCTTGCCTTCTGGAAGGGAAAGCACAGAGGAATGTGACAAAGATCAAACCACTCAGCACTGTCAGCCCATCTGCACTTCAAGCCCCTGTTCTTCTCTTGGAGGTGTGGCTGACTGCAGAACAGCTCAGCCAGCTGTTATGCTCGAGGATCCATGCAGAAGGCTGGGGAGATTTCCCAGTTGCTTGGTCCTCATCATGCAGGTTCTCTCTTTCTCTTTCTTGTTTTCTAGCTTTCTAGCTCTGGGTTTCCATCTAGATTTAGTATCTCAGCATATTTTTCTGAAGCCGCTGGGGAAGAAAAATCAAGTCACAAATCCTCACGGGCCATGAAGAAGAACAAAATGTGGATTGCATTTTGTGGGCAACATCTTCTTGATGGTGTGACTACACTGTCCCAAACTGTACAGAATGTAAAACTGAAGCAGAGCATCACCAATGATGCTGGTTAGTCTGAAAGACTCAAGGCAACTCCAAAGTGTGCAGCTGTTGTTCACCCACTATACGGGAGTAAAATGCATATCACAATAATCCTTTTGAGGTGGGGACGGGGCTTACTGGGTGTGCCTTCAGTACCCTGATGAACTACATCCAGTGGAAGCACAACCCAAACACTGACACTAACCTGAAACCCGGTTCCATTCAGACAGGGGTTCAACGTAAGAACATAAGACCAGCCTTGCTGGAACAGGTCACAGCCCATCCAGTCCAGCATTCTGCCTCACACAATGGCATTCAAAGAGTAGTTAATAACATATGTTTACAAACATCTTTTCAAAGCAATCCTATGCATGTTTACTCAGATATAAGTCTGACATGGATGTTAAAATTAGGCAATAGATTGCATCCTTAATTGTGCAAATAATCGTCTTTTCAATCTGACTGGTTTCTCCAACCCTGCATTAAACCCTAGAAAATCACTAGGAAACACCCTGATTCCTTTGTGCCATGGAAACCTGTTTTTCAATCCAGGGTGCACAGCAACCACGTAGATATTCTAAATTTCAGGGAAAATGCTCTGCATGTGCACAGAAAGATCATCCTCTTGATGGCTACAGCATAGGAGTGGAATCCAGCATTACACATGGGTTCAAAGGATAGTTTTGTATAGAAAGCTAAACACAGAGATGGAAGAACCTTGTGTAATGAAGCACATGAAACGTATGAAAAAACACAGACCTGGTTTGACTTAAATTTACTAAATTTACCTCTGGTTTCTCCTTGAGTTTGTTGAACTTCAGAAGAACCATGGAATACTGGCCATGCCTGACAGGGTACAGTATATATAAAATTTGGTATTGTTTTCCAATTTAATGCATTTCTGTGCCATTCTTTTTCTAATCCTAAAATTTACTGTTTCTCTCTGTGTTGCACAAATACACCCCTCACACGATGCGTACAGATGAAATGGCCTGGCATACCTCTAGCATTTGCTGTCTTCAGTGGCCAATTAAAGATATCCCCAAGGTTTTTAGTACATGCTTTCCTCTGTGCTTTCTAGAAGTCAACCAATTTTGCTGGTCCCTAAGGTGGTGGCTCAAGTTCTTTTGGAAAATGTATCTCCTAGGAAGGTTCTTAACGAACGACTTGTGGATTGATTTGGAGTCGATCTGCATGCTGATAATATCCTGCTATAAAAATAACTCCTAACTATGTTATTTCAGTAAATCACCACAGCAAACTTTATCCTCTCCCTATTTTCCTATTTGGGCCAGATGAACAACCTTGCTGTACTTATTCCAGTGCCACTATGGGAACTCTCTCTCTCTCTCTCTGAGTGTGTGTGTATAAATCTTGAAACCTGGGAAGGAGGAAGCACCTGTGCTTGGACCACCGACTGCCAGTGACATGAGGTGTGTAGCCTTTGCCCCAGAATAGACAATAGAATGACACAGCTCATAACATGGCCATTGCCAATGACTTATTTTAAGTTGGGGTTCACTGGAGATCTATTTTTATACACCGGTTTTATCCAAGGGTCTCTTTTCATTACATAGGTACAGTGGATAGCCACATACAACTTGGGATTTGGAGAAAAGGACTCCAAGTCAAGCCAACACATTTGTGTTGGGATTGGATTGGATTAACAGGATGCTTTGATAACTCACTGGTTTTGGTAACTGGCTACAGAGCCAGAGGTTGGAAGCTCAATTCTCCACTCGACCTCCTGCAAGGAGAGCCAGCCTGTGTGCCCTTGGGCAGGCTGATCCCAGATGATGGAAATGGTAAACCATGTATGAGTACTTGATGTCTAGAAAAGCCTGAAAAAAAGTTGTCATAAGTCAAAACTGACTTAATAGCACGTGGTGATGATGATTGGTTTCACAGCTAAGCAACAGCCATACTGGCAGTCCTCCAGTTCTGGAAGACATGTGAATATAAGTTTTTCAGAGAATTATCAACAAGTTCCCCAAATTACAATTCCAGGGTTTCGTGAACAAAGGATGCTGTGTGTGCTGACAGAGCTGAGCTCCCACACACATACGTGCATGTGCACACTCACACTCACACACACACACATAATTGTTAAAGTGTGTTGTCTTATACTACCAAAATGAAGATAAATCCAACTGAGCACTAGCTGAGGGAATAGCAGGAGTTCTCCAAGATCTAGCATACATATAGGATGGGAGACTCCTAGCTGGAGAATAGTACCTGTGAAAAATGTCTGTGAAGATTCTCAGTCATCCAGGTGAGTTTATCTTTAAGTTGAGTCACGGCTACTGGACTTCTTTTTTTGAGAGAGAGGAATAGAAACATTTTGTTGCTCATCCAATGACTGATGAAGCTGTTCGGATGAGCAATGAAATGTTTCTATCTCTCAAAAAGAAGTCCAGTAGCCATGACTCAACTTTAGGAGTACCTGTGAAAGGGATAAGGGAGTCTGACTGGACCACAAATTGAACATGAGTCAGCAGTGGCCAAGAAAGTCAATGGGATTCTTGGTTGCATCAACAGAACCATAGTATCTAGAGAAATGGAGGTGATAGTACCAATCTATTTTACTCTTTTTGGACCCCACATTGAGTACTATGTTTAGTTCTGTGCAACTTAATTTAAAAAGGATGTTGACAACCTTGAACGGGTCCAGGAGAGGGCGACCACAATGGTTAAAGGTATGGAAGAAATATCATATGAGGAATGGCTTAGGGAGCTGAGAATGTTTAGCCTTTAAAAAAAAGAAGGCTGAGAGGGCATATGATAGCCATGTTTAAATATATGAAAGTATATCTTATCTAAAAGGGGTCTGGTTTGTTTTCCATGTCTTCAGAGACTAGGACACGGGGCAATGGTCTCAAACCACAAGAAAAGAGGTTCAATTTAAATATTAGAAAGAACTTCATGACAGTTAGAGCTGTTCGGCAGTGGAATATGCTGCCACGGATGGTGGTGGAGTCTCCTTCTTTGGAGGTTTTTAAGCAGAGGCTGGATGGCCATCTGTCGGGGGGTACTTTGATGGAGGTTCCTGCATGGTAGGGAGTTGGACTGGATGGCCCTCAAGATCTTTTCCAACTCTTATGATTCTATGATTCTATGACTGTTGTGCCAGAGATTATTCTAACACCCACACACCCCACACACCCCAAGCTGCCAGGAAGCTTAAGCGCACAACTTAGCCTGCTTGGCCAGAATGTTGTGGTACCCCTCAACAGGCCCTCCTAAAGCTGGAGGGAAGCACTGAGAGGAAGTGGGAGATGCTGAATAAAGATCCTGGTCTTTAGCCTATCATTAGTATCTTCCATCATACTGCTGGGATTTGCTTGGAAATGTATGTAGTGGCAGAAATGTTTTAAAAATGGGGAGTACACTGGGCGAATTTTAAAAACATAAAGCAAAGCAAAATTCCCATTTTCTATGTTTTTCAACTCTTGTAAGACCTCATTGATTTTTTCCATGAGTGGATTGAAATGTGCAGTATTCATGGGGAGTAGTTTCAAGACTGCAGTCATGCACTCATTTAACATAGGGAGTGAACATGATAAGCATTCTGATGACAACTCGGTCCTAAAGAGATCTATTCAGAGGCAATTCCTAGTTATCTCAGTGGAGCTCCTCCCAGGTAGATGTGTAAAGAACTGCCATCTTAAGCATTCTTTTTACCATTTTCTTTGCCCCTACAGAAGCCCCAAGGAACATATGTAGCTGGTAGTGACCCTCCAAACATTTGTGAACTGCAGCTCCTGTAATCCCTCACAACTCCCTGGCTGTGTTGGCTAGAACTGATGAGAATGGCTGGTCAAAAAATATCTAGAGGGTCAATTACAATCATTCACCTCTACCATAGACATTACAAAGATGTTACTAGGTCCAGCACAAACACTACAACCCTTTTGATATACAAACATCAAAAGATCCCTTATCAGTAAATGTCAACAGAATAAAGCTGCAGATTTCCCTTGTGAAAAGGATATATTCCTCTTTGTACCTTCTAGTGCTGTGTTCCATCGTCAAATCATCTGAGCTGGAACTGATTGTGTAAACATTGAAATGAAAAATGATGTGTGTGTGTGTGTGTGTGTGTGTGTGTGTGTGAGAGAGAGAGAGAGAGAGAGAGAGAGAGAGAGAGAGAGAGAGAAGAATCTAAAACGTTTTCTTTTTTTTAGATATTTCAAATTACACAAAAGACTTCATCTGACTTCCTCCACCACTGGCAACTATCTAGTTTAATCTATTAATTGTATGGGATGAAACCTTTCCTGGATAAAGAATGGCATTGTTTTTTTTTGCAGATGGATTTAACAGATTGTTGTCACTACAGCACCACCAGATTCCCTTTAATCCTTCAGTGGGTGTCTCCAAAATTTCCATCTCACTAATGAGTTTTGAGAGAGAAATATTGCCAAGAGTACCTAAATTTATTGCCTCAGCTTTTATCTCTGCAAGTTAAAAATATGTTCAGGCTCTCCTGTGCCTACTCAAATAAGTCTCCAGTAGTTGAGCCAGAATGGACAAAGGTCTCCCAGTCTGAACAGAGAACAGTCATTTGGAAGGGTGATGATCAATGGTTCATTCTTCAACTGAGAGAAGGTAACAAGTGATCAGTCCTAGGCCCAGTGCCCTTCAACATTTTTATTAGTGACCTGGATCAGGGAATTCTAATTAGATTTGCGGATGACACAAAACTGGGTGGAACAGATAATACTGTGGAAGACAGAAACAAAATTAAAAATGATCAAGATAGGTTTGAGCTCTGGGATGAAAACAACAGAATGAAGGGATAAATGTGAAGGACTGCATGAAGGAAAAAGAAATCAAACACAGAGTTATAAAAAGGAGGATACTACTCAGCAAGTTTACGTGCAAGACAAATGATGGAATCATCATAGATCACAAGCTGAATATGAGCCACCATGTGATGTTGCTACAAAAAGGCAAATGCTATTTCAGGCTGAATTAATACAAGTATGGTCTGCAAATTCTGGGAGGTGCTAGTTCCCCTCTATTCAGCAGTGGCTAGGCCTTATTCTGATTACTGTGTTGAGTTCTGGATGCCACACTTCAAGAGGTATACTGATAAATAGGAGCAAGTTCAAGGGGGGGGGCAACAAGGATGATTAGGAAAAATCAAGACTTGTGAGGAATAATTGAAAGAACTGCTCATGTTTAGCCTTGAGAAAAAGACGGCTGAGGGGAGACATATGATAGCCCTCTTCAAATACTTGAAAGTCTATCAGACAGAGGAGGGACAAGATCTGTTACAGGGGCAAGAATGTAGGACATGTAAGAATGGGCTCAAATTACAAGAAGACTGATTTTGGTTGAAAAATCAGGAAAAACGTATTAACTGTTAGAGCAGTATCACAATGGAACCAGCTACCTCAAGAGGTGGTGAGTGATCTCAAGAGGCATTCAAGAAAAAAAATTACACAACCATCTGGCAGATGAAAAATGGAAACAAAATGGAAACAAAAAAAATGGAAACAAAAGCGGTGCCATAAGACATTGGCAGAATAAACATTTACAAGATAAAATAGATGTGCTGCTTAATTTGTTTCCAAAGGCATTTAAAAGATTATGGAAGAGAGGAAATAGTGTCCATGCCTGAGAGAATATTGGAGCAAAGATAAGCTGACTCCTCAGTCTTCCAGGTTTTTTTTTCATTCAATTACCAGCTATTTCGGGAATACTTTGTGATTTTATTACACCATATATGGCACTTGATTTCAGTATTTGAGATTCTGTACTGTTCAGGATGAAGAGCTGAGGTCAGTGGTGATAGTGAGAGATGCATCTTTGTCTTATTCATTCATTTTATTTACAATATTTCTATCCTGCCTTCCTCTTTAATATGGTCCCCTGATGGCTTGCATTATTCAGGAAATATTAAAAGCTAAAAAGCAACTGTAAGCATACAAATAATTAAAAAGATTAAATAGATGCCACCATTAAAAGATACCACACTACAACAATTGTAAACAGGAGCAACTCTAAAAAGACACATTAAGAACAGTAAGGCGCAACCATCCATTTAAACACCCCCATTCAGGAAACCCGCTAATCACATAGGCTAAACAGTATCCATCTAAAAATTCTTAAAGAACCCAAATATTGAACAGCTCATCTTCCACCACTGAGGATTGGGAAGTGGGCAGTAATACACTCATTTTAAAAGGGGATCTAGGAGGATATAGGAAATTTCTATCTAGCTAAGTGAACTTGAGTTCTTGGAAAATAAGGGCAAGTATTATTATTATTATTATTAAACATAATTCAGCTGGCAACCTGGTATGTTTTTGAACTACAACTTCCATAGACCTTCATTGTTGGCTATCTTGGCTAGAACTGCTGGGAGTTGTAGTCTTGCCCATGTTATAGGAGAATAAATCTTGCAGAAAAGAAACAAGCATGGTTTCTGCAAAGTAAAGCCGTGTAAGACAGTGATAATAGATATCCTGAGAGTGCTGAAAACCATGTGGATAGGATGATCTTGTAGATTATATACATATTTAGACTTCCAAAAACTTTTGATAAAGATATTCACCAGGAACTCCAAAATACACATCATAGTCATCAGGTAAAGCAAGAAGCAACAACAGGTAGGGAGCCACTTCCTTGTAGTGGGCATGGCTGTCACCTCTCCTTTTCTGGATCAGCATCCCCTTTCTCCCAAACCATCAAGGAAGTGAGCAACAGACTTGCATGAGGAAAAATGGTGAAAGGCTATGTGCAAGCTCCAACTTATGTGTTGGACAACTATGAGATAAGACAAAGGTTCATATAATAGACCAATAAAAAGCAAAAACAAAGCAAAATGTTCTGCCTACTGTATATAGCACACCATAGTGCTTAAAGCACTGCCTGGGCAGTTTGAAATGACATCTGCGAGCTGGCAACTCATGTTTCCTAATTGGGAAGGATAGAAGTCTGAGCCAACCAACAGCCGGCTACCTGGGATTGAACCACGGGTCATGAGCACAGTTTTGGCAGCAGTACAAAAGTTTAACCACTGCACCATGAGGCTCCTCAGTAAAACACTGATGGATAGAAAGCAGAGATTAGGAATAAACAGACAGCTCCCACAGTGGATGGATATAAGACATGTTCTCGCCTACGATCTCTATATGGCAGGGGTACTTTTTAGCTTGTTCACAAATAGAGATGGGCACGAACCAGAAAACCCATGGTTCAGGTTCGTCTGGTTTGGGCCCACCCTTGATTCGGTTCACGTTCGGGTTCAAATGAATTTTTAAAAATTCGGGTACTTACCGGTGGCGGCAGAGGCAGTGGCAGTGGCAGTGGGTTCAGGGGCTCCTCAGCGGATCCTGGCCCCTGCTGCAGGGGCTTTTTGAGGCACTGACATGGGGCCAGTGCCTCTTCCCCCCCCCCAGCACCCACTGTCCGTGCTCTGGGCAAGGAAGCAGGAGGCGACCCAAGCCAGAGGAAGGGGCAGCAGAGGCAGCGGGTCCCGGTTCACCCAAGCACACATCCTCCTCCCCGAACCGGCCTCACCTCTCCCCAGGAACCGGGTCGCCTCCTCGCCCAGCCTTGGAAGCCGAGGCTCCCAGCAGCAAGGACGCTGGCATAGAAATGCCTGCTTCATGCCGCCAGCTCAGCGCCCCAGTCCTCTCCCTCTGCCTTTTTAACTTCTGGGTTCAGGCCCCGCACTACAGCTGTAGCACTGTGAACCAGTGCTGTCTTCTGCTGTTCAGTGAAACTTGGTTGAAAGCTTTTATTCCAAATTCTTTTCTGGAATTAACAGGATACCCACTGTTTCGTCATGATAGAACAAAGGACGCTGGAAAAAGTAGAGGAGGGGGGTTGTGTGCATATGTGAGTAATCGCTGGTGCACAAATTCTGTGGTGGTTGATAGCCATTGCTCCCCATCTGTGGAATTTATGACACTCAAATGCAGACCCATATACATCCCCTGTGAATTTACAGTAGTCTTGATAACTATAGTGTATATTGCACCTGATGTGAATATGAACGAGGCATTGGATCTTTTGCATGATGCTATAAGCAGACAAAAACACAAGTATCCTGAAGCTGCATTTATCGTATGTGGGGACTTTAACCAGGCAGATTTGAAAGTGGTTCTACCGAAATTCTATCAACATATTAAGTGTGCAACCAGGGGAGAAAGGACTTTGGACAGATTGTACATGAATATCAAACAGGCCTATAAGGCAGAACCATTAGCACACTTGGGCCAATCCGATCATGTGTCTCTACTTCTGACTCCTGTTCTGAATATATTCCTTTGGGGAAGCGGATGCCAATAATAAAGAGAACTATCATGATATGGCCAGCAGGAGCATCTCAACAGCTGCAGGATTGTTTTTATGACACTGATTGGGAGGCATTTGCCCAACAGGATTTAGAGACTTACACTGAGGTAGTGTTGGACTATATCAGATTTTGTACTGACAGTGTAACTCAAAAGCGCCAGGTAAAGATCTATCCAAACAGGAAACCCTGGATGACAAGGGAGGTTCAGGAGCTGCTAAAGGCAAGAAATGCTGCTTTTAGAAGTTGAAACAGGTAGTGCAGCCAGAGCAGATCTGAAGAGGGTCATCCGTGTGGCTAAAGAGGCATACAGGCAGAGACTGGAGAATAACTTTCAGCGTAACAACACTAGGGATGTGTGGCGAGGTGTACAAGAAATGACTGGGTACAAATCTAAAGTTTCCCCAGTAGCTGAGGGAGGGGTATCTTTGGCAGAGGAATTGAATGCCTTTTTTGCCCGTTTTGAAGCAACATCAGTAGGGACATCAGCAGAGTTCCTGCCACCTTCACTATTGTTATCAGCATCGGCACAAGGGAATGTAATTTTTAATGTGGAGGAGGGAGAGATGAGGAAGGTGTTAAAGGGGATCAATCCAAGGAAGGCTACGGGGCCAGATGGAGTTGCCGGAAGGGTATTGAAGGATTGTGCAGATCAATTAGCAGGAGTTTTCACTGGGATTTTGAATCGATCCCTACCCCAAGCTATTGTGCCGTCATGCCTAAAGTCTGCCACTATTGTTCCGATACCAAAAAAACCAAATCCAGAAAACTTGAATGACTTTCGTCCAGTAGCACTTACACCTGTAATCATGAAGTGCTTTGAAAAGTTGGTACGGAACTATGTTATTGCCTGTTTACCAGAGGGACTGGACACATTCCAATTCACCTATAAAAAGAAGAGATCAACAGAGGATGCTGTTGCCCGTGCTCCACATGCTGAAAATCAACATCAAGAGCGGGGGGGGGGGGGCTATGCTAGATTGCTCTTTGTGGATTTTAACATCATTCTTCCATGACGTTTGATCTCTAAACTGGAAGGTCTAGGGCTTCCACCCTTGTGGATGGACCTTGGATTTTCTGTCAGAACGTTCTCAGAGGGTCCGGTTGGGCCCTTACACCTCTAATCCTCTTAGTACCAACATTGGAACACCACAGGGATGTGTACTTAGCCCTCTCCTTTATATTCTTTACACATTTGGTTGTGTCTCTGCCTATCCTAGCAATAGGCTCATTAAGTTTGCAGATGACACAACTGTGATTGGGCTCATCGCTGGCAAGGAGAGTGAGATGGCTTACAGAGATGAAGTGGAGAGGTTGACCAAGTGGTGCAGAATAAATAACTTGCACCTAAATATAAAGAAAACAAAGGAGTTTGTCTTGGATTTTAGGAGGCAGAAAACTGATATTCAACCACTGGTGATTGATGGGACTGGTGTGGAGAGGGTTACAGGTTTTAGATTTTTGGGCATTGAGTTACAGGAGGATCTATCCTGGAGTATCAACACAAGGGGGCTTGCAAAGAAGGCTCAGCAGAGACTATTTTTCTTGGGAACTTTAAGGAAAAACCATATTCCACAAAAGCTGCTGCTGGCCTTCTATCATTGTGCAATTGAGAGTGTACTTACTTACGGGTTATGTGTGTGGTATGGAAGTTGTACCCACCAGGATAAGACAGTGTTGCACAGAATCATAAGAATTGCAGACAGTATTGTGGGCTGTTCACTCCCCACCCTAGAACAAATTTATACTACCAGGTGACACTGTAAAGCATTAGATATATTAAGAGATCCATCACATCCTGGTCATCGCCTCTTCGAGTTGCTGCCATCGGGATGGAGATATAGAGTACTGAGGGCAAGAACAAACCGTCTCAAAAATAGCTTCTTTTTTAGAGCAATATTGGCCTTAAACAGAAATTCTGGACTTTGAAGTCAGCTTATTTTATATGTCATATTTTAGTCATTTTATATGTCATATTATTATGTGTTGTACCTATTTTTAAATCTATGTGAAATGTTTTAAATAGGTTGAATATAGGAACCACAAAATTTCGTTGTTCCTGCAAGGGGGCAATGACAATAAAGATTCCTATTCCTATTTTTGTTTGTTTGTTTGTTTGTTTTCCCTTTCAGCGCCGACCGCGCCGCCCCTCGGGCCTGGTTGGTGCTGGTTTTTCTAATTATTATTATTTTTTATTTTAGGGTGCTAACCGGGCCACCGTTGTGGGCCGGTTGATGCTCTCCCTTTTTAAAAAAAATATTTTTATTTTATTTTAGTCCCCCCCCCCCACTTCCGGGTTCAGGCCCCCTGCTACAGCTGTAGCACAGGGCTTTTGTTTGTTTGTTTTTGTTTTCCTTTCAGCACCAACTGCATGGCCCTTGGGGCCTGGTCAGCACTGGTATTTTTTTATTATTGTTATTTTAACTTAGGGTGCCGACCAGGCCACCCTTGGGGACCAGTCGGCACTCCCCCTTTTAAAAAAAATATTTTTATTTTATTTTTGTCCCCCACCACTTCTGGATTCAGGCCCCATGACAGCTGTAGTGTGGGGCTTTTTTGTTTTTGTTTTCCTTTCAGCGCCAACCACTGGCTTATTTTATTTTATTTTATTTTTATTTTAGGGTGCTGACCAGGTGACCCTTGGGGCCTGGTCGGTGCTCCTTTTTAAAAAACTGTACCGACCACATGGCTGTGCTACAGCTGTAGCGCGGTCATCGGCTCCCCCCTCCCTTGTTGCCATCCCAGAAGCCAGGAAGACCAGACCTCCGGACCAGCACCAGGTAGGAGACATCTCCACCCCCATTAACGAAACGAACCTAACCAAACCAATTTTGCTCCGTTGGGTTCATTTTGTGTTAAATTTGCCCCTAGGGTCATTATTCGTTTAATTATGTAACGAAACAAATAATGAAACAAAAGAAAATTCATTTCTTTCCCATCTCTATTCACAAATTATCTGGAGTTGGGAGTGAGCAGAGGAAGGGGTCCCACTGAACTCACAGAATGGGGAACAAAACCACAACATAATTCAATACAGTTACACTGGTGCACACTGCTGTGCCCCTCCAATCCAAATCAAGCAGATGAACCTCAAAGCTATAACGAGGGGGTTGAACTGACAATGGCTGGTCAAGAAAAGGATCTGCATATCGTATCTCAAAAAAGAAAAAGAAACATGAGTTGCATTCTTCTCCCACTCAAAATTATTTTAAGAAGGGATTAAAACACATCTTTTTAGAGTGGCCTATATTGGCCAGCCTGACATGCTACACTGTTTTTAATCTGTATTCTTTTCTAATCTTAGTTTTAAATGCATATGGTATATGATGTTTCTTTAGCTAAGCGTAGGGTTTTTTTTCCTGTTTTTATTCTTTTTAAATGTCTTCAAAGCACCCTGAGCACTATCACTAATGGAAAAGCAAGGTATGAAGTAGAACTGCATGAACTGCAGTCTGTCAATTTGGCCCATTTTGGTACCGTGCTTGCACTGGTGCTCCGAGGGCACCACACACACCCCTCTTCCATCTCCCCTGCATGCTTTCCCATTCCTCAATCTCTGCACACTTCAGTTCCCTGCCTCCTCAACAGAACCACCCATTCACTGATCACAATGGATGGTCCCCTCCTTCTCTTCCTCTGGCCACCCACCCAGACAAGGAGGAGAGGCAAAGAGGTATTTATTTGTTTATTTATTTTTCACACTTGTATACTGCCCCATTTCCCAGCGGGAACTCTGGGCGGTTTACACAAAAATTAAAAATAGCAGCATCAGCAGAACCGTAGGCAAGAGGTGAGAAAAAAAAAGGCTATACTCCCCTAGCAATTTCCAAAGGTGTCCCTAAATAGCCAGGTCTTCAAAGCTTTTTTGAAGGATGACAACGAAGGTGCCTGACGTAACTCGCTCGGCAAGGTGTTCCAGACTGGCGGGCCAGCCACCGAGAAGGCCCGCTTTCTGGTGGCCACTTTATGGGCCTCCTTGGGGTGGCGACTTGGAGCGAGAGAGCCATAGAGGATCAGGTGGGTTGGGCCAACTCTGATCGTCGGGAAATACACTCTGCCAGATATCCAGGGGCCAAGTCGTGGAGGGTTTTGTAAACCAAAACCAACACCTTGAACCTTATTCGGGAGGCAAAGGGCAACCAGTGCAGATGAGCCAGGATGGGGGTGATGTGATCAAACCTGCCCGGACCAACCACCAGCCTGGCCGCTGCATTCTGGACCCGCTGCAGTCGCTGAACAAGGTTCAAGGGGAGCCCCATGTAGAGGGCGTTAAAGTAATCTATTCTTGATATGACCAGCGCCTGCACCACTGTCCTCAGGGAGTCCCCATCAAGGTATGGGCGAATCTGGGTGATAAGCCTAAGATGGTAAAAGGCCAACCTGGTCATGGCTGCCACCTGGGATTCCAGGGACAAATCCAGATCCAGGACGACACCCAGACTCCTCACTCTTTGCGCTAGCTCGAGGGCGGACCCACCCAGACTGGGAAGAGGGCCACTGTATCCATCCGGGCCACCCCCAAAGAACAAAACCTCAGTCTTTCCAGGGTTGAGCCTGAGTCTGTGAGCCCTGGTCCAGTCCAAAACTGCGGCCAGGCAACGATCAAGGATCTGGACGGCCTCCACTGCAGAGGTGGAAAAGGAGAGATAGAGCTGCGTGTCATCAGCATACTGATGACAGCAAGCTCCAAAACTCCGAATGATCTCAGCCAGCGGCCTCATGTAGATGTTGAAGAGCATTGGGGAGAGAGCCAACCCCTGAGGCACCCCACAAGAGAGTGTCCAGAGGGACGACAAATCACCCCCAGGCTCACACACTGGGTGCGGCCCTCAAGGGAGGAACGGAGCCAGCCGAAGGCCAGACCCTGATCCCCACCTCAGAAAGCCACCCCAGGAGGATACCGTGGTCGACGGTATCAAAGGCCGTTGACAGGTCGAGAAGGACCAGCAGGGTAGAGCAACCCCTGTCGGCCCTCCTCAACAGATCATCTTGCAGAGCAACCAGGGCCGTCTCAGTCCCGTGACGCGGCCTAAACCCAGATTGGAAAGGATCCAAGACATGGTTCTCCTCCAGGAACGACTGGAGACACAGGGCAGCGACTCACTCGATCACCTTGCCCAAGAAGGGAACATTGGCTATGGGACAATAGTTAGACATATCGTCTACAGCCAGGCCAGATCTTTTGATAATGGGCTTGACCACCATCTCCTTCAGAAGACTGGGAAAAATCCTGTCTCTGAAGGATGCGGTGGCAATTAAGGCAGCCCATTCCAGCATGCTCCCTCCGACGGTCTTAATCAGCCAAGAAGGGCAAGGGTCGAATGGAGAGGCCGCAGACCTGCAGTGTCCCAGAGCCCTGGAGGCGTCCGCTGATGTGACAGGCCCAAACTCAACAAACTGGGGCGACTCAGGCGGTGTGGCACCGGCCGCAACCGAGGGCAGATCCATGCAACCGGCATCCAGCTCAGTATGGATGGCCTCTATTTTAGATTTTAAAAAGGCTGCAAATGACTCACTAGTGAAATCACTAGGAGGAGGCCCTAGTGAGGTCTCGAACCACCCGGAACAGTTGAGCCTGACGGTTCGAGGCCTCACCAATTCTCAGGGAAGCAAAAGATCTCCTTGCGTCCCTGATCGCCCTGACATAGGTACCCATCTCTAGTACAAACAAACAAACATTGAAATGAGCAAGACAGAAAGAGAATGGGAGAGGGGCAAGTGCCAGAAATTATACATGCCCAGCTCATGTATTATTATGGATCCAAACAACTGCCAGTCCTTACAAGCATGAAGGATTAGATTCTTGAGATTAGCCACCATCTGAAACTTAGCCAATTTGCAGTTATTCCAAATCCCACACATGCCTCCCCCCCCCAAAAAAAAATAAAACTACAGATGTTTGGAAGTCCTAGGAAAAATGTGTCCATTTGATACATACTCTGGTGTGCACAAGCTTTATACTAATGTTTTCTAAAAACAAGGGTGTGTGGTTTCTGCAGATACGTATCTGAGGTATCTAACCCTATCCCTAACCCCCTAACCCATATCCCTGACTCCATGGGGATTATAACAGAGGGCAGTATCAATTGTCATGGGGCCTGCACAAGTGGGTGTCTGTGCCACATATGGATATTCTGTGATCATGCAGGGGGCCTCTGGCTCACACCTGGTGGCCTACAAATGCTTGCCCCAGTGGTGTCAGCCAATGCTTGCTGTTGGCCTAGGAATGCTTGCCTAAAACTGCCTCCAAGACACCATAGCTCTTCACTCAGCCTTTCCTATTTTATTCCTCAGGACTAGAATTGGATCAAGGACAAGCTCATTTTCCAGTGTTGATTCTCAGGATGCATGTGCTCAGCTTCCAGTGAACGCCCGAATGTTTCTTTTGCTGGCAGCCTCAGTCCCATTATCTGAACAGCAGGCTGTTCCCTGTCTGCTTCCGCACATCGGTTATGACACTATCCTGGAATCGGAACAGAGGACAGAGCACTTACTTTTTCTCCAGCTGCGACAGGCTCAGCAGTGCCGACAGCAGTAACAAGCGGCATGCTTGTCAAAGAGCTAAGCAAACCTGACTGGTCCAAACCAAAAGGATAGAGTGAGCCTGCTCTTGGCCTTGGGACTTGAGGTCGCTTCCCTGCTTTTGAGCTGATGGCTTTTCGTTTTTGTGACCAGATCAAACAAAAGGCAGCACGATGTTCAAAGGGAGCTCTGGTCTTGCCAGGCCTTGCCATTCATCACCTGGTGCATGGCCAAATTCCTTCCACAGGAGAGACCTTTAGGTAAAGACAGGGTGATCTGCCAAGCAATGACAACACGGGTAGAATTGCATTTGCTCTTTCTCTTGTACCACAATACACAGTTACAGGAAAGAATTGCTTATGGACTTTTCCAGAGAATGGCAGGGAGTGTGCAATTAGAATGGCATTAAAGGCTGGACTTCATGGTAACAGCTAAGTAGTTACAGTGTGATTAAACAAAGGTGACATATTAGAAGTTTCTTCCCCCTAGTTAAAGTAATAGCAATCCAAGCTGCCTCGAGTTATGTGTGAGCCGGCTCTACAATGATAAGCATAGAGATTTGCCCTTTATGAGACTCCTGGTTTCCTAGGGGATGTGTCCTCCTGTGGTGCTAAACTCCTGCTTATCCACTGGGATTCTTTGAAGAAGGTAGTGAAGGTAGGGGTGGCTTTCTGTTCTCCTGGATGTCCATCACAGGAAAGAGCTGGGTGGAAGTCCCCTTTTCAAAAACTGTCCCCTTTTTCACCCAGGCTCTTTCATTGTAGAAGATCAGCATACAACTCTTGCCTACCTTATGGACAGGAAAGCCTTGCTGCAAAGAATAAGTAGATAGATACACCATTTAGAAACCTGACTGCTGGGAACTGAGAAAGTGGGAATACACAGATGACCTGAGAAGAGAATAGAAGAGCCCTACCTCATAGAAAGAAAGCAGGCACCAAAAGCCTGCTGATGTAAGTATTGAATAGTATGACCTGATTGGGCCCCAGTAGAATAGTATGTAGAACTAAGGAAAAGGGCGCAACTGCTCACGGCAGAGTAAAAGGCCAGCAAAAAAATTACAGAGCCTACCTAGTAGAGAAAGAAAGCTCTGAATGTGCTGATGAGGAAGAAGGCTATAGCACCCACAGCATAAATGAATATGTGATTGTAGCACATGTGGATAAAATATACATGAGGTTGACTCTGTTTCTAATGAGTGAAGCCTGCTTCGTACTTATTTGTATTAACAAAACACACTTGAAGATTTCAAGCAATGTGGAATGATAATAAGACATGTAAATATAAAGCAATACATAAAATTAAGGCATAATATTTGCATTAACCCTAAAAATAGATGGTTGAAGAGCCACAAGTCTGAACAACACAAAAAGCTTTAAAATCTTCAGCCAGCAACTAAAAATAGCTATTGTTGGAACATATCTGACACTTTTTATAAGCCTGGGCAGTGGCAGGGGGAGTGTGTGTCTTCTGATGGGCTAACATATCAAAAGGGGTCTGTCTATATGAAAAAATGTAGGCTTTCAAATAAGCAGGTTTAAAAATAGATACAGTAATATGGAAAAAATCGTGGTTTCTTTGCTTGGGGCACAAAGAGAGATGGCACTGAAAGGACAAAACCAAGGGTTGCTTTATTTAAATGGCATTTAAAAGTTATTTGTTTACCTGGACTGAGGTGAAATAATGATGCCTATAATTACAAAAATAACAGGTAGCTAGCTATCTGTTGGAGATCTGGAAGTTGAGTCATTGCAACTGGAGTTTTCTTGGGGGAGTGAAACGTTTCACTGCTCATCCAAACAGCTTCATCAGTCTGAAGAAAGCGAGTTGCGAGTCCTCCATTTTATAGTTCACCTTGACCTCATGTCACCCTGGTCTGAAATAGGCTCATAAGAACAGCAATGGCCTGAATAGGCTCATTAGGTGGCTCAATCTCTCAAGAAAAGAAGTCCAGTTGCCATGATTCAAATTCCAGATAAACTCATCTGGATGACTGAGAACCTTTACAGATAAATCTGTTGGAGACTAGAGATGGGCACGAATAAAAAAAATGGCATTTCATTTGTCGTTTGTCGTTTAGGGGGTCCGTTTTGGTTCGTTTCCGTTTTTCGCAAATTTTTTGCAAAAAATCATTTTCATTTTCGTTCGTTTTGTTACGGTTTTGTTACCATTTATTTCAATTTTTTGTGATTTTTTTTTAGCTTTTAAAGCAGTTCAATGTCTTGCCGTAATGAAAACAAAACGGACGACAAAATTTCTGGTGTTTCTGTTCATTTCGTTTCATTTTAGAGATAAAATTCGTTTGTCGTTTCGTTGCGTAACGAAATGAAAAAACGAAAACGGAAACGAAAAATTGTTTGTTTCATGCCCATCTCTATTGGACACATAAATCCAAGACCATGAAGGATAGTTACCTAGAAATAGGCATGGGTACAATACTAAGTGGACTTTGAAGCTGTGTATTTGAAAATAAATTTACTTTCCTCATGCATTAATAGTGTATCCATGTATTTGAAGATTACAGAACCCTTTCCCAGTCACTAGATGGCAGGGTTTCCTACCCATCACTCAGGCTTGTAGCTTGTACCTTGAAGGTGCGGAGGAGATTATATAGTCCATGGGATAGTGTTGTAGGGCTGCCTCATCCCCTGCTTTGGGGCATCCTATCTTCATGGACAAGGAATGGGGAGGCCCCTTACCCAGAAGACTGATGGAAGGCATCATGGGCCCCAGAAGCTGTGGCAGTTGTACAACTTTGTTTGAAGGCTTTCACATGTCAAACTATTGCAACCCCCTGCAGCAGACCATAATATTTTTATTAATGGCCCATGAAGTAGTAAGAGGGTCCTAAACAGAAAACCTGCTAAAAAGCTCAGGCTTCTCCATAATTATTTGGGAGACAAAATTCTAGTAAAATCTTCAGTTAAATTCCTACCCAAGGTTATACAGAAATTAAGTCCAGTTCTGTGTAGGAGTTCAGCCTCAAGCCCAGGTAGCGGATTCTCAGTTAGTATTACCTTGAAAGTGTTTCTAAACAAGATTTTACATACGAAGTGGAAGTAATATATGACATCTATATTTTTTGATGTCTAGTCAATTCTCCTATCTCATGCAGGTTTATTACATTTATTTATTGCTAAAGGATATAAAATGCTTTTCCTTTATTACTAAGGCTATAACCTTGTTTGTCCTTCTCTTTAATTCATTTAATATTTTACTCAGGAACACAGACTTGATAAATTTACTTTTTATGTTTGCTGCAGAAATATGTTGCAATAACAATGTAACAATTCAATCCTGTCTACACTTTCCTGAGAAAAAACGCTTCACTGCAAATTCCTTCTGAATTGCCATGCAGTTTTCTTGTTTAGTAAGGATTTTAAAGTTTTATGGTTTATAATATATGGTAGTAGTGATGGTGGTGGTGATGGTGGAGTGTTTTATGGCATGACTGTATATGTACACCACGGTTTGCTTTGAAATACATAGGACATTATTAATCAAACAATTATTCCTATTTGGTTTTTAGACACCTTCTTGTTCCTTTGCTCTTTTGATCCTGGCATCTTGAATTTTGCCATATGTGTTACAAGTTCAGAATGGCAAAACACTCCTGTTTTAATCAATCCCAGGTGAGAATGCTATTCTTTTTTTTCCAGATTGCAAACTAGAGAACCTTAGATTATTTGTGATACAGTATTAACAATAGAGATGGGGATGCTTTTTTTTAAAAAAAAATGAATCACCATGATTCATGGGAACTCATGAATTAACAAATTTATTTATTAATAAATTTACAGTGATAATAATCGATAATCGATAAACTGATGAATAAATATATCTTCCATTTAAAATGCTTCAAAAATTTCCCTGGCAACTATAGTAGATCCCCCAGATTTTCAGAGATGCTTCCTTTGCTTCTCTTCTATAAGGCCTAAAAGATTGGTAAACCTTGGGGTTTAGACATCCAATCTGTGAACCGCCAAAGAGGGCCCCACAGGAAAGTGACACCCAGGTTCCTGGAGACTTTAAATTTACAGAAAGGCTTCTCACAACTCTTTTCTACACTCCCTCAAAGTTTGATGGATAGTAGGTCTCTAACTTCTGAGTTATACACCCATAAAGTGGGAGGCCCAAGGAAAGAGCCCTTCCCCAATTGGGTTGGGAAAACCCAGTCTTCACCAAACGTAGAAGGACTGTAGAGGAGATTCAGAGGAAGCGTCTCCATAAGTTTGGAGTCTCTGAGTGCCTGGGGAGAACTTTCCTTAGGGGCCCTATTTGGGGGTGCATAACTTGTTGGGATTGTAGAGAGGATTGGTGTCTCTAGTGGCCTTGGGAGCCATTTTATAGGCTGACGAAGTGAAAAATCAACAGTTGCTAACATTCATCAATTTGTATTTGTTGGAGGGCTCAATTTATGATGAATACGAATTGACATATTTTGACGAATCAGTCAAATTCATCAGAAAACATGATTCATTTTTTCAATTTATCCCAATCTCTACTGTCATATCCTGGAATACTTGCACCCACATTTTCAAAGTCAGTGACATCACCTGTGTTCTCTAACCAAGCAGATATGATCTGTTGTAAAATGAGGGAAATGTTCAAAGGAACAACTCTCAGATTTCGCAGAGGAAGTATTGCAGCATGAGGGGGGGGGGTCTAAAGACACACACATTCAGATCTCAATATTAATCCTGGAGGTGGCAAATCAGGGAATTATTTTGAAGTGCAGACACACTGAATTTGTAAACCATTGTCTGGAGAAAGACCAAAGCCAACAGGCTAGCTCTTTGCTATTGTTGCGACATCTTTTTGTCATGTGATTCCTCCTGCCTCTTCTCTATCCCACTGTAAATAAAGCAGTGCTTCCCAATGTTGGGTCCCCAGATGTTCTTGGACTAAAACTCCCAGAAGCCTTCACCATTAGCTGTGCCAGAGTTCCTCACAATGCAGATGGGGATAACACTGCCACAGTTATGTCCCTATCATACTGCTGCCAAGACCTCTAGGTGCCTTGGGAGCTATTTTATAGCCCAACAAATTAACAAATAAAAAAAAATCTAAAACTTTGTCAATCATATTCATCAAGGAACTGCATTTATGACAAATATGTATTGGTAAATTTTGTGAATCTGCCAAATTTGTCAGAAAACACAATTCGTTTTTCAATCTGTCCCCATCTCTAATTAACAATCTGGGGGCCATTTTAAACAGTAACACTAGCCCTTCTCCTTCTACTCACCATCCTCCCCCCCTCATTCATGGGACTTCAATATTGCTGACAACAAGATAAGAAAAAAAGAAAATGGAAGGTGTCAGTATGAAGTACAGGCATTTGACAGCCCTTTCTAACTCCATACATAATGCGTTACAGTAAAATCAGGTTCCCCAGGATCAACGTTGCAAATCTACCATAACTCTGTTTAGGCATCAGGGAAAATTTAAACACTAAGCATAACTAAAGTTATGTTCTTCTATTCTAGCCCATGGTAATTAAGGACAAAGGAAACAATCTCCCCCTGCACACACTCTTAGTTTTTCTAAACATGTGAATGTTGCTTCTTCACCAACAACCAACACACATGATTCTTGTCATCTCTGTACAGTCCCTCCTCCCAATGGTTTTCAAATCCCTAAGAGAATGGTTACTTCATTCAGCCAGGCACACAAAAGCTTATGGTGAAAAATAAAAGCTAGTTAAATATACAGGTTTCTCTTGTGCTTTTCTGTATACTTTAACTCACCAAAGTGACTGCCATGCCTAGTTAAAAAAATGCAGGTTGCTTTAACACATAAAGACAAAACTGAATTAAAATTGAAATTGTTCTGGGGTAGGGAGGAAACAGTGGGGAGTAGACCACATTTTCCTGTCTAATGGTTCCATGGCTGGACTTACCCTAATATGCTAAAAGACAATTATGAGTAATATCCAGGAGTTGTGATGGGTATACTCTGCCTCCAGGCCTGCTTTTTCATTCAAAATAAAATATTTGTATTTATTTTGGGTGTGTATGTGTGTGTACAACAAGTTGAATGAGCCTTTGAGATTCCTCGATTCCCTCATTTCTCTGCATCTCCTGTTCATTCCAGAGTTGCTTTGTTTTATTCCTGGACTGTCCGAATTATGTTTGCTCTTACTGGAAAAGAAGCTAAGCCCATCAGCAGAAGATATGCTCATTTTAAGTGCTCTCTGCATATGACTCCCCCCCCCATCTCCTTGGTGGCAGCTTTGTTAAACTCAAGTGCAACTAATTAAGTTACTTATTCAGTCAAGGCTTAAAAAATAACAGTGTCTCCTGTCTCTTTTAAAAGGCCCACTGGTATGAAAAGATAGACAGGGCTGTCAGGTAGACAGCCCTGTCTACTACCCTGAGGTTTTTGTTGCAAAGCAAATCAGAAAGGGACTAAACAACTTCAGTTCTGGTGGCAAAGATGATATTTGAGGTGATTGTTGATTCAAATTAGGGAGAAAACCTCTAGGTTGCTCTCTGGCGCCTCAATTTGTGGTGTTTTTTGTATTTTAGAACCATCCTCTGACTCCCTGCCAACGCTATACCTCTGGCTATAGAAGTCAGCCCAGAGGAAGCACAGCTCCTAGTTTTCGCAGTCCAATTCGTCTTAAGAAATTACCAGGTTCCTTTTCTTCCTGACATACCTGGACATGTTCTGTCAACCTCTGGTTCAAATGGATGAACCCTTGAGATATATGTATTCTAGTTTTCTTGCAGTGGTTTCAGTGACACTTTCCAAAAGAAACAACAACGACAAAACAAAAACAAAAACCTGGCATCCATGTGAAGAATGTTTATTAGGTTCGGAAAGGAAAAACAACACCCCTTGGATATCTTTATGGAGGGCTCCAGGGCTGAAGCAGGAGGCCTTTGACAAAACAACAAGAGGTCCTTCACTTTCCTCTCTTGGTCCTCCTTCCTTGTCTTTCTGGTTGTACATGGTTTCCTCCACACTGACTTCAGAATTCCACAGCTTCCCACAAAGCATTTGGCTTTTTATCTGAGGCCTTATTTTTCTAAATAAAACAGGAACTCTCCTACAGCCCACCCTCTGAGCTGTCAGATCTAGTTCACACCAAATTTAACTACAAAATTAACTCTCCCTGAATCTGTTGCCAGCTCAGCCAGAGACCCTTTCTCAAAGCCAAGCCAGTTGGGTGGCTCTGCTCTGTTTGAACATATTAACACGCTGAACAGAAAGGGACCAGGACACGTGAGGGCTCCTTTTGGGTCCCCTTTTATTTTGAGCTGGGCTGGGCTGGGCTGTGGGCCAGGGTTTAATCCTCTCAGCCAACTGCCAGGCTACATACTCTGTTGACCTGAACTGGGAACAACAGAGGGTGAGGTCTAGGGCTACTGAGCTAAAAGGGACTGTATCTGCTGCGGTCTCGTTGAGTGCAGTACAGCATATGGGCCCACAATAGCAGTCTGTCAATTGTCTGGGCCAGACATTAGGACTGGCCTATCCTTACTTGACATATTAGTACGGGACAGCCAGATCAGTACCTCTGGGCCACAACTTGAGGCCACAGGATTGGGTGGATTTTGTGATGTTGCAGAAATGGGGCAAGCAGCAGATGGATTGAAATTGATTCTTGGTCAACTTAATGTGAAAATAGGCATGAAAAGAACCTAGAAGAACTGGTTCAGAATCAGTGTAAAAGCCTGCTAATCTGATAACATCACTACCTAGGGCAGGGATGTCCAAATTTCGGCCCTCCAGATGTTTTAGACCACAGCTCCCATAATTCCAACCCTATATTGCCAATGACAAAGGACTGTGGGAGTTGCAGTCCAAAACATCTGGAGGGCCAAAGTTTGGACACCACTGGCCTAGGGCCAATGAGGAAAATAAGATTTTTCAGTGGCCAGGGAGCCAGGAAGCACACTCACCAGTCTACAACAGATCCCATTATTCTCACTACTAGACATTGCATCCTGTGACACATGAGACACTTCCTCAGGTCCTGGGTTACTACTGAGGCTTGTAGAAGCCTCATTATTCACTCTCAGGAAGTTTTCTTCCAGACCTGGTAACACTGCTGTCAGGGTATGGGCAACAAGAAGGTTCACAAGTTGCGACACTAGCAAATGGTCCACATGCCTATAGCCACATCTCAGTCCTTAGTTCCTTTCTCATTGTGCCAACATTGCTCAGGTGGAGAAACAAATACAAACGAACAGAGCCCATGTATCTATGGCACTGCCTGGGAATGAATAGAGATAAGGCTACAAGTTTTAAATCCACTTCACACAAACATATCAAATCTGCTCCTCCTTCAGCACCACTTGCCCTGGGATTTGTTTCTGTGACCCAGGACCAGAATAAGCACAACCATGCATGTTTGCCTAGGCTGGCATCCTGAAACAAAGTCAGGATCTTCTGCTTCATGGAGTCTACTGTCACCATCTCTGAACTCAAGCCACTTCCATCCAAGGGCGTATCGGGGTGTGTGTGTGGAAGAGTGCATTAGCCCCGGGGCACACACCAATTTGGGAGCACCTGGAGGGGGAGCCAGGAGGAGGAAGCCATGCGCCCTCACATCAGCAGTCCTCCTTTCCCTGGGCTAAGGCTTGGCGATGGGACTCACTCTGCGACAGCCTCCTCCTCCTCCTCCTCCTCCTCCTCTTCCTCCGCTGCATACCAGGTGAGTGGCGAAAATAGCAGGCAGGTGTGTGGGGACCATGGTGGCCATGGCACCCTCCTCCTCCTCCTCTCCTTGCTCTGGGCCAACTGCGGGAGAGGTAGGGTGTACGCACGCGCGCACGCGCGCGCGCGCGCACACACACACACACACACACACACACACACACACACACACACACACACACACACCATCCTATGCCCACAGGATTGCCCCCCCCCTTGCAGGGTGGATGCGATGGGGTTGGGGAGGGCCAGAGGGGCACAAAACCAACTTTGTCCCCAGGTGCTCCAAACCCTTGCTATGAAGTGCCTTGAGCTGGTAACAGAGCCTCATGTCATCACGGCGTGGGGGCTGGCTATTTAAGGGGCCATCTGTCTTATGATGAGCCTGTCCAGAAGTTAACATCATCAGATCCAGTTAAAAACGCCAACTGTTTCATAGCCTGATTAACAGGCACAAGGGAAAGGGCCTTTTCATGTAAGGCTCCTAGAATATGGAATGCATTCCCTTCTAAGTAGTGAACTGTTTCTACTGACTGATTTTAAGAAGTGAATAAAAGCACATATGTTTGTCTAACCAGCTCTGCAGTATTGTTTTAAACTGGTAACTTTTGCCATTTACCAGGGATGAATCTGCTTTTCTGATACATGCCAGTCTAGGAGACTGCAGTATCACCCAAAAGGCCAACATGGCCCACTCAGATAACATTTGTATCCCAATGGCACCCCTGTTCTTTCCAAAGTCCAACTAGGGATGGGCACAAAATGAAAAATGAAATGCTTTTACATAGTGTCATTACGTAATGAAACAAAACAAAACAAAACAAAATGAGGCAACAGCACTTCGTTACAGACGAAACAAAATGGTGTTTTTGTTGAAATAAACAATTTTGTTCTCTCTGTAAGCCACATGTGGGTTTGGGGGCGGGAAAAGGTTTTTTTTTAAAGCTCTGGGTTTTTAAAAAACCTTTTTCCCTCCCCTAAGCCCCGCCTACCAGCTGATCAGCACTAGGGTGTGGGGGAATGTTTCCCCCTCCACCCCAGCACAGATCAGCTGGCAGGAAGGGTTTGGGAAGGGGGAAAAGTTTTTTTAAAAGCCTTGGGCTTTTAATACTCCCCTGAAGCCCTGCACACTGGGAGAGGGCGCACACACAAGGGGAGAACCCCTGCTGCTGGCTCCGCCACTGAAGAGCCCGTGCTTCCCAGGAGGAGGAGGAGGAGGAGGAGGAGGAGGAGGTGAGCATGAGCCCTGGAGAAGGAAGAGAAGGAGGGCTGCCCGGGAAGGGGCCTCGGTGGCTTCTGAGGCCACTTTCCAGCCCCCCACATGAACCATTTCCTTAGTGTTTCATTTTGTATGAATTTTTTGAAAAAAATGTATCAAATGAAACAAAAAATGTGGGGGGATGAAACAAAACAAAACATAATTTTTCCATTTCATGCCCATCCCCAAGTCAACCTCAGAAACCTGAAATGTACCTCAGGCTAAGCCTAATAAACTTGAGCCATTTCCTTTGTTATCCCCAAAGTAGAACACAGGGAATAATTGTGGCAGGCTCCTGCCCCACATCTCACCCAACAATGCCTTGATTTCCACGTTGAATGCAAGGCAGATAGAACTATCCTAGAATGACAGGTGGATAGTCTGACAGAAAGGCAATGAGAATGATGCCAAGGTTCATGTTTTGGTCACTAAAAACATAAAGGTAAATTAAAAATTGAACAAACTTACATAAGACTTGAGGTTGTAGCAGGTCACAGCTGAATATTCCGGAAAAGTTGGAGGCTATAGGAGCCACAGGCAGCTGAAACTAATTACAGTGGCTGGACAGTCTAAGAGTAGCTGAGACAAACCATTAATTACTGCTCTTTGTTCAGGGGGCAGTCAGATGGGCTGAGGTGTCGTGAGTAGAAAAGTTGCTACATATATATATATAATTGCTAGAGATGGGCACTACCAGGAAATTTTTTTTCCCGAGTTGTCATTTTTCAGGACGGGTCCGTGTCAGCTCGTTTCCATTTTTCGTGAAATTTTTCAAAAATTTGTCGTTTTGTGGTGTCGTTTTTTCGTCTGTCGTTAGTACTGGTTGGGGGGGTAGCGGGCTTCTGGAGGCACCTCTGTGGGGTGGGTGCCTCCTCTGGCCCGCTATGAAGGGAAAGCGGGCTCCTGGAGGCACCCGTGGGTGCCTCCTCTCCTCACCCGCTACAAAATAGCATGCATAGCCAATTGGATATGCATACCAGTTGCAGACTTGCTTAGTGGACTGGACTCTGGCAGAGGCACCCCTCTTGGGGGATGCCTTCCCTGCACCAGTCGGTCAGAGATGCGGGCTCTGACTGTGTCTCACTAAGAAGGGAAACGTACTTGCGTGTAGTGCAATGCGAGTACACAGATCTGGTTTTAGGGTTAGGGTTAGTGCAAGGGCTAGGCTTAGGGTTACAGCTAAGGTTAGGGTGAGTATTGGGGTGCACCTCTGGGTGCCTCTCTGACCCACTTAGAAGGACAGTGTACTGGCGTATGGGTTAGGCTTAGGCTTAGGGTTCAGGTTTGGGCTAGGGTTAGTGGGCTTTTTATGCCCTACTGGCACATCCCAGAAGTCTCTGTGGTCAACCTGGCCAAGTGGCCATGCGATTGGTGGAATGGCTCCAAAAATTTGCATGGTCTACTCCCATGGCCAGCCCATCATTGCGCACTGCGCAGGTGTAAAATAAAATAAAATAAAATAAAATAAAATAAAATAAAATAAAATAAAATCAATGGAGAGGAGGACAGGAGACATTTTGTTGCAAGAAAAACCCACTGCTACTGTAAAAAATCTGACAGTTTTAAAATAGCATTTTTCGCATGTTTCTGTGGTGCTTTGGTGTGTTTTTGGACCACGACGATACGATTTCAAAAAAAAGATTGCGGTCGCCCGCCCCATTTTGGATCCCCCGCCCGCACCGCATGGCAGGCGAGTTGGCGAGACGATGAGGAGGAGGATGCCCCACCAGAGCAGCCCAGGACAGGAGGGGGGAAGGTCGGGGACCCCCCCGAAACCACCCCTCTAGGTGCCCTCACTCAGGCAGGCATATTTCCGCCTGCTTTTTGGGCTGGGAATCGGGGTTTTTTAAACTTTTTTCTGTGCCGCTTGAATGGCGGCGGTGAGCCGGCGAGGCAGCGACGTTGGCGGGACAACGAGGATGCCCGCCGGCCGCCACTCCGCCAGAGCAGTCCAGGAAGGACAGGAGGAGAGGGGAGAGGCCGGGGACCCCCCCCCAGAAACCAACCCTCTGGTAGGTGCCCTCACTCAGGCAGGCATATTTCCGCCTGCTTTTTTGGCCGGGAATCAGTTTTCTTTTTTACTTTTTAAAACTTTTTTTCTGTGCTGTTGGCATCGCGCGATCGCGTGATGCCAGGAACGACAACACGACAAATCAGACCCAATTTTTCTTTAGTCGGTTCAAGTTCGAGTTCTGGCGGAGTAATTGTCGTTACCGTTTCCGTTACGTAACGGAAACGAGGAACGGAAACGGAAACGAGAATTTCGACGAGTCGTGCCCATGTCTAATAATTGCTATTATGCTACTATGCTGAAGTAAAGCTCTTTATGTTAAATGTTTAAATACAAAGTATTTTTGTCAGTAAGAGCCTCCTGGCGTAGTGGTTAAATGCCTGTACTGCAGATAAATCTGTGCTCATGACCTGGGGTTCAATCCCAGGCAGCAGGCTCATGGTGGACTCAGCCTTCCATCCTTCCAAGGTCGGTAAAATGAGTACCCAGCTTGCTGGGGGTGGGGGCAATGTGTAGCCTGCATACTCTAATTAAAAAACCCGTAAGCCACCCAGAGACTACTTGAAGTGGTATGGGGCAGTATAAAAGCAGACCACTTTTGCTTTTTTTGCCTGTCTTAAGTTTTTGATTCTGATACTTGAAGACAAGCCCTGGGTTCTGCCAGGGGTCTCTCTCCAGTACACAACAAGTTTTAGCTTCATTGCTGTGTGGCATTTATTTTCTGGTAAAAGAGGCTGCAGGTTTAAAGTGGTGCCACTCATTTTGTTCTGCTATATTTTTCCAGCAACCCCAAATAAGTTTTTTCTCTCTGCAAATGACACACTCTCTTGTAAGCTTCCCAGAGGCATTTGACTGGTGAATTATGGGGAAAAAAATCTATTGGAGGGCCAATGCTGCACAGCTGCTCTTAAGTAACATAAAGGTCACATTATGAAGGAGTGTCTGACAAGGTAATTTGCCTTAATGGTGCTATGAAATTCTGTTGTTTATGCTACAAAAGACTAGTGCACTGCTCTGCTTCCAGAATTTGAAGACTTTGAAGAATTTGAAGAATTTGAATGACTTGGAGGAAGGAATAGTAGGTGGGTCAAATTTGCAGATGATACCATGGTTGGGGTTGCTAATTCCCTAGAGGATAGGATGAAAATCTAAAACAACTTTGACAGATTAGAGTCCTTGGCCAAAGCTAACAGAATGGGGTTCAACAGAGGGAAATGTAGGGAGGTGCATCTAGGTAAAAAGAATGAATTGCACAGACATAGGATGGGAGACACCTGGCTGGAAAATAGTACCTGTAAAAGGGATTTGGGAGTCTTACTGGACCACAAATTGAACATGATTCAGCAGTGTGATGCAGCGGCCAAGAAAGCCAATGCGATTCTTGGTTGCATCAACAGAACCATTGTGTCTAGATCAAGGGAAGTGATAGTACCACTCTACGCTGCTCTGGTCAGACCCCGCCTGGAGTACTGTGTCCAGTTCTGTGCACCTCGATTTAAAAAGGTTGTTGACAATCTTGAGTGGGTCCAGAGGAGGACAACCAAGATGACTGAGGGTCTGGAAGAAATGTCGTACGAGGAGCGGCTTAGGGAACTGGGAATGTTTAGTCTTTCAAAAAGAAGGCTGAGAGGTGAAATGATAGCTATTTTTAAATATTTGAAAGGATGTCACATTGAAGAGGGGACTAGTTTGTTTTCCATGGCTCCAGAGACTAGGACGTGGGGCAATGGTCTCAAACTACAGGATAAGAGACTCAATTCAAACATTCGGAAGAACTTCATATCATGACAGTTATAGTTGTTCAGCAGTGGACTATGCTGCCACGGAGGGTGGTGGAGTCTCCCTCTTTGGAGGTTTTTAAGCAGAGGCTGGGTGGCCACCTGTCGAGAGCATTATTATGGGGGTTCCTGCATGGCAGGGCATTGGACTGGATGGCCCTTGAGGTCTCTTCCAACTTTATGATTCTATGAACATGAATATCCCAGATCTGCCCTACCATACAACTGTCTAGTAGTTAGCCTGTAGACAAATTGATACGGTAGACAGTGAGTAACTTTTTCCTACAGAAAATGTGTTTTCAGTCTCAGCTGAGGCTTCCCTCTTACTTGATCTTCCATAACCTTCTTTGTGCTTGGAAGAATCTTGTGTTCCCTTGTCCATTAAGCAATCATTTTGAGTTTGGTTTTTAGCTGTCCCAATGGAGCCCAGGAAAGAAATAAGCAGAGGAGAAAACACACGTAACCTTGGCCTACGTGCTGCAACTTGCCTTCAAAAGGTTTAACCTAGTGTCAGGCATTCGCTTAATAGGAAGAAAGAGAGACACGGCATAGCAGGGCCTGGCCAGCATAAGCTTTAATTGGCGTGCAGCCGATCCATTGTCTTGCCTGGGCCACAGAGACTTACTTGTAAGAACTGTTGCTTACTGGAGATGAGCTGCGGAGGAGAGAGGGTCAGCTGTGTTGTCTTGCTTGCAGCACACAGCGTGCCAGTGTTTCACCAAGTAGCTGAAGCACAGATTGTTAGACTTGGCTTTTCTTTCTCATCCCACGTAGATAGCAGGGAGGTGCCATGGCAAGAGCACTCCTGTCCCTACTCCATGCTATAAATTCTCCTGGCTCATCAGCCTTCATTTATTGGAGAAGATTGGACTATGATTTGGGAAGGTACAACATTGTGATATGTTGCAGATTCTCCCAGCCCAATGTCAGGGACAGCCTTTGGTTAATACCATCCAAGCCCATTTTTAAATTCCAAGGTGGGAATACCTGGCCTTGCTGGCCTGCAAATTCTGGGGAACAATATGCCTTATTTCTGCTCTCCAGTATCACAGGCAGCATAATAAATAAATTTGTGTAACCACCAGGAGCCTTGTGTGTGTGAGAGAGGGGTATATAGGATGCATGGTGTAAATTCCTGTAGGGTTTTAGTTTTGGGAGGGGGAGGGGGGCTTCCCTTCCATACCTTATATAACATGAAAATGGACAGACAAGTATGTTACTCATATTCCTCTGGGGGGGGGTTGCTGTTAAAGAGTACAAGAACAAAATGGCCCTGTGGGGGGGGCGTGTCTTTGCACAACTTACTATCGAGGGGATGGCTCCTAACTAGGAACTCAAAGCTGCAGCTCCTGCTGAAACGACAGGTCTCCATGCCTTCCTCAGAACTGAATGAATGCCCCAATGATCCTTCTATCTCTGTGGTGATGTGAAAGAAAACAGAGCAAATCATCCAAAGAGGGGGCAAACAGGTTCCTATATTTTATTTATTTATTTATTTTAGAGTATTTTTACCCCACCTTTCTCCTTGGAAAAGGACCCAAGGTGGCTTACAATAATGGGGGATAATATACAGTCCAGTACAGTTAAGACATTAATTGTACAATTTAGAGGAGAGCTCTAAAGACCTGGCTCTTTAGGGAGAGCTTTGGTGGTCTCTGAGTGCAGGATGGTAGCTAGTAAATTTATTGTCTGCCCCAGCTTCTTACTTGCCAGAGTCTATGTTTGTCTGTATGGATGATGATGTTGTATTTTATATAGGTGATACTTTGGACAAACTTTGGCCCTCCAGATGTTTTGGGCCACAACTCCCACAGTCCTTTGTCACCGGCAATACAGGATTGGCACTCTGGGAGTTATCCAAAACATCTGGCAGGCCAAAGTTTGGCCACCACTGTGTCAGGGTAATAGGTAGCTCTCTAATTGTAATTATATTGCAGCCCATATCAGCAGTGGTCACCAAAGCCAATAATAAAGAATCATCATCTAAAAAGCCAAACACTTCCTCTACATGCCCTGCTTGTTCCAAAGATGTCCCCTAGGTGTTGACACCAGGTATATCTCCTGGCTGAATACTACATCGTCCCTGGTCATTCCACTACACACATGAGTATACACTACTACTTCATGAGTGTATTTGGTATCATAAGGGCTGGTCCCACACCATGAATCTGGAAGTGGGGGCTTTTTGACGCCCCATGTTGGAAACCTTGCAAGATGCGGGATATCCCTGTCTCGCGACGCCGGGAGTTTCCAGGGAGGGCCCTTTAAAAGTGGGCGCCTCCCCTGACCTGGCCTCTTTCGTCTGAGATGAGCATACACTACTACTTCATGAGTGTATTGGTATCATAAAGCTACATATTCAGATTTCCTATTATTCAAAAGCCTGAGCTTTTTCCCGCACCACCACTGACCCAATGAAATGTATCCCTCCCTCTCTTCTGCATCTCAGAAACGTCCCCCACATCTGGAATTCATTTCAAAAAGTAGAAGGCAGATTCCACTGGGTCCTTGTGCCAAAATGCTGCTATTGAGGCCTGCCAGATTAATTTCCCATTACATTTGTCACAGGTGCGGCATTGGCAAAGAAACAGAAGGCTCTGCCGTGTACCTTTGCAGTACTCATGCCACCGAGGTCAAGGTGGGAGGCTGCCAAGAGGATGGCCAGTGTAATTACATTTAATTAAATATTCTGTAACCCAAATTATATAATTACTGGGGCTTCCCACAGTAGTTGAGCTGACTTAATTAGGAAGGCTGTAAAAATGAGAAGGGGACAGTTTGCATCACCAACATGTGAAGGGAAGAAAGAAGGAAGAGGAGGAAGGAATGGCCCTGGTTGAGATTGAAAATGACCCATTCTGGAGCTGGAGACAAATGCACCTTGTTGAACAAAATACTGAGCTATCTGACTTCCTTTTCAGTAAGCACACATAGACGTATGCTGTATATATTTTGCAACTATGGAAGACCCATTCTGCAAAGCTCAACATGAAGAAGATCCATAATGAAAGTTACTGTACAAGCCATAATTTATTTTGCTTTAGTGATTTTTGAACAATAGCTTGGTTCACTATCAGGTGGCAATGGTTTACTTAATATTGCACTGATTCTAGATTAGATATACTGTACTTTGGTAATTTGTAGAACATTGGCCTTAATTTACCAGCTCTTTGTAGATACAATAATCCATAATAAAGCAGATATTTGATAGTTAGAGAACATGATAGAAGAATGAGGAAAGAAGAGCATGATAGAACACCCTAGACATCAGTAGGGCTAGGAAAGGATGTAGGGCAATTCTATAAGACTCCAGAAGGCAGGTGAGCAACCCAGCAGACCTACCTCATCTGCCTCAACCCTGGTGTCAACAGAGAGAAAGAGCAAGCTAAATTGAACAGGGGCATGCCCTGAGCCACAGTATGGGACAGAGTACTGTCAGAAATGTCTGGCTAGTATCACAAATCAATGGATGTGCTCAAGGCTGTAAAAAAACCTTTTGACTCAGACCAGCTCCTCAGTCTGAACAATGCATTGGATGTTGATACTGACCGCTCTGCCTTGAACTGCCTTGCATTACTTACTAGAGTATGAGACATTGTCCGATCTGTAATCCGTTCATAAATATAGCTCTTGTTTCTGTCCCATTTGACCATTACCCACCACTGGCATCCAACATCATCAGTAGAGATGGGCACGACCAGAAAAAATGACATTTCGATTTTTCATTTTTCGGAACGGGTCCGTTTTGTTCCATTTCTGTTTGTCGCAATTTTTTCAAAAATTTGTCGTTTTGACGTTTCGTTCATTGTTTGTCGTTTCTACCACGATTTAGCGCGATTTGACTTCCCAGAGCATGGGGGCGTCCTGCAATGACCCAGAGCAGGCGGAAAACACTTTAAACTGGGTGATGAATAATATATTTAATAAATATACCATAGCATAAGACTGCATCCTATGCAATAAAGCAAACAAAGTGGGCAGAATGCAATATTCTTTTTTTCTCTTGGTCAACGCTGACTGAACCGGCCATCTTCCTGTTGTGCTTTTTCACATCTTCCTGTTGTGCTTTGGTGTGTTTTTTGACCACGATTTCAAAAGAAAAATTGCGGTTGCCATTTTGGATCCCCCCCACCGCATGGCATTGGCGAGACGACGAGGATGACCCCCCCCAGCCTGGTGCAAGCAGCCCAGGACAGGAGAGGAGGGGGGGAAGGCCGGGGACCCCCAAGAAACCACCCCTCTGGTAGGTGGCAAAGCCTCAGGCAGGCATATTTTCGCCTGCTTTTTCGGCCGGGAGTCGGGGTTTTTTTTTAACTTTTAAAAACTTTTTCTGTGCTTCGCATCGCGCGATCGCCACGATGCCACAAACGGAAACGAAAAACCCGACCAAATTTTTATTTTTTCGGTTCGGGTTTGAGTTGTAACGGATTAATTACCATTACCGTTTCCGTTACTTCCGGAAACGAAAAACCGAAAACGGAAACGAAGATTTCGCCGCTCCGTGCCCATTGTCTAGTCATCAGCATCCTGTTGCAAAGCCAGGCCCCAGCCCAGTCACATATTTTCTTTTCCTCCTTTGAAGTTCCACTCCAAAGGTCTTGAGTTTCAGCTCCTGCTACTGTCGCTTTGTGAGAACTAGAAACCTGCTATGTTTAAAAGAGAGCTGAAGTTCTCAGTTGTCAGCTGCATTTGATGCAGTGTTAGAAGCAAGGAACCATGCTTTCCTGTTTGCATCACAGCCATTCAACAAGTCATTACTTCTTCCCATGCCATAATCAACTAAAATATGAAGATAAATGAATGTTTTCTTTCTGACAACTTGTATTTGCATACAAACATCAACACCTGTGCACTTCACTGCTAAGAGGTTTCTGGGATTCTGTAAGACATGTGACTTTCAAGTGTATAGGATATTAAGAGCATCCACGGTTACATTATCCTGGATAAAGAATGTCAGACAGATTTTAAAAACACTGTCATATGGGCTATAAATCAATTGGTAACCAGCAGAGGGAATAGGGGATGGGGAGGCGGTTACCTTCCTGCAGAGGAAGGTGACTGCCTAATGCCCAAAACAGTAGATTTTTACCTGCCTTTTAATCAGTTTAATTCAAACCTGGTCATGCATATTAGAACTGTGTGAGCAGAACGCATAATTAGCACATCTCCATGACATGCTGCAGCTGTTTGTAACTCACATACAAAGCCAAAGCAATCTGCAGTTATCGATCATCCCTTTTTAAAGCATCAATTAATCATTTAGTATCTACTTTTCCAAAAAGTATTATAAATGAGAATTTAACATTGTAAAATAGGTGACTCAGAGCTAACCTTTAGCCACAAATCTCCATTTATTGTATTTTTATGCATTTATTGTCCGTCTTTCCTCCGAACAAAGAGATGTAAGGTGGCTTGCAAAAGCAATTAAATAAGCATTAATTAAGACAAAACGAATACTATAATAAATTCCAATATTAAAAAGTAAATGTATTACAAATTAAAGCTACTGAACAAAGGCTATTTAAAACGATTTAAAAGGACATTTAAAATTATTTTAAAAGTGCAGCTGTACTATTATGAACCTTTGCTTAGCAGCCATTTGTTTACTAGAAATTTGTCCTTCAAAAAGGAAGGCAGTTGAAAGACGGAGGCGGCGGTGGTGTTTGTGGGAGTCAACCTGGTTTCTCAAGGAAAGAATGATTCTTCTTAGGAGCTGCCCCCCAAAAGGTCCTCTGCCACACCCTCAGCATCCATGCCTCTGAGGGTCGCAGGATCAAAGGAAAGGCCTCCCCTGACATCCTTACAAGGCAGGGGAAATAATATGTAGAGATATACAGTCCTTCAGGCAGGATGGATCCAAGTCACTTCAGTCCTTACAAAAGCCAGATGTGAATGGATCTCTAGGAGGTAATTGCTCTCACCCAGGAACCCCTGAGGCAGAAAAGGTACCACAGCATCCAATACTGTGCAGAAGAATGGAATACTGAAAAATGAGTGGCAATTATTCAGTGCTGTACGGACAGGAGGGTGGGGGGAGGGCTTTTTTCCAAGGACGGTTCCTTAATTGCCTTTTTAAAATCAGGCTGGAATCCTGACTGGTTCTAAAGAGACAATCAGCATTCCCTTTGCCTCTCATCCCACTCCCTCACTGGCTAGTTTTATGGGCCTGGAGTGGAAAGGCAATAATCCAGCATACATTTGATAGTTTCACAAGGGCTTTCGGTCATGTTTGGCCAAACCTACTTCCATATTTCCTACCACGGCACTTTATTATCTGCTGCCAGCATCCTAGTCGCCAGGTGGTGGCACCTAGGGGCAACTCAGTGTACACCACCCCGGCCAATTCCCTAATTCCAGAGGCAAATCAGGACCCCAACTGGATCACCATCAAGAGGACATTAAATTTCTCAAGTACTGTTAAGAAATGGTTCTGATCCATTAGCTTCCTGGATAGAATATCTTAATTGCTCCCCACCCTCTGGAGTTACAGTGAATCAAAAGCCCAGCAGGCAATGACCCATGGCAAAGGAACACCTAGGAGTGTCTGGATTTTCTCCTTCTCCAGATCATCAGAGTCCCTTCCTGTCCAAAAGAACAGCTTCACAGTGTGTCCTGCAGCAATCCAGCTATTGACACTCAGAGGTGTCATCGTGGGCATGAATGTTGAAGGCCCCCCCCTCCATAACAAGCCAAGGAAACCCTTATAAATACCCCTGAAAGCAGATCAGTTACTTCATGCAGGGAAACAGTTTATTGGGGAGGGGGCCAGCCTTCAGATAGAGAATGCAGGACAGACTATTTCTACTGTGCTTCCCTTCTGCTGACATCTCACTTGCTGGTGCATAGAAAAACCAGACCCCACCTTCATCTAGCCAGGTCTTGACAACACAGATCCAGTCAACACATTTGTCCACGTTCAAGTTCAAGATGTTTGTTGTTTTTTCATTCACTGACCTGGCATTAAGCAAAAGCATTTTCAACACAGAGGACCTCATGTCAAAGGTAACCAATAGATAGCTTGAAGGCAACCCAACACCCTGTGGCCTTCCACATCCTCCATAGCTGCTGTCCTTGTGTACATTGTCCCTTTTGTAGAGGGGGGGGAGGGAATTCCCAGTAAGCAAAAACTTACTTACTTACTTACTTACTTACTTACTTACTTACTTACTTACT
>JAHTLZ010000209.1:140624-182976 GCA_023846285.1 Phrynocephalus versicolor | reverse complement strand
ACTTACTTACTTACTTACTTACTTACTTACTTACTTACTTACTTACTTACTTACAAAGGTAAAGGTTCCCCCTGCACATGCGTGCTAGTTGTGTCTGATTCTAGGGGCAGTGCTCATCTCCATTTTCAAGCCAAAGAGCCAGTGTTTGTGCAAGTCCGTGGCCATGTGGCTGGCATGGCTGAATGCATTTCTGCATATGGAACACTGTTTATCTTCCAGGTTTTTACAGCGGTACCTGTTGATCTACTTGCATTTACATGCTTTCAAACTGCTAGGTTCCAAATGAGCAAAAACAAGTATTTACTTACTTACCGACTGACTGACTGACTGACTGACTGACTTACTATACTACACATATGGTAACATGGCCACCCTAACCAGCAAGTACAAAACAACAAATGCAAGATTAATATAAGCGTAGGTTAGGAATGAGTGCTAGTGAACAGTTATTGAGGAAGTTATTTCCTTTGATTAAGGTATAAGAAGAAGAAGAAAAACTAAAGTTCTGAGGACCCTTTGATAGTTCATGGAGCAGAAATAGCAGGGCATTTGAACCTTGCAGATGGATTGTCGCTATAGTCAATGTTTACAATTGAAATAGGTGTAGAACATCCTCTTACATCCTCTGAGAGGCAAAATCTTTTAAAAGTACTGTCATATTGTATCTGTGTCAGGATTTGGCCAGAGAATTCCACATTTCAGGAGCTTCACATTTGCTGAAAAATAATCAAGCTTTACTGATTTCACATATATAATTGAAAGGTGGTAATGTATGATTTAGCCCATAATAAACAACAATATGTGGAGTATCCTTCAAAAACACTGTTGATCTTATTAAAACTCCCTTTTTACTTCACAAAACCCCCCACTACTTGGCTGCTTCACCTGAGCAGTAGCCTCCCCCACCCCCTTTGCTTTAGATAGAATTCACTGGCAACTTTAATGCTAAACAAAGTGCAACAAATTATGTGTGTTATATCATTTGGAAGAGACTGTACAAGAAGTAGAATAGAAAGTGGAGAGAGCAGATAACAAAGCTAATTGAAAAGGCCAGAAGAATTTCAAGTAGGTGGAATGAAATAATGAAATGGCTAATGGCTCCAGTTGTCCTCCATTTGGGGGTGGGGGGGAGCACATTATGGTGATTCATCTAATAGCAGTCTCCTAAGACCCTCACAACCACAAATTGAGGTGATTCATTTAGGGCGCCATTGTCCTGGCAAATTGTCTGCCTGCAGAAATAGCAACAATTGAGGCTGTAATGTAGAAAAGGAAGGAAGGAAGGAAGGAAAGAAGATATACAATGGCTCGTCCTTCCGAATGGTTACTCTGTAGCTACCAAGAGGTAGAGATGCTAAAGAGGTATAGGCCTCATCAATGCCTTGAGAGGTGCCCACTGAGAGCCCTTTCACACTCCAGAGCTGGGGGAGAAAGTACACTTCTGGACACCCAGAATATCACATCTCACATATTGCAGCCACCGGAAATGCTCACTTGAGTGTTCCTGGGTATGTAGTTTAAAAACAACAACACAGCTTTCCCTATCCCTATGTAAATCACTTTAAGAATCCCATAGGGCACACAATTTGTCAGTTAAATAAACAAAAGTAAATCATTATAGACCCAACAACCCACACCAGTTATCTCTTGCTTCTGCTGCCCAACGGGCTTTTCTGCAAAAAAATTTCCCAACACTTGGTGAGCTACAACACATGGCTAGTGGGCTGCATTCAGCTTGGTGCCTCACACTGTGGATGAAAACAGCCATGTTGGGGGACCAGAACTCCCAGAATACTCTAACTCAGTAAGGTATCTGGCCATGCTGGCCTGCATATTCCATGGGAAGCAATCAAAAAATGTTGTCTTCCACTTTTGAGTCACCAATGTTCTGCTGGCTTGTTTGAGATAGAGCATGCACGACATCTTTTCTGATGCCTGAACTGTGGCTAGAATTACCTAAAGCAAAATACTGAGGGAACTTTACAGGTCTCGAGTCAGACACCTGTGAGATTTTGTAGGAAGCTAAAAATGGTGGTAAGATTAACAAGCTTGCCCAGTTGAGTAGGGAAGGCATCATGCAGCTTGTTAGCACAGGTCGACATAAAATAATAATGCAGATTGCTCAGGGAGTTGTGCTGTGGGAGTCATGATCAGTATATCTTCACCATTATTCCCTGTTACTTTCATCATAACCATAGTTATCAATCTCCACCCCCACCCCACCCCCAAGAGCCTATCTCCTATCCCAGTTTAGTAGAATGGAAGAAGCATGCAGGAATTCCTTGGAAAATCTGCATGTATATACTGTAGTACATATATATGTATTACAGGGCTGATGTAATAAGGAAAAGGGCAGGATAAAGCTGTTTCCTCATTCTGTATATAGAAGCAGAGGAGACTGCCATTGATTCTGACTTCAGTGCTTATAATCAAACTTTTATTTGCTTTTATTTGATCACATTTGCAATTTCACTGATCGTGATGGCTTTTAGCCAATACAGTAAACTGACTTGACTTGACAATGCTTGTAATGGAATGACATTCTGCTCTGCACGTGATAACACCAGGCTAGTGTAGGGACAAATGCTCATCTCGATGGCACCTATTGCACTATTCAGTGACACTTGCTGCCACACCCCTTGCACAGCAGCTGCCACCTGCAGCAGCTGCCCCGTCTAATGGTAGGGCCAGTCTTGTGCGCATACTTGTTATACACAGATATACCTTGGGTAGATTGCGGGGAGCAGTAACTCTCCAGTTTCTGAATCAAGTGCCTCTGATATAACTAGCTTTCTATCCAATGCTTCATTCAAACTCTTACAATCCATACCTCGAAAATGACAAGCAAAAGGAATTAAACTGAAGCTGCTTTCCTTTCAGAGAAAAGATATCTCTCCAAAGCAAAAGATGACAAACACACATCAAGTGCTTGTGCAGCTCATGGTGCTAAATTATCAAGTCTGTTCTCACTTGTGTGGCATTGAGATATGTCAGCTTCATGTCACAACTGCGATGACTTTTGAGTTTGTACCAATCCATCCTTTCTCCACACTCTATCCTCCCTGTTTATCCTACCATCCTTGACAGTGTTTCTCAGCTCACTTGCTCTGTGTCTCATTTCTCCATCAATGCTGTTTGTTTGTCCTCCCTAAACTATTCATATGCTAGCTGCCCTTTATCTGAGCAAGACTATTTTGCTTGGCTCCTAAGGCCCATACTTTGGTTTCCAGTCGCTTTTTCCTTCAATTGAAATCGCCTTAAAATTCACGGTCCGCACTTCCGATTGCTGTTTTGGTGGCGGGTACTTGGCCACACCCCTTTTTTGCAGCAACGTTGCTACTGGTGGGAGGGGGGAGTTTCTGCACCATGTTCAGTGGCAGGCTGCAGGAGGCATGGCCACTGTTGTATGGTGTGGGACCCAAGTGCTTTGCACTGCTCCTCCACTTCGCCTCAAATGCTTGTAAACCAAATTACTTGTTAACCAAAGTGCGACTGTAGTTATAGTTGATTTGAATTTCAAATGACCACGATTCTGGTACAAATATCTATCATGTGGCTGCAAAACACGAGTCCCCAACCTTTGCGAAATGGACTTTGAAAACATGCACATGGCAAGGATCTAGTTCCGAAAAATGATGCAATACACCCCAACCCCCAACCCCACACAATGTAAAATGGACTTTAAAGGTATGCACACCACAAGGATCAGGTCCCTACCTTTGCACCACTTGAGAAATGCACCAAAACGTTTAAAAATGTCCACAAATTACTGCAAAAACTTTCAAAACTAGCACCAAAACAATTTGTGTTAGGTCTAAGACATTTACAGAACTCCTAAATATTGATGATGATCTACCTAATTGGGGTCCGTTCACATGGACCCCCATTTACATTTTGTGGACCCCCAGTTTTTTTTCTCACTGTCGTAGACACCCTGCAAGTCGAAATAGACCCCTGGGGGTCTATATAGATCACTTTGGGAACCACTGCTTTAAACATTTCCCATAAACTTTGAAAGTCCTGCTGTGGTTACCATAAATTGGATGTGACATGGCAGCACATGACACCAAACGCAGAACTCTAGGTAATGGTGAATTGGCAATGCTTAGCCCCCTCAGAGAGGCATAGGTTTCATGTTTTAAAATATGTTTATATCTTCTATTGATTATCTAAGGAGGCACAGGGAAGGCTTGCAATTGGAATATGGGCAGCAGTTTTCTCCAAAATTTGGGGTTTAACACAATCCACAGTAAACATAACTGAATACTAATGGATTAGTCCCTGGACAGGCAGCATTCCAGGAGGCTAAGTTGGTTGGAGAATTCTGGATGATGTAGTCTGGAAAAAGTAAAATTTTCTACCTCTGTAGATTCACATAGATAATTACATTCTCTTTGTGGTAGAGCATAGATGTCATTTGACTTTGAATGAGGCATGTAGCTCTGTACCTGTTTTCCTTCTGTATATGGGCTGCCACTGCCAACGGTGTTTGTGAACCAATACCTGAAAAAAATGTTGGAGTGATACAAGAGTAAACTGACTCAAGTTTAATTCTCTCCAGATAGAGATACTGGTGGAGGTTGGGTGATCGGTTAAGTGTTAGCACAGAACCTAATTGGAGCTGGTTCCTATTTGAAGTATCAGATTTGTACTTGGGGGTTTCTTCTTATCTTGAGTTTTTGCTCTTTCAGGTTGCCCAGGTGGTGACACTGGCCCAGAAAGCTAGCTTTGTACAGCACCTGCTACATCACTTCTCAGAGAAAGAAGACATGGCTCTCAGTGACTCATGTTTTCATAGCATCCACCCAGAATTATTATAATGTACTCGGTGTATTCAACTTTGAAGAGTATCAACTACCTCAGAATGCAAATAGCAGTAATCTGCAATATGCTGTAGGGAACATGTCACACTATTATTACTCTTCTGCCCACATGAATTGCTTAGTTTCCAGAAACTTATAAATTCATAAAGGGAGAAAGAAAAACTGAACTTACTGCCCCTCTTCCTGCAATCATTTCCTAGTACTAGCTTGTTGGTTATGAAGTGAGTGACACAAGCATATCAGAAGGAATATAGATCTTTTCTGAAAATAATGAGGCTTTCATAGAATCATAGAGTTGGAAGAGACCTCAAGGGCCATCCAGTCCAACCCCCCTGCCATGCAGGAACCCTCATCACAGTACTCCCGACAGATGGCCATCCAGCCTCTGCTTAAAAACCTCCAAAAAAAGAGACTCCACCACCCTCCATGGCAGTATATTCCATTGCCAAACAGCTATAACTGTCATGAAATTCTTCCTAATGTTTAAATTGAATCTCTTTTCTTGAAGTTTGAGACCAATGCCCCACATCCTAGTCTCTGGAGTAGAGATGGGCACGACCAGGAAATTTTTTTTTTCCGAGTTGTCGTTTTTTGGGACGGGTCCGTTTCGGCTCATTTCCGTTTTACGCGAAATTTTTCAAAAATTTGTCGTTTTGTCGTGTCATTTTTTCGTCTGTCATTAGTACTGGTTTAGGGGGGGTAGCGGGCTCCTGGAGGCACCTCTCTGGGGTAGGTGCCTCCTCTGGCCCGCTATGAAGGGAAAGCGGGCTCCTGGAGGCACCTCGTGGGTGCTTCCTCTCCTCACCCGCTACAAAATGGCATGCATAGCCATATGGATATGCATACCAAGTTGCATGCAGACTTGCTTGCAGCAGTGGACTGGCAGAGGGGTGCCTCCACTGCAGCAGTCAGTCAGAGATTGCGGGCTCTCAGTGTGCACCCACTGTGTCTCACTAAGAAGGGAAGCGTACTTGCATGTAGTGCAATGCAAGTACACAGATCTGGCTTTAGGGTTAGGGTTAGCGCAAGGGCTAGGCTTAGAGTTACAGGTAAGGTTACGGTGAATTAGTGGGGTGCACCTCTGGGTGCCTCTCTGACCCACTTAGAAGGACAGTGTACTGGCGTATGGGTTAGGGTTCGGGTTCAGGTTCGGGTTCGGGCTAGGGTTAGTGGGCTTTTTATGCCCCACTGGCACATCCCAGAAGTCTCTCTGGTCAAAACCTGGCCAAGTGGCCATGCGATTGGTGGAATGGCTCCAAAAATTTGCATGGTCCACTCCCATGGCCAGCCCATCATTGTGCAGGTGTAAAAAATAAATAAAATAAAATAAAATAAAATCAATGGAGAGGAGGACATTTTGTTGCAAGAAAAACCCACTGCTGCTAGTGTGCTACTGTAAAAATTCTGGCAGTTTTAAAATAGTAGCAGTAGCACCAGGCAGCAGGAATTTTCGCATGTTTCTGGGTGCTTTGGTGTGTTTCTGGAGTTGGACCACCACGATTTCAAAATAAATGCGGTCACCCCATTTTGGATTCCACATGGCATGGCGAGTTGGCAAGACGACGAGGATGCCCCCCACCAGAGCAGCCCAGGACAGGAGAGGTGGGGAGGCCGGGGACCCCCCCCCCCAGAAACCACCCCTCTGGTAGGTGCACTCTCAGAGGCCAGGCATATTTTCGCCTGCTTTTTTGGCCGGGAATCGGGTTTTTTTTTTTTTACTTTTAAAAACTTTTTTTCTGTGCCGCTTGAATGGCGGCGAGGCGGCGACTTTGGCGGGACGACGAGGATGCCCGGCACTCCGCCAGAGCAGCCCAGGAAGGACAGGAGGAGAGGGGGGCACAATACCTCATGAAACATTTGCCTTCTTTAACATTGCAACTAACAAGAAACTCAGTAGGCAGCCTTCACAACAGGCAGCCTTCCCATATCCACTCCCAAGTGAATGCTCAGGATAACTGCTACTGTGAAGGAAGCCACCCACAAGATGACTCCACCACCTCTTCTTCTCACCAAAATGTTTGCTAAAAAGTACTGGGGCCGTGCCAAGGAAATAAAGGCACCGTGCATTGTTTTGGGGAAGGGAAATCAAATGGAATTGGATATTGGTCTTAATGACCCCCTGATCCATTTTCCAGTTCATTAATTTTTTTGATCACACAATTGCTGTGAATGGTTTTTCTGTCAGTCTTGATCACTATGGCATAACTTGATCGTGGCCAAATTAACCGGCAATCTCTTTCTTGTGGCATTTATTATTAACAGTTGGCTTTAAATAAGAGTTAAGAATATGGCTCAAGACTCCATGGGGGAGGGGGTGGACCCAGTTGGGAAAAGGCACTTCTCTTTCCCCCCCCTCTTGCCATCTCATTCCTTCCACGTAAGAGTATATCACCAAGTTAGGCATGTAAGGAAAGAAAAGCTGCACAGCCACAGTCTCTGCTGGCTGTTCTAGTGTTTTGAGTTTCTGGATATAAACAAAGGTAATAACACTGTCCCATCCCCACACAAGGCTCTTCCAAAGATTGTAGAGGCTCTTCCAAAGATTATAGAGTGCTTAAATACTTGAAATATGCTGCATTATTTCTCCTAGCCTGTCCTGCATTTCTAGGAGAAGCATCACAAAAGCATGCACATGCTCTTAAATTGAATGGCTTAGCCCAATAACATTAAATTGGTACATGAATTTGAATGTGGTGGAATGCTTGCTATCTAGAGGTGGGCACAAACCAGAAAACCCATGGTTTGGGTTGGTCTGGTTCGGGTTTGGGTTTGTACAAATTAAAAAAAATTAAAAAATCTTACCGTCGGCACTGGCGGCGGCTTGGCGGTGCATCAGGGGCTTTTTGAGGCTGAGAGGTGCTGGCCCGGTCGGCACTCTTTAAAAAAAAGAAAAAGAAAAAAAAGAATTTTCAAGCACCGACTGCACGGCCCCTGGGGCTGGGTCGGCAGCGGTTTTATTTTTTCTATTTTGTTATTGATTTTAGGGTGCCAACCCAGCCAACCCTGGGGCCAGGTTGGCGCTCCTTTTAAAATTTTATTTATTTTAGTTTTATTGGGTTTTTTTTACTGCCGACCACATGGCCGCGCTACAGCTGTAGCATGGGCGTTGCCTTTTTTCCCCTGGTTGCCATCCCTGAAGCCAGGAAGACCAGACCTCCGGACCAGCACCAAGTAGGAGACATCTCCGCCCCCCATTAACGAACCAAACCAAACCATTTTTTTCGTTTCATTTCATTTCATTTTTAATTTACCCCTAGGTTTGTTATTCATTTCATTACGCAACATAACGAATAACAAATAACAAAATGAACTAAAAGTTCATTTCGTGCCCATCTCTATTGCTATCCATGCAGGCTTCTTTCTTCGAATAACTTTGTATCAATTTTTGCTTCACTTACTCACATGGCTTCTCCTCCTCCTCCTCCTCCTCCTCCTCACTGTCTTCCTAATGGGTCTATTTAAATCGATTTTAACTAAGCATTGTGATCAAGTAAAGTTTTGTTTGCATATATTTCATGTTTTTCCTATATATAAACTGAGCCCAAGAGTTGTATGAGAGAAGGTATGTTTCCTCGTGGAACAGTCGTCCACTCTGTGATTCGGTAGAGAAAGACATCCAAGGAGTGTAATTAAGCAAGGATGAGCAAGCAGGAGTCCAGCATAGCTTGAAGGTTTTAAGCAATGAAGAATGGCAGCTCTACTTCCTGAATGTACTAAGAGCTTATTTATCCTGACATTAGAAAGACTCCCTTTGTGAGGCAACGTTGTACGAATTGGCACCATTTGCGTATCTCTTACCTTCCAGCTGACAGCACTCTATAGACTTTGCTTAGCTCAAAAGGAAACACTGAAATGACAACTAAAGATCAGACAGAGATAGATTTAGAGAGTGATGAAATGGAACTTCATTGTGAATTATGTTCTCCAGTTGCATCTTCAGCAGGGGTGCCATGCCAGATTTCACTAGGGCTAGGTAGAACTCCCTTCTACCAATAAATTTAATAAGAACATAAGACCTTTCTTGCTGGAACAGGCCACAGCCAATCCAGTTTACATTCTGTCTCACACAGTTGCTAACCATTTGCTTCAGGATATTCCCAAGCAAATGTCTTCACCTGCTTATGATTTCCAATAAATGGCATTGAGAGATATCCTGCCTATCTCTCTAACCCAGAGGTTGTCCTTAGGCATCCGTAATGATAGCCATTGATACCTGTGTTCTCCAAGAAATTGTCCAATCTTTTCTTAAAGCTGTCAAGGCTGACAGCTGTCACCACTTCTTCTGGTAGGGAGTTCCATAGACCAGTGATCCTCTGGGTGAAAAAGTACTTTCTCTTATTTGTTTGAGATCTAGCACCCAAAAGTTTCATGAGTGCCCCCTAGTTCTAGTGCTGTGCGATAGGGAAAACAGCTTTTCCTTATCTACTTTGTCCACACCACATATGATTTTATAAACTTCAATCAGGTAGTCTCTCAGGCGCCATCATTCAAGAGTGAAAATGCCCAGCCGCTGCAGCTTCAGATGGTAAGGAAGGTTTTCCAGCCCCCAAATAATTCTGGTTGCCCTCCTCTGCACTTTTTCCATTTCTATAATATCCTTCTGGAGGTATGGTGACCAGAACTCTACACAATACTGGAGATGGGGCCTCACCATAGATTTATAAAGAGGCAAAATGACACTTATTTTCTATATTCTTCCTAATGATCCCTAGCATTGCATTTGCTTTTTTCACTGCTGTGGCACACTGGGCTGATACCTTCATTGAGCTGTCCACCAGGAAACCAATGTCCCTTTCCTGATTTGTTGCAGAGAATTCAGGCTGCTTCAGTTTATAAATGTAATTGGGTTTTGGGTTGTTTTTTTTTTGCCCCAATGTGCATCACTATGCACTTACTAATGTTGAAGCTCATTTGCCACTGGTTAGCCCACTTCCCCAGTGTCAAGAGATTCCTCTGGAGCTCCTAACAATCTCTCTCAGTTTTTACTACCCTGTATAATTTAGTGTTGTCAGCAAATTTGGCTACCTTGCTATTTACTCCTTCTTCTAGATCATTTATGAAGAAGTTGAAAAGCAGGGGTCCCAGTATTGAACCTTGGGGGACCCCCACTCTCTACCTGCCTCCACTTGGAGAAGTGTCAGTTTAGTGCTACCCTCTGTTTCCTGTCCCTTAGCCAGTTGCTGATCCAGGACAAGACCTGTCCCTTGATTCCATGACTGGCAAGTTTATTCAAGAGCCTTTGGTGTGGGGCCGTGTCAAAAGCTTTCTGAAAGTCCAGATAAACAATGTCAACTGGATCTCCCTTATCCCCATGCTTGTTGATACTCAAATTCCAACGGACTAGTGAGGTATGATTTTCCCTTGCAGAAGCTATGTTGGCTCTCCTTCAGCAGTGCCTTCTCTTCTATATGCCTCTTAATGTTATCTTTTAAGATGATTTCTATCACTGAATCTGAGATACATGTCAAACTGACTGGTTGGTAATTTCTTGGATCACCTCGGGATCCTTTTTTGAAGATTGGTGTTACATTTGCTACCTTCCAGTCATCAGGCACAACTCCTGATTTGAGGGGAAGATTATATATTTTGGCTAGGACATCAGCAATTTCATCTTTAAGTTCCTTTAAGATGAAATCCTTTAAGATGGATGGATGCCATCTGGTCCTATTGATTTGTTAACATTTAGTTTAACAAGACATGCAAAAACCTTCTTCTTCGTTATTTCTATCTGACTTAATTCTTCAGTTTCCCTCCCTACGAAGATAGGCTCTGTTTTGGGCATGTGGTCACTGTCTTCTTCAGTGAATACTGAAGCAAAGAATTCATTGAGTCTGTTTCCTCTTTAATAATCCCTTGCCTTCCATTGTCATATAATGGTCCAATGGCCTTCTAATGTACTTAAAGTGTATTTTGAGTGTTTTTAGCTATACGCTCCTCCAGGCTTTGCTTTGCTTTCCTGATTGTTGCCTTGCATTTGCTCTGCCAGAATTTATGCTTCTGCCTGTTGTCCTCATTGGGACAAGCCTTCCATCTTCTAAATGAGCTTTTCTTGCTTTTGCTCACTTCCTGAACAGCTCCTGTAAGCCACATCGGAGTCCTCTTGGACTTGGCAGTGCCCTTTTCCCCTTTGGGTATGCATTCCAGTTGGGCCTCTGTTATTCTTTTTGTGAGCAGCCTCCATGCCTCTTGGAGTGTTTGGACTCCCTCAGTGTTCCCTTTCAGCTTCTTTTTTACTAGTTTCCTCATCCTTGGGGAATTTCCTTTTTGAAAATTTAAGGTCTCTTTGTTAGATTTTATCAATAATTGGCAGTCTATAATTAGGTTAAAAGTAATTGTGTTGTGGTCACTGTTCCCTATTGGATCAGTCACGTTGACATATTGCACCAGATCCTGTATATTACTCAGGATCAAGTGAAGGATTCTCGTACCTCTAGTTGGTTCTTCAACCATCTGTTCCAGGGAACAATCATTTAGCATATATAGAAACTTTATCTCTTTATCATGTGCTGAACAACAGTTCACCCAGTCTATGTGAGGGTAATTGAAGTCCCCCGTTATAACCAGAGTCCCCTTCTTGGATGCCTCCTTTACAACATTCTCCAACTGCCAGTCTCCTTCAGGGGCTTGGGTTGGAGGCTAGTAGCATATACCTACTGTTAGACCATCCTTGTGGCCTGATACTATTACCCACAGAGTTTCTAACGGTGACTCCAAATCACCTAGATATTCCAATTTGTATGATTTTATCACTTCCTTGACATACAAGGCTACCCCACCTCCCGTTTGTCCCTTCCTGTCCTTCCTGCAGTTCATAGCCTGGGATAACTGTATCCCATTGATTATCAACAGTCCACCAGGTATCAGTGATGCCAATAATATCAATATTTTTATCTATTGCTAAGTATTCCAGCTCCCCTATTTTGTTCCAGAGGCTTCTGGCATTTGCATACAAATATTTATAGATGCTTTTCTGATGCAGTCTTTTGAGTCTAGTTGCATCATTAGACTGCCTCTTGCATCCTTCTGCTGGAGTGCTGGTGACTAGCTCGTTGCTCTACTCAGTAATTATTTCATCCTCCTCACTACTCAAGTAGACACTTTCCCGAACCTGATGTTGCCTAGCTTCTGTTTGCTTTCCCCTTGTTAACTGCTTAAAACTGCTCTGCAGCCTTTTTGATTGTTTGTCTCTTTCAGCAGCAGCTCTGCTTGGGATCACAACCAGGCTCAAAATGGCTGAGGCTGACCTTGCTCAGGGGAAAAGAATTAGTCTGGCTCCACCCCCTGCTTCTTTTGTTTGAGAAAGTTTCCAGATGCTTCCTTTTTTTGAATAGAGGTGGCTCTTTGCAGTTTAAATTAGCAGAGGCCTCTAAAGCAGCTCTAGTCCAACTGAAAGCACCCCAGAAACCTACCATCTCTCACTTCTTTCTGATTGTTTGTCTCTTTCAGCAGCAGCTCTGCTTGGGATCACAACCAGGCTCAAGATGGCTGAGGATGACCTTCCTTGGGGGAAAAGAATTAGTGTGGTTCCACCCCACTGCTCAGAAAATGGTTTTTCTGAAAAGGAGAATTCCACCAAGGCCACAGAGTTGAAAGATGGCTAACTTTGGTGGAGGGACTAGGAAGCCCTGGTTGTACACATGTGAATATAAGAGAGGCCTTACTGAGTAAGATATTTCAAGAATTTTAAGTTTTGGGCCTCCAAAAGGTGCATCAAACCTTTCCTGTTCTGTGTGGGCCTAAGGATCATGGTCACTGGAATGGAGTGAGAGCAGGTAAAATTTCAATTAACAAGAACTCAGCACGCAAGGTGTCTCTCCCCCCCCCCCCCCGGGAAATTGTCTAATAGTGCATTCACGCTCAGGCGGATCATATCAGGACCCTGGAAAGCTCCCAGTGCAGTAGTACTGCCTAAGCATTCCCCCCTTGAATTGTTAGAAGGAATTTGGGAATAGCAGGACATTCATTGCTATCAATGTTAAAGGCCTTGTCTCCCATCTCTGATGAACAAGACTAGGGCCCTATTTCTTACTCACTCCTCTGAGCTCTAGATTATTGCACAAGGAGTAGTCTAAATCAGAAAATCTCAGGCTGCACTCTGTGTTAAAGCTTCAAGCATGATGACATGACTACTAGCCTTGTTGGAAGCACCAGCCATGTGAAGTAAAGCCTACTGTGGCTGAGAGATATCCTCAAGCTATCCAAGATTTTGTATTTCATGGCATGTTGCTTCTGGCATGGCAGGAGTGAAAGTGTTCCACTGCTGCACTGGAGTACTCTAGAAACATCAGGCAGGTGTATGTAGTGCCTGAAAGCACCAGGCCCCAAAGGCTTTTCCAAATCTCCAAGTATGATTCTGGGTGGGTGGAATGTAATCTCATCTTTAGTCTAAACTGGTGAAATATTCTGTATTACCAATTGGTCTGGTGCAATCCAACTTCAAAATCCTTGCTTTCCTGAAATCCAATTGTAACAAGAGAAGTGGCTAGAGTGTTGTTGGTTTGTTTTTTTTAGTAGAAATTTGTCTTGAACCACAGAGAAAGAATCTAGTGCCAAAGGGAGGGCCCATATAGGTGGGTACCTCCTCTTGTTGAGATTATGGTACTGGCACATACTCGGTTTAGGGGCTGTGGCACTCATTTCACTATAGGTCACCTAGTGGTCTTGCACTCATTTACTTTGCCTAGATTTTGTCAGTTTCCTCTCAGTTAGTGGGCTGGGGCAAGTCCATCAGCTGGCAGATGGGTCAGCTGATATTCAGATTAATCTTCCATAGCTCTGCCAATACTGCCAGCTGTAACCAATTTAATATTGGGTCATTTTAATTCTAGCTAACTGTATGTTATGCTATATTTGTGAGTGTTGTCATCTTGCCATCCCCCCTTTCTGAGATTGCCAGAAAACTTGTTCAATGTCTTGAAGTATGGTCTGTTGAAAGAGCAGTCTAACAGCCAGAGCAAACTGCTAGGTTGATGCATAGAAAACCAAACTTCTTCCATGACCCAGACCCAGAAATTATTGACTAATGGAAAACTATCAAGGTATTTAGTTCCTTCACTGGCTCCAACTGGACTCTCTGTGACTTGCCAAAAAGTAATACATATTAAATTTGAGTGTGCTTAAGTGGACTCTCTCTACTTTTACTTTTACTTCTTTTTCAAATGTATTTCTCACCTTATATGGCATTGTTAGCCCCCCACTGTGTCTCTCAATAATACTCATAGTGATTATAGGAAGCAAAAGGTATAAGAGTCTTATATTCATGGTACAGCCAGAAGGAGGCACTTAAGGTATAATTGCTACCAGCCAGTATCCTAATTCCAGGGAGATACTTTGTTATAATTAGATTAGGACAGAGAGATTGCAGTGGAACACACCAGAAATTGTAACGTCTGTCCAGTCTCAGTTGCACAGTTTCCTTTAAAAAAATATCTGGGGTGGAAGAGGATCAGTCTGGGTCATGATCTGCAGTATTGCCATCTAGTTACTGGCAAAGAGAATGGCCCAAACTATGCTGGTAGCACCCCTGAATGTGATTTAAAACCCCATCTGATCACTCCTTTAGTCCATAATTTCCTTATTAGTTCTCTACATCCTTGAAAATATTTTTTAAAATGGTTACATGTGCCATGGTTCTTATTTTATGGGCTTTAAATAAAGTTAAAGATTGCTTCTAGGGACCTCTACATCTTCCAATATGCCTGAATTCCTTAAAGGTCTGGGGAAAATTTTCATTGTTCTAAGTTTTTTCTCTGCTGCTGCTTGTACTGTTTTTAGAGTATATGGTCTTACATTTATGTCACTAATCTTATTGTTAGCTACCTAGAAAACTGTCATTGTTGGGCAGCATATAAATATAGCTAATAAAATAAACTCCTGGAGTGGTGGGATGCTGTAAAAACAGCCTGCTGCTATGTACTATCAAGTTGTTTCCACCTGAGGGCAACCATATGAATTAATAACTTCCAAAATATCCTGTCATTAATAGCTTTGCCTCTGTTGTGCAATCAAAACTTAGAATGTAACAAGAATTAACAACAGCATCACTACTGTTGTCTTTGGAAGATCCTCCAGCCTGCCTCATCTTCCAAAACTACTGCTGCCCAGGATTTGTCCTTCAATAACTTCCTTGTCTCCATCATTAGTGATGTAGTCAGTTCCTTTCTATTTATGCAAATTGTTGATTCCTAAAGGGGATGGATAGATCTTAGTCTGATGGCTCATCTTTGACTATTTTACCTTGAGTTACCCTGCTAGGAGCCTAGAGTCACAAATAGAATCAAGTCTCTTGACAACACATCTCTTGGCTTACAAACTGAAGACTCCTCACCATATCAAGGTATTCAGCTGAGAAGACAGAAGAAGCAGTACTACAAGGCTAAACATCTGCTCCATAAGACAACACTGAATGCACATGGCATCTTTGCACAACCAGATCAGATAAAGCAAATAAAACAGCCAGTAATCCTACCTCAGATTTCCTGAGAGCATCTGTTGCCGTTAGTTTCATTCCCAGTGAACTACCGCTAGAGTTTCTCACTTCTCTCAGAATTAAGGTGGCAAAAGCTGATATCTTTATACACTTCTCTGGTGAGTGTTAGTCAGAGACCCTGATCTCACAGACAGATGATCCACATGAAATGACATTCTAGTTTCTTATAAGAACATCAGTGGACATACTGGATTCATTTGACTGGTAAAACTGCATTCATAGCAAAACTCTGAGAGGCCAAAAGGATATACTGTACTATTTCTTGAAGCAGCCTTCCTTTTTTTAAACTGCCAGTAGGCTTGCAGTTTTTTCACAACACATATGGATCCTCCAACCTTTTGTGTGGTATGTGCCCTCAACTTAGAACCAAGTTTTCAAGTTAAGTGACATCTAAGGAGTGATTTTACCAGTGCCACCCTCCAGTGAGTTTCCATAGCCATATGGGGATCAAAACTGAGTTCTCCTGAGTCCTAGTCTGTTACCACACTGAGTATATCCTCCCCTCGCCTCTTAAAAAAGGACTGAAGTTCTCAGGTGCCAAAACTCATGACAACAGAGTTCAGAAAAGAGGAGTCATAGAATCATAGAACAGTTGAGTTGGAAAGGGTCTATTTGTCCATCCAACCCAAACCCCTGCCCAAGGCAGGAATCCAAATCAAAGCAGAAGGTACGGGTTCTGTTGGTTTATTGAATACCTGCTTTGTTAGAGAAGAAATGCATACTGTGCATGCTGAGAATGTCCTGTTCCTATTCCTCTTTTTTAAAAAAGGAAACATTTTCATTTATCTGTTCAGAGGCACCGGATCCATCAATCAATATCCTGTTACATACCTATCTTGTGGGGGATAACATTACCCACAATGAGAGATCACTGCTACTTAAAGAGTAATTTTGGGTGTGTGTGATTTTTTTCTCATTGCACAAAAGTTGTATGCAAGCAAAGTTAAAGCAGACTCTTTAATTAGCAGCATTCTCCCCATCAGTGGCACCATTCCTGCTACTTAACTGTAGCTATGCAACAAGAAATGTCTTGATTAAAAGGGGTAGTTAGCAATCCTGGTAAGTAATTTTAGGCAGGAATTAGAGCACAAGAGCACAATTTTCCCCCTCTAAAACCATGCTGAATTAAATATCTGAATATAGGCTTTGGGGAGCAAGAATCTCATTACCCATTGGTGCTTCCATGGTTTGCTGTGCATTTGCAAACTGACAGGATGTTCACCTTGGAGAGCTGGCTTGAAGCCAGTTGGATTAACTGCACACTCTGCGTAAACTCCCTTTGCATTTTAAAAAGATACAGTATTTTTATTCACTCCCCTGCCTTAATCTGCTGCACACTGTCTCTTTGCCCTCTTAATCAGGCATGCCATCTCATCATGGAAGTGGTTACATTGGTCGCTGCTGGCTGATGAAGAATATTTCACTATAAACTGCTCAGAGATCTTTTAAGAGGAATGTTACATATACAGCTGCATTCATATGCACACAACAAATATTCTTGTGCAGTTTGTATTCATGTTTATGAAGCATGCACAGAAACAAAAAAGATATCCCAGTGGATGGCATCCAGTCCCTGATTTTAAATTTTTAAAATCTACAAGCAATAACATTTCTTTTCATTGGATAAGTTGGGAACAGGCTGGCTCTTCCTCACAAATGAAAAGAAGCAAACAGACCTTTGTGCTCATGTGCTGTGGAAGCTAATGCTCACTTCCCACCTTCCCCCCACATACGGTACAGAATGTATGGAAGTGACATTATGCCTGCTTGCCCCGCCCTGAAGGAAGCTATTCAAGAAATGTAAAGCTGGAAAAAGTTATCTTCTGGGCTGTTACTCACAGTGGCCATCCGGGGAGTGGTAATCCAAAATAATGTTTCCAGCTCTGTGTTAGTCTCAGTGAGCTGAGCTGATCGACTGCACTGTCTTCCCTTTCTCTGTTTGGGGTGAAGCTACATGGAATAGCTGCATAGATTACAGCTCTAGCAAAAGTCTGGGCTCGGGGATTAGAAGATGACAGGCATGGAAAATTTTTTCCTGGTTTTGACAATTTCAGTGAATATAGCATTTTTGCACCTCCCAGACTTGTTGAGAAATGAATCACACTTCAGCTCAAGAATCTGCACAATTTTGCAAAGCTTGCAGGGAGGGTGTTCAGGAGAAATAAATCACACAGAAAACCATATGTACCTTTTAAACTACAAACAGCAAAATACATATACTTGGGAGGGGGCACAAAACATTTTTATATGGGGAAATGTTCCACCAGTTGGAAAAATGAATAAACAGATGCAAGCAAAAATGTGCATACATTTTGGCGCAGGAAGAAAACACATAGAAGTGAAGACAGGAGGGCACTGAAAGTTCAGTTGAGAGAAACACAATGAAATCAAAGCTAAGAGACTGTGGTATTTTTAGAAAAATATATATGCTGAAAATGTTGAATGTTTCTGCTTGCTGACATCCACAGATCTCCCATATACTGGCTGAAATTCTGGTCACACAGCTGCATACTGTAGAAGGAAAAATCATGTGGGGCTTGGGAGATGATAGCAGAAGATAAAGAAAAGGCAGAAGTGCTCAACTCCAGCCCAGTCTTTCCCCAACATATAGGGGAATATAAACATAAAGCACAAAGGGAATGATTCCAGGTTAAGTTTGATAAACAAATAGTCAAGGAGAATCTCAGTGCTTTGAGTCAGTTCAGATCCTCAGGACTGGATAAACTACATCCAAGAAGGAACTCGCTGAAGAGATCTCAGAACCTCTATCATTTTCTGAAAATCATGGAAGATATGTAAAGTGTCCAACAACTGGAAGAGGGCTAATGTTGTCCCCATCTTCAAAAATGGCAAAAAGGAGATACCAGGGAACTACAGATGAGTCAATTTGACATCAATCCTAGGGAATATGATGGAGCAGATTATAAAAGTCACTATGCAAGCAGCTTCAAAACAATGCAGTAATAACTGCAAGCCAACATTCATCTGTCAAGAACAAATCCTGCTAGATTTATCTTATCTCATATTTTGATCAGGTAACTTCCATGATAGATGGTGGGAATGCTATAGCTGTACTATATCTTGTCTTCAACAAAGCCTTTGACAAAGTACCCCATGATATTCTGATTAGCAAGTTTACTGGATGTGAACTCTATAGAACTGTTAGATGAATACACCATTAGTAACAAGTTCATACTCAGCAAGTACTTATAAGTGGCTCCTTTTCAATTTAAAAGAAAGTAACAAACGGAGAACCCCAAGGCTCTGTCCTGGGCCCTGGGAGACAGAAACAAAATTAAAAACGAATCTGATAGGCTTGAGGACTGGGCTAAAAGCAACAAAATTACATTCAACAGGGAAAAGTGCAAAGTTCTGCACCTAGGGGAAAAACCCCAAATGCACAGTTACAAGGTGGGGGATACTTGGCTCAATTAAACTACAAGCAAGAAGGATTTTGGAATTGTAGATCAGAAGCTGAATATAAGCCAGCAGTATGATGTCACTTCAAAAGAGACCAATGCTGTTTGGGGCTGCATTGACAGAGGCATAGTTCCCACGTCTTGTGATGTACTAATCCCTCTCTGTTTGGGACTGGTCAGGTCTCATTTTGCGTACTGTGTCCGGGTCCAGGTACCACACTTTAAGAAGGATGAAAACAAACTGGAACAAGTTCAGAAGAGGTAAGAAGGGGGAAAGACTGGGGGGTATATGATAGCACTTTTCAAATACAAAATCACCAGTACGCAAAAAATACAGAAGGGCATCAAGGATGGTCAGTGGACTGGACACCAAGTCCTATGAGGACAGACTGAAGGAACAGAGCATGTTTAGCTTAGAGAAAAGAAGACTCAGGGGAGAGATGACAGCACTCTTCAAGTACTTGAAAGCCAGTCATACAGAAGAGGGGTAGAATCTGTTCTCGATCATTCCATAATGCGGGACACTTAAGGGCATCCCAATTTAGGCTGCATATCAGAAAAAAAAATCTTAACTGTTAGAACGGTATGGCAAGGGAACCAGTTACCTAATGAGATGGTGAGCACTCCAAAACTGGAGGTGCTTAAAAGAAAATCAGATTTTTTCTGAAGGCTAAATATGCTAAGTTCTTTCAGTTTTTCCTTGCGTCCAATCACATAAAGCTGCTGACATGATTTGCTGTAGTGACCCCCCCCCCCCCCGAAATAAAACATTTCAGATTCTCACCCACCCAAGGTCTGAAGGCTCCTGTGATATCTCTTCTGTTGCTTGGATTTCTGAAAATTGCTGCATGTGCAGACTGACTGTGGTAATGGGGGAAAAAGTGACAGCTGCAGTGGTTGTGGCTGCTGCCTGCCGCATGGTTAGGAGGCAGGCAGGCATCTTTGTCATCAGGAAGGGCAGCAAGAGCAGGGCAAGAGCAGAGCAGGAAGAGCCTTTGAGGCTCCATTTCAGCCGCTCTTTGCATGCGGCTGCAGCTGCAGCTGCTGCATGAGGAAAGAATTGTTACGGACATGCACTCATGCTGTACTCTGGTAATGAATAAATTGATGCAACATAGGCACAAAATAAAACAGCCTTCCCAGCAAGGGAAAAATAAATAAATCCCAGATACACCTCTGGCCAGGAAAATGTTTGATTATGGCAGAGTGTTGTGTGACTGGAAATTTATGCAACAATTTAACTGGGGAATACCTGGGGTATACCTGGATGTTGCGGTCAGGCCCTCGGTTGAAATAAATCAATTCTCAATTTGAAAGTTGCAGCTCAGGCATGGGCTGAATGGGTACCTCTGAGCAAAATCAATTGCTTAGCATCAGCAGTTTCCCCAAGTGGCCAGTGGCCGTGACAATGGTTTACCTCACAAGGCTATGTTCAAGGCAGACCACAGATTATGCATCAACATTGCACAAATACTGTGGATTCACACACATGAGAAAAACCTGCCTGCAGTAGAAAAAGCCATGTTATGGAAGCAGTAGTCACATCTATAGTTTAAGCCCTGATAGCAGATCTACATGTGGAGCACAGTAAAATGATAAAGCCCCAAAGGAGGAATGCTCAAAAACATTGTTCAGCTCACATTTTTAATGCATTGCCCTAATTCATGCTTCCCCAATTAACCGAGGAACCAATTGTCATCCAGCTTTTGTACTTCCCCCTACTTTGTGAAACAGTTCCTTCTCTACTCAAAATGCATATCAGAAACTAATGTAAGAGTAAATACAAAATGCTTATTTTAGGATCAATGTATTAGTATTTTTTTTTCAAAATTTCACTAAAATAGAACTTTTTTATATATGTTGGCTTTGGCTCAGAACATCTGTAATCAGATGGTATATCATTTAAGGTAGTAGCAGATTAACTTGTCAAATTACTTTCTCAAATGCTTTGAATTGTAGAACATCACACCCACTATCAGAATTGTTCTTCTTCACTTTTTTGCTGTTATTCAGAACAGCTCAGGGTCTGTTTGCACTTGCCCAGAAAAGTATGAGATGCTTTGCTTTAAAATCACACCTAGCTCTGCCTCTCTCCCCCTCTTGGGGGATGCCTTCCCTGCACCAGTCGGTCAGAGATGCGGGCTCTGACTGATTTAGCGCGACTTGACTTCCAGTTCCCAGAGCATGGGGTTAGGGGGTAAGGGCTAGGCTTAGGGTAACAGTTAAGGTTAGGGTGGGTTAGTGGGCTGTACCTTGACATTGCTCTCTTCTTAAGCCATCTCACAATATTGGGAGTTCTCAGTGGGAGGCAATTTGATAGCTCTGGAAGTAAACCAAATGGAGCAATCCTCACCCATACCAAAAAGAACACAATCCCAGTAGAGACCCAGAAAGATGTGGGTACCAAAGAGCAGCCTAAATGCCCATCTGAGCATACCCTAAGTAAAATTGGTCAATGTATGACTAAGACATTTGGTTCCTAGCAGCCTGATTGGCCAGAATCATTGGTTTCTATTTTGTTTTGCTTTTACTTGGGACTTTGAAGGGCAATCCCAGAGAGCCCCAACCAAGGGTCTTTTGTTCAACAGTAAATGAAGATTCTCCCCCCCACACACACACACCCCTTCACATTATGCTTCATGCACTGCTGTGGCTCACAAATTAGGACAAATAAGATACGCGTTCATCTTGGAGGTGCCATGCCACTCTTAAGTTGATTCTGTCACCATAGATGACAGTCTTAAGACATCAGCTGCCTCTGGAATGTCTAAAGAAGGACTCCCACAGCACCAAACTGGGAGACCTGAAGGACTAAAGCCAAGTGATGCACTAACTTTGGCATCACACAACTCTCTCTGGTACAGGAGAGGGAAGGCATTCACTTGGCTACTCATTTTGCCAGATTCTGCACAGTTAACATTTCTGTTGGAGATATCTTGACAAAATAAAGACACCATTCTAATTACTTTGCCTCTTTCTTTCCAGTACAGTTATAATTGTATAATCAATTGTGACCAGAAAACCGGAATGCGAGCATCTGTCTGATGGCCCTGTGTTTCTCTGTCTGTGTGGATGGTCGATGCAACAAAGAAACACTGTAAGTCCTTTCCTACTGCTCAGTAAGTTCAACTCTCACTTCATCCACTGAGGGTGGGAAGGGGGAAGGGTGACAAGGAGAGGGCTCGTGGTCAAATGCTAGGTGAGTGGTTTTGGGCAGTGAATAACCTTTTCTGACTCAGAAAGGTGCAGAAGAGCCAGAGGGAATGAAATGGTGTCTCTGTTTAAACAATGAAAACATCAATAATGCCAAGTTAGCTGAACATGTAAAGTATCTGCCTTTTTCTTTGCTTTTGTGGTAAAGTATAGGAGAAGTGTCTGTTTTGATTAAGTTGTTCCTTGTTTCCCTTCCTCATCCACACACCTCTCTGGGGCATTCTCCACACTTCCTTTGCAAGCAAAATGTTTCTTTGTAGGATAATCCATGCACCCAACAGAAGTACGTTCTAAGACCTGTATAGGCACTTGGCATTAGGTAACCTGGAGGAAATAGAGCACACCTTTGCTACCCTCATTGTAGCTTCTTTCAAGTGGAGAGCAATGCTCCAATAAGGAGAGGCTCTAGTTTGTGAAAAGGACTCCAACTCCAACAGACTGTCTTATACATTTTCTTTCTTCGATAGTCACCTATCTTTAGATTAAACTTGGATTTGACAGGCATTCCAACAGAGGATTTTCCTATGTAAAATAGAATGCACAGGCAACCTTTCTTCCCTGTGTTGTGTTGTGTTGTAGCCCTAACAGAGTTTTCAAGACATGTGAAATATTTAAAGTGTTTTTTCTAGTGCCATTCCCCAGCAAGTTTCCATGGCCAAGCAAGGACTAGTCCTTCACTCTGTCCAGTACACCACACCAGCTCTCATTTTCCCCACAGCTGTTGTCAGTAAGCCATATTAGAAAGCCCAGATGAAGGTTTCCGCCTCCTTTCCTTAAAAAGCAAAAGGAAAAAAGAGAGAGAAAAGGAGGCCCAGGAGGGTCTGCCCAGAGGAAAGGGCGAGCCTTTCCAAAAGATGGCCTGCACTACTCTCAGCGATAAAGTCCATATAGGCTACAATAATGAGGCACAGGTTGGAGAGGCAAAACTTGCCTGTCTCTGATATCATCAAGAGCCTTACCAATGGCTCTCCTGATCACATTCCTTTATTCTTCCCAGCCAAAGAAAATACCTGTCATTTAGTCTTGTATCATAATGAAAAATAGTTCCTACATTGGGCTAATGAGGAAAAGGCCTGTCTGTTTTCTTCCATTATGTTACTTCATAAAGCAGAACTTGAACTAGCCAAAAAAGTATTTCCCCTGCTTCTGCTGTAAAATGTCATGAAATTGAATGGCACTCTATAAATTGTCATTTCCAATCAGGTCTTGGAAAGGCCAATTATACATAAATATATTGTGCTACAGCCCATCTGGAAGGCACTGTAGTCTTTAGCATAAGTCATAAGAGCATGAGTATGCCTTGTTTTTGTTTCACTTTCAGTTTCTTCAGCCCTTTGCTTTGCTTTCTACTTTCACTTTCTTCCTTGACTGCTCCCCCCCCCCCCATTACTTGATTTCACCTTGCAGATTTTCCTTTCCAACCTGGCTTGTCCTCTCTACTTCCCCCTCTCCCAGTTTGTTTACATCGCTAAAACACTTGTCTAGGTCAGACATGTTTGCCAATAAACATGGTCTCATTGATCACATGAAAGCATATTCACAGGAGCAGCAGATATTTTCCTCTGTGGGGGGAATTAATGACTCAATCTCCTCCCTCTGCCCCAGTCATTCCCCTTGAGCCAAAAATGAGATGGGATGCTAAAGCTATTCAGATCACAGGCAGATCAGCTCTCTCTCTCATTCAAGATGACTGAACAACCCATTCCAACTGAAGTCTTCAGCCTAACCTGCATCCTTACCTCCAATGATATCACTTATCATACACGGCTGTTGTTGAGATTACTGAGGAAAATGTTACATTGCCAACAGAATTCTAGCGAACTTAGTTGAACTGGTATTAAGATATCATAGGCCAGAATTTCCTTGGACCTAAAGCTCCAAAACCTGAAGCTGTTGTACCAGCAGTCCTGTCTCAACACCTTCTGGTTTTTATGCTGTTGTCAGACTCTAAATACATTTCAGATAAGTCACCTGCTTCCTTGAATTCCTGAAAAAGACCCACATTAGAATTTTCCAACACATCTGGCGAAGGTGCTTTGACCTTCATCAAACGTGCTTGCCTGTGGATATAAACTTTTAGTCTGTTGACATTGTAGACCTGTGGCTTCTCTTCTTAACTAGACATTCTCACAACATAATTGACACTTCCCAACTTATGTTCAGTGACTCCTGAGCCTACCTAATGGGCTTGCAGTTTGTTGTGTTTGATGGGATCTAAGATTAACACTGAGTCTTCCACTTGGAACTTTGTTGGGCAAGATTTAACATCATGGCAGCGCTTCTGGGTCTGCTGAGCTTTTTGCAAATGCTGTGCTGCAAGGTCCCTGATAGATTTAAGTTACTGCTGCAAATCATGGACAAATTTGGCCACTGTTATAGACCTATCTGTCATGGCTAAGTCTGGTGAAGCAATCTTGATTTTCTCTCGCTGTGTTGGGTACCTAATTGGGTGGTCCGTGTTCGAGCACACCCTAAAAGTATATGCCATAGTCACCCTCCTTTGACAATAATAATCAAGTGCTGTCAAGTCCATTCTGTTTTATGGCAGGGCTGCTCAACTTTGAACAGGCCAAGGTCTACTTTTTCTGGCCCAAAGTGCCCAGGGGCTACTACACTAAAACCTCTACTTACAAATTTTATCTGTTCCAAGCACGTGCTCATAATTAAAAACTTTTGCAAGTAGAGCAGTGGTTTCCCATACGATTGCATTGAAAACCAATTACAGTGGTACCTTGTATAAAGGAATTAATTCGTTCCAAATAAAATGTTAAGCAAAATTTCCTTTATACAAATTCCCATAGGAATGGATTGAAAACAGAGTGATCTCATTTTTATGTTGTACGGATTCTCCCCATAGGCGATTATGTTAAGCAAATTTCCCCTAACTCCAGAATTTTTATGTTGTACAAATTTTATGTTATACAAGCTGTTTGTTATACAAGGGTCCACTGTAGTCTGTTCTGGGGGAACAGATTTCAATGTGCCATAGCCCTTGAACTGCCCCGCTGAGCTGAGACAGTGGCCTGGCGGACCCAGAACTTTGCTGGGGCAGTGGTGGTCCTTGGGATGGGGGAGGGAGGGGTGGAGAACTTATCCCCTCATTTTTTTAATTGATGGCCCGCGGGCTACTTTTGAACCCTTCGCAGGCTACCAGTAGCCCGCGGTCTTCCTGTTGGCCAGGCCTGATTTATGGCAACCCTTGTCAGGGTTTTCCAGGTAGAAAGTTCTTAGAAGTGGTCTACCATTCCTGGCTTCTGGGGACATCCTGGAATGGGCAAATGCCCAAGGCCACACAGTTTGGCTCTACTCACAAATGGCACAGTGGGCAACTGAACTTCCAATCCCTAGCCACCAGCCAGATACCTAAAGCACTGATCTAGGAGACGGTTGTATCATTGTATCATTTTGGAGAACAAAGTCAAATGGGGAAAGTCAGTTCAAACTGTTCCAGATCAGGGGGGAAAGTAGATGTTTCCAGTGGCAGAGAGGAAAATTCTGCATCCTCAGCAAAAAATCAAATTGGCTTTTGCAGGAGAGGAACCAGGATGAGGATGGGAACTGCTAGCAAGGAACCTGCCAAATGTTCATAAAAGAAGACCAACAGAAATATTTTCTATGAATAGATGCAATTTTGTAGCAATGTCTTGAACTTGAGGAAGCTAAGATCCACTCCAGTAGAAGAGGAAAATGTATCCTGCTGGGACCCCTCCATTTCTTAGATTTCAACATTTTTTGCCATTTACAAGAATATATATATAGTATTGTCATAGGAATGGTACATACAGCTGAACATTTCAGAAATATAGATTGCAAGGCAGAGGTAATAAGGGTAAGCATAGAATGATATATTTATATATAACATAAAATACAAGCATAAAATATAGACAGCTAATCACAGATAATATCTTTCCAATCAATATGCATTTGATGAGTTAGTGAGTGGATAAATAATCGCTAAGCTTGTCCTTAACTGCAATGTTAATATAAATTAATATGGGGGTGCCATGTCTTAACAACAGCATAGGTCAGGGCAGGATATGGAAGAAGAACCCAATAAGGATAGCTAGTGAAACAATGGTTCACTGAAGAAAGAACCCAGGCATTATTCTGATGCAACCTTCTGATGCACACAGGCCACCTTAACCACAGATAGAAAAAGCTGTTGCCAGAATAGGGGTGAGTGTCAATTAATAAGCTAATTTTGGAATAATTAGGCTGAATCAGATGGTATTAATTTGGTCATAGAGGGAGGAGTCAGAGTAGACTGAAAGCAGCAGACCAGGATATTACAAGGTACAGTATTGTCTCGGCTATGGATGCCCTCTTAGGACAAGTGGCCACTTACTTACTTTCTCTTGTGCAGTGTTCTTTCTCTCCACCACCACCACCCCCTGCCCACCCGTATGAATGTCAAATTGTTAATTCTCATAATGCTGTCTCCTATTTCTGTTGAAAGTATTGTTTTAAATAATCTCAAATGGGCTTCTGTTTCTGCCTGAAAAACCTGCAGAGGGTCTACTGATGATTCAATACTGTAATAAGTAGAAGGAATGCAGTAAGGACCTCTTTTCTCTGAACCAGTGATTCAGGCAAACCGTAAGGCCAGTCTTGAATTTGAGTCCAAAAATATTGTCTATAAATCTTTTGTGTGCAAAAATTAGTAAGGCAAAGGTTAATGTTCCCCCTGCGCATGAGTGCTAGTCTGGCTTAATCAGCATTAATATAACTACTTTCAAACCCTGGCCCATATAATTTTAAAATGGTCATTAATAACATTTGTTAAAAGAAACTCCACTTTAGACAGTGGAAAACACTATAGGAGAAGGTTTTTTATTTGTCAAAATTGCTCCCCAACCTGAAAAAATAAACACACGCCTACTTCCTCTTATTTTCTCTGCAATGCATAAATTGTCTACCTTTTACCTATCCTTTACCATTCCAAGCCCAGCAGAGATCATCAGATTTGAACCTAGTAGCCTTGTGACATCACAAGGGTCTTGCCTCCTGACATCATCACATCTTGCCTTATGATACCACCAACCCAATATTGGGGATATTGGAAAACTAGCAACTCTAAACACTACCAAGCAGTAAATCCAGCACACTACAGCTGTTTACAGCTAAGAAATATAAGCCTCAAAATTTCAAATATATGAGTGACACCTGCTTGAAATGTATATGTTCATACTTCAAGAACTCCATCTAAGATAATCAGAAAGAATGCTAGGAGATGTTAAACACTGACTTTTGAGTATTTAGCTCTTTAATACCTCAAGTTTAATCCCGACATATCACAAGAAGGCAAGACTTATTGAAAAGGGAAGGCAGCATGTAAAAAAGAAGACCTAACATTTAGATGCATTGACTCAGTATAGAAAGCCATGCCCTTACATTTGCAAGACTTGAGTGGGACTGTTAATGAAAGTATTTGTTGGAGATCACTAACTCGTGGGGGCAATATATGTCAGAAGTGATATGATAGCATTTAACACCTATAACAATTTGGCTATGCTTGTGATGCTGACTAGAAATTGGCATGAATTAAAAAATGAGATTCATAATGATTCACCAAGGTTGAATCACAAATCACAAATTTTATGTGAAAAACTGATGAACTGTTTCATCTCTCTTTAAAATGGTATAAAATGCCCCCTTTGTATCTAGAGACACAAAAATCACTGAGAATCCACTGACCTCCTCTACAATCCATCCATGTTTGTTGAAAATTGGGTTTTGGACTTCTTGGTTATGCACCCCGAAAGAGAGGCCATCAAAAAAGGGCTTCCCAGGTCTATGTTCGAGCACACCCTAAAAGTATATGCCATAGTCACTCTCCTTTGACAATAATAATCAAGTACTGTCAAGCCCATTCTGACTTATAGCCTCTGGAATGGATTAGTGCATTTGCAATGCATTCCTATGGGAAACTACAAAAACAAAACCTGATGTATGTGAACAATGCATTCCTATGGGAAACTACAAAAAAAAACCTGATGAATGTGATGAATGTGAAAACGAACTAATCCATTTTCAATGCATTCCTATGAGAAACTACAAAAACCCCGATGAATGTGATGAATGTGAAAACGAATTAATCCATTTTCAATGCATTCCTATGGGAAACTACAAAAACCCTGATGAATGTGATGAATGTGAAAACGAATTAATCCATTTTCAATGCATTCCTATGGGAAACTACAAAGAAAACCCTGATGAATTCGTTCTATGGTTCAATTCGTTTTAAGAAAACATTGTCTTGAAAAGCAAAAACAAATTGACCCATAGAATGAATTAAATTTGTTTTAAGAGATACCTCTCTCTCTCTCTCTCTCTCTCTGTGTGTGTGTGTGTGTGTGTGTTTGTGTGTGTGTGTATCAACTGATTGATAGATACACACACACACACATACAGAGAGAGAGAGAAATTGATTTATCTTCCCTTTAAAATGATATTAGTTTTACCTTTTTAGTTGACTTACTGAAATAAATGAACATTTGCATGATATTCTAATTTTTCAAGTTTCATCTGTAACTCAGACATCAAAAGTTTAATCTCTTATAAACTTTTTGGGGTTGTAGAGGGGAGCCAGTGGGTGGTTCCATCCAATCATAGTGTCTCTAGGTGCCTTGGGAGCCATTTTATAGGCTGATGAATTGATAAATCAACAATTACTAACAATTCATCAATTTGTATTTGTTGGGGGACTCAATTAATGATGAATACGAATTGACAAATTTTGACGGATCAGCCAAATTCATCAGAAAACATGATTCATTTTTCAAATCATCCCAATCTCTACTGTCATCTTCTGGAATACTTGCACCCACATTTTCAAACTCAGTGACATCACCTGTATTCTCTAACCAAGCGGATATGATGTGTTCTAAAATGAGGGAAATGTTCAAAGGAGCAGCTCTCAGATTTCGCAGAGGAAGTATTGCAGCATGAGGGGGGGGGGTCTAAAGACACACACATTTAGATCTCAATATTAATCCTGGCAAATCAGGGAATTATTTTGAAGTGCAGAGACACCATTGTCTGGAGAAAGACCAAAGCCAACAGGCTAGCTCTTTGCTATTGTTGCGACATCTTTTTGTCATGTGATTCCTCCTGCCTCTTCTCTATCCCACTGTAAATAAAGCAGTGCTTCCCAATGTTGGGTCCCCAGATGTTCTTGGACTAAAACTCCCAGAAGCCTTCACCATTAGCTGTGCCAGAGTTCCTCACAATGCAGATGGGGATAACACTGCCACAGTTATGTCCCTATCATGCTGTTGTTTTAATTATTTAAATGTGGCATTTAATCTCATTATTTTTAGTATAGGTTTCTGCTTTCAGGTTCAGTTTGGAAGCTACCTTAGGGCTTCTTTTCAGGGATGAAAGGTATAGTAGTCCATTTCTAACCTAACTAACTAACAACAAAGGAACTAATGAACAGAAGAAAACAAACAAACCAAATTGTCCTCTGCAAGCAGAACATTGGCACATTAGGGCAAACCATTCCAAGCCACCCACTACTATCTGCCTCCCAGCCAGTTTTCTGTTTTCACAGATCACTGCACTGCAAATGGGACCTCCCCACTCCAAAGCTGGCAGGTCGGACTGGTACAGTCCATTCTACTGTCTCACTAGTCCAGTTTCATTCTGTCACGTGTAGCCCAAGCTGCCAAGAACTGTAACTGCACTTGCCTTGGGTGGTGTTAGTCCGCAGGCTTTTTTCTGTTGTTTAACAATAGGCTCTCCAGATCAGTGAAATTGCCACTTGGGTGTGGAAAATTTAATTTTGTCAGGAAATCAAGGACTCAGTTGTCATTAGTAAAGGCAGTTTGCTACAGGCTAAGTAGGAGTTTGGAGGCTGCCCAAACTGGAAGAATAAGTGCTTCTTTCTAGCCCACGACAGGAAGCTCAGAAGCTTAGCTTGCTGATGCAGAATGGTATCCCTTGCCCAAAGCCTAGTCAAATCAAATGTAATGCTATATTAGATCAGGCAATCAAATATTTGCATAATTTATTAATTTGCATATTTTTCTTCTTATCTTCCTGAATTCAGAACTGCACTTGAAGCGTTCACTTGCTTCTTAGATGGAATGCATCTTCAGGCTTTGCTTACATTCCTTTATGACTGCAGATCCACAGCAGGCTAGGCATTGCACATTATTTTTTACTGATGTTTACGTATGGCCTTAAGGACAGCAAGGTGCCAATTGCACCTTTGTTGGCAGCCGGGGGGGGGGAGAGGGGAAGACTTCTTCAAAGAGAATGTAGAGCTGGCATTTCCCGCTTCGGCAGGTGGCACTAGCAACAGCAGCAAAAAAGACGGTTCCTGTGATGTTACTCGCTGGTATGAGAGCATCGCAATCACCACTTGGCATGGAGGCCAGAAATGGGAAGGGAGCTGGGATGTGTTTCTCCTGTACTGAAGACACTAACAGCCCATTTCCGTCTAAAGGAAGATATCAAACCAGGATCCCTGTAATCTACTAGCCACAGCTTCACAGGGCAAAAAGAACCAGATGGAGCAATGCTAAGCTTATCTCCGTGGGAGGTTGCTTTTCTCTGCATTTAATCCTGCAGCCTCAGCACCAACAATAGGCAAAAATATAGAAAAACTGAAAGGAAGTTGTCTAGTGTCTTTTGAATGGACAGAGTAATCATTTCAGGTTTGCAAAAATATATAGTCTATTTGTAAGTCAAATTGTCAAGCTGTAGTGACTCACACTTAAGTGATGCTTAGAAAATTATGCCCAAAAGTAATTATGAAACATTAAGACAAGGAAACACTTTGCTTTACTTTTTCTTTCACCCAGCTATGTGAAGTGTGTGAATACTCTAAAGTTTAAACATGCACATAGTTGGCAAGAAGCTTACCCATAATATATGCTCAAACACTTTCACTGCTGGGCTCTGATAGCTGTTGTGAGTTTTTTGGGCTGTGTGGCTGGCATCTTCAGATGGCAAGGAGCACAGAGAGAACTCCTAGTTTCCTGAGCTCCATGCCCTCTGAAGATGCCGGTCACAGAGTCTGGCAAAACGTCAGGAAGAAAACTCTCAGAACACAGCCAAACAGCCCAAAAAACTCACAACAGCTTACCCATAGTGTTTTTACACATGTGGTTAGTTAGCATTGCTCTAGCAGCACATATAGGTGGGACTGTACATCACTGCTGGACCTATCAGATCATGTTGAGTTTACCATGATAGGCACCCACTTGGTTGGATTTATATTTCTCCTGCTACTTTTTTAAATCCATCTGTTCTGTTGTCACATGGGCCATCTTGTGTCACAATAACTAGAAGTACTCTATAGTACTTTGGCCACCAAGCATCATCCTACCATTTACCCAAGCAACCTCTTTGCTTGGCAAAATCTAACTCCCTCTCTTTAATATTTTTTTCTCACTCACTATTTTTAGGTACTTCCTGTTGGTCATGGGTGTTAGCGGGCTGATATATTTATAAATGGTACCTTAGTGTAAACATTTGGGATACTGTACAAAAAAGCTTGAATCTTTCAGTCTGAGCTTTTGTCGACATTGTTCCCACTTCATTTAAATGCAATACTTGATATGCCAGGCACCTGCCATGCCTCTGTAAAATATCCCAATATTTTGTGTCAGTCAAGCACTGTCTATAGGCATGAATGTGCAGACACAAATAATCAAACATAATTTTTGAAAAAAATGCTCAGTGCCTTCATTTCTCATATTTTCTGCTTCTTTCTCCCTCTTCAATTTGTCACATGGATAACCTGATTTAAATCTGTGCTACTTCAATCAACAATAGGATATCACTATAATATTAGTTTGCTAATTTGATGGTATAATTAAAGGCAAATGAGAATTAGGAAAAATGAAGACAGTGTTCTTTAATTCCCAATATTTCTACAATTAATATCAGTGTTGTGACAATGCCAAACACTGTTCTTTCAGTGCCACTTAAAAACAAATGGAAAATATAATCACATTGAAAATATTACAGAAGCTGAATTTGTCCACGTTACAGCACTCCTTTCAAGATTACGGTATTATTCAAATTGTTCTGAAGTGTTTCAACAATGCCACTATGAGACAGAAAAATAAGGAGGGATCCAAATGTGTCCTGATTGGATCAGGCGCTGACAAAATGTTTCTTCATGGACAAACCGCAGAAGATTCTATTGAGGTTCCTTTTGTAGTCAAGAGATAAGGAAACAATTCACTGTAAATTCCTCCAGCAGAAGCAATATTGAAAAGAACCACTTTTCTTCCATTCTTTCTAGAGCAGAGGGGGGGGGGAATCCTAACACTATTTACCATCTTTGCAGGGAAGAGGATTTCAGAATTTGTTGAAGTCCCCTCGCCTTTTGGTTGTTGGGGACTTCAGTGTTCATGCTGGCAGTAGACTGTCTGGTGCAGATCTGGAATTCATGGAGTCCATGACCTCCATGAGCCTATCCCAGCACATTTTATGCCCCACCCACAGGTCTGGGCACACCCTTGACCTGGTATTTACCTCCATGTCGGGGGATTCCACTCTGGAGGTGGGGGACATTGTCTCCCTTCCTGTGTCATGGTCAGATCATCACCTGCTGTCCTTTCCCCTGTCAATCACGGCTCCCCCCCCCGCAGGGACCCTCAGCCCCTTGTTTGGGCTCACCCCCCGGAGGCTTCTGGATCCAGCACGGTTCTGTGAAGCCCTCGGGGAGCTTCCTAGTGGGTTGGCTGACAATCGACCGGATCGCCCCCAAACGTCTCCTCCGTCGCAGAGCTCGACCTTTGCTGTGGTTCATGACGGAGCTTAGAGCGATGAAGCAGCAACAGAGGAGGCTGGAGAGTACCTGGAGGAGGAGCCGGATGGCATTTAACAAGACTGCAGTTGTCATCCAGACTAGGCGCTACTCTCGGACAATCAGGGAGGCTAAAACATCTTACTACTCCCTGAGAATTGGTGAGGCCTCGAACCACCAGGCAGAACTCTTCCAGGTGGTCCGGGACCTCACCAATCCTAGTCTGACTAGGCCTCCTCCTACTGAGTTCAGTAGTGAGCATTTTGCAGTCTTCTTTAGATTGAAAATAGATCGCTGTGGAACACCCTTCTGAGTGATGTGCGCTCTGCAGAGTCCCTGCTGGCCTTCTGTAGAGCTCTTAAATCCTTGCTCTTTCGAGAGGCCTTTGGCAACCAAGTGTAACTTACACATTTTTTTAAAAAAACCGCCATCTGCCATCATTGCCATTATTTTTAAAGATGTTGGGCCATTGAGGCCTCTATTATGCCTGCGAAGGGTGCTAGCAGTGCTTATTTTAATTTCCTGTTTGTCTGTCGTATTGTATTGTGTATTGACACCGTTTATTGTATCTTGTATTGTATCTTGTATTGTACCCTGACCATTGCTGCACCGATCAGATTGCTGGAAGCCGCCCAGAGTTCCCTTGGGAAGATGGGCAGGGTATAAATCCAATAATAAATAAATAAATAAATAAATAAATTTGTGCTGGAGAAGGATTTGGTACATTTCAAGATGGAGGGCTTGCTGTGTATTTGGATTATCTATATTTGGATTAGCTATATGCAGCAGTGGCAGCAACAGAGCTCCCAAGCATCTAGATAATTCTTGACTGTTACTTTTGGGACCACAATCTCACAGCTGGCATACTTACTGGCTATGCTGGCTAGAGGGCTTTGGAGAGTGGGAGTCAAAATACATTAATTTCCACGCTCTGCTGACAACTGTCACCTCCCAGCCCTTATTGCTGTATGGCATGGTTCCTTATCTTGGGTACCTCAGGTCTTCCTGAACTGAGACTCCTAGAAACCATGAGGAGAACAACTGGGACTTAAGGGTTCAGGAAATTGCAGTCCAAGAACACCTGGGTTCCCCAAGTTTGGCAACCACTGCCCTACAGTACCTCGATGAATCCTCCCTGAGAACAGTCGTGCAGGCCCTCGTGATTTCGAGGATCGACTATTGCAATGCCCTCTATGTGGGGTTGCCCTTGACCCTTGTCCAGAGGCTCCAGTGGGTGCAGAATGCGACGGCCAGACTGGTGGTGGGTGCTCATAGATTCGAGCACATCATCCCAGTTCTGGCCCACCTGCATTGGCTACCCGTTGTCCTCCGGATTACGTTCAAGGTCTTGGTTTTGATCTTCAAAATCCTCCACGGCTTGGGACCAGAGTACCTGTTGGAGCGTATCTCCCAGAGGTCAACTGGGTTCAGGCCCACGAGAATGGCGCAGGCGTGCTCACTTAGGGTGGCCACACCCAGGGAGGCGCAGAAATCGCTCACACGTAACCACGCCTTCTCTGTGGTGGGCCCCATGCTGTAGAACCATCTCCCTAGTGAGCTGCGCCTAGCACAGTCCCTGCCTGCCTTTAAAAGGGCTTTGAAAACCCATCTGTTTAAAGAGGCATATGGCGACCTTTTTACTTAATTTCTTCTTCTTTTTTAAAAAATCCTCTTTTTGCCACCCACGTCATCTTTTGTGGAGGGTATTGTCTCTCCTTATTTTATTGGTATTCTTGCCTTTTTTGTTCCTGTTGCTTTATTTTTAACTGTAAACCGCCCAGAGTTCCGTCCGGAAGATGGGTGGTATATAAATATAACAAACAAACAAACAAATACAGAATTATGCTATGATGGATCACCATTCTAAGGGGGTACTTATGAGAGGATTTGATAGTGGCTCTAAAAATGAGCATAGCTGCTATCTATGATTAAGAAAAGAAGGGGCATTGCTGCTACACAGACACCCCCAAATCTCACTGACACGAATCTCTCTTAACATTTTCGGACTCTCTCTTAGGACTTCTCCAAAAGGCACACAATTGTATGCAACCTTTAATGTTTACTATCCCTACCCTCAGAGATACTAACATGAGTGAATGAGGGGGGTTAATGGTCTTGTAGGCTCTTTATCACTTGACTATTCTATGATTCTATGAACATATAATAAATGGAACAATTTCAGACTACTTTCCAATGCAGGGAAAGTTGAAGATGCCAACAAATAAATAAAACAAAGCAATGAACCACAGGTTGGAAGCATTGAATATACAATTCAATCCAAAAGAAGGGAGGCACCAAAGATTTATGTACTATAGGATCAACACATTCATTTTCCATGTAGGCAAAGTGGTAATCATGCTTTAGCAATAAAGACTTCACTCTATATGGAGTAAAACATGCCAGACAACGGGGTCAATTCAAAGCACAATGGTACAAGTCTGAGATACCAGACTAAGATACATACATCCCATTCATTCATATAATGAATATTTTTTTTGTCATTGTTTCAGAAAAAAATGATTCTTGGTTGCATCAACAGAACCACAGTGTCTAGATCAAGTGAGTTGATAGGACCACTCTATTCTGCTCTGGTCAGACCCCACCTGGAGTACTGTGTCCAGTTCTATGTGCCTCAATTTAAAAATGATGTTGACAACCTTGAGCAGGTGCAGAGGAGGGCGACCAGGATGGTTGAGGGTCTGGAGGAAATGTCTTATGAGGAACCGCTTAGGGAACTGAGAATGTTTAGCCTTTCAAAAAGAAGGCTGAGGGGGGATATGATAGCTATGTTTAAATATTTGAAAGGATGTCATATTGAAGAGGGAACAGGTTTGTTTTCCATGGCTTCAGAGACTAGGACTCGGGGCAATGGTTTCAAACTACAGGAAAAGAGATTCCATTTGAACATTAGGAAGAACTTCATGACAGTTAGAGCTGTTCGGCAGTGGAATATGCTGCCACAAAGGGTGGTGGAGTCTCCTTCCTTGGAGGTTTTTAAGCAGAGGCTGGATGGCCATCTGTCGGAAATATTGTGATGGGGTTCCTGCATGGCAGGGGGTTGGACTAGATGGCCCTTGAGGTCTCTTCCAGCTCTATGATTCTATGATATTTTCAGATCCTAAAAGGAGCACTGCTGCCATTTATGATTAAGAAAAGGGGGCCTTATAGTTTCAATGGTGATTAGAGTGGAGGGGCAGCTTTTTTAGCAAAAGTTGAGGCTGGAGAGGATCTTCCATGAACTACAACGTGACACTCAAGCCTATTGTTATTATAGTTCAATCTCCAAGAAAGGAGATGCCAAAAGAGTGCAGTCACTATTAGACCAATACATTTATCAGTATTTCCCATACAAGCAAAGAGATGCTCAAGATCTTGCAGCAAAGGCATTTACTATATGTGTAGTGAGAAAACCCAGCCATTCAAGCTAGATTCAAAAAAAGAGATAGCACTGCAAATACGCATTGACTATTGGCAGTACACCAAAGAATCTCAGAAGAAAATCAGTCCATGCTTTATAGATTGCAGTCAAGCCTTTGACTGTATGGATCATGAGAAGTTAGGGATTGTTTTAAAAAGAAAAGGGAGTGCCACAAGAATTCTATTTGTTTATTTATGCATTGCATTTATACCTTGCATTTCCATTAAAATAGTACAATTTATATGCATGCATAACAAAATGCACCTCTAGTCCCTAGTAACATTCCAAAAGAATGAGCACAATGGCTAGAGAATAAAATATGAATGTAAAATAGATATTAATGTAACAATTCTTGCAATGCTACATACAGAATGAAGTGTGCCAGTATTTAAACAGTCTTTCTCGCATTCACACGTCACAAAACATAGTTGAGCAGAAAGACACATGCAGAAAAAGCAGACCACTGAATTTATATTAAAATCAAGGTTTTGGTCGTTGACCGTAAATAAAATTTCATTCATTCATATTAAAATCAAGAGAATATTGTAGCTGACATATGATAGTCAGGAAAGCTCTCTCTCATGTGTGCTCAGAGTTCTCACTAGTGAGAGATGGAAAGGGGCCTCTCCAACAGATCTGAGTGACATGGCAGATGTATGTAAGGAAAAAAGGTCTCAAACTCTTAAAAGTTTTCCAAACCATCATCAGCATCTCAAACAAACCAGAATCATGCTGAAAGCTGGTGGAATTCTTTCATAACTTGATGTCATGTAGATTGTGTAAACTTCCAGGAGTCTAGCTATTACATACCGCAACGGTTTTGTCTTCAAGAAGTGTCCACATAAAATACATTGCAATAATCCGAGAAGTTTATGCATGGCCTACTATAGCTGCTGAGCCCATCTCAGATAAACCCTCTGTGAAGAGGAACCACAAGGAAGTATATCTAGAGCCACTGACAGGTCCCACACTATCAGTGGGGCAAAACTCATCCCATATTTCCCCAAGAGAAGGACATTGGTCAGGGCTGCAAATGCTATATCAGTACCAAAGCCTGGCCAGACAACAGACTATAATGGTTCCAGATAATCTGTTTCCTTCAAAACTATCCAAAGCTGCCCACCTGCCACACTATCAAGCAACTTGGCTCAAAAAGAAAAAAAGTGTGATTAGGCAGCAGATTTCACATAGCTCTGGGACCTCAGGGTCAGCACTGACCCTTTTAATATCATAGGTACTACTTCATGATTAGAGATGAGCAGGAAACACCAAAATGGCGTTTTATCTCATTTTTCATTCGTTTATCTTCATTTTATTTTGTTTCATTTGAAATGAATTATTTTTAAAAAATTAATTTCATTTTTCATTTTGTTTCGTTTTACATTTTTATGCGTTTTGTGCGTTTTGTGTGCATGTTTTATGTAACTACCGTGCGTGCATTTTTAATGTGTTTTTATTTTTTTTTACCTTTGTTTTATGTGTTGTGGGTGGAAGCTCAGGCTTTTAAAACTTTTTATTAGTCCCCTAAGTGTCGATCAGCTGGCATGGGGGACTTGCTTCGGAGGCTAAAAAAAAGTTTTAAAAGCCTGCACTTTCCCCCACCTGATTGTGCACATTGAGGGAGGGGGAGCAGTGGATCTTTAAACTTTTTTTTAGTCCCCTAAGCAAGCCCCACGTGCCAGCTGAATCAGTGCTTGCTTCATGGCCTAAAAAAGTTTTAAAAGCCCACAATTTCCCCCACCCGACTGGATGCATGGGGGGGGGGGGGAGTGGGGGCTTTTAAACCCTTTTTTGTAGTCCCCTAAGCAAGCCCCATGCGCCAGCTGATTGGCGCTTGCTTCAGGGACTAAATTTTTTTTTTTAAGCCCATGCTTTTCCCCACCTGATCAGGTGCATTTGGGGGGAAAGTGGGGGCTTTTTTTTAGTCCCCTAAGCAAACTCCATGTGCCAGCTGACTGGGGCTTGCTTTGGAGACTAAAAAAAGTTTTAAAAGCCCATGCTTCCCCCCACCTGATTGGGCGGTTGTGTGTGATTGGCGCAGGCTTTTAAAACTTTTTTTTTGCCACGGAAGCAAGCGCCGATCAGCTGGCACGTGGGTCTTCAGTGGCAAAAAAATGGTTAAAACCTCACACCATTTCCCCACCCAATCAGGTGCGTTGGGGAGGATGGTGTGGGTTTTTTAAAAGTGGTTTCCCATAGGAATGCAGTGCTTCAATGCATTCCTATGGGAAAATGAAAAACGAAATGGAATAAACTGAATTTTTTTCATTTAATTTTGTTCATTTTTCTTTGAAGGGGCAGCTTCATTTGTTTCATTAGGGAATGAAATGAAAAATGAAACAAAAATTGATTTCGTGTCCATCTGTATTCATGATGTATTCATTTACTACCTTTCAGATCTATTCAATCAATCCATCACTACTAGATCTCATCGACTCAAATGGACCAAAGTGAAGTCTACATTTTGTAAGATGGACAGATTCAATCATTTGTATCATCCGACAGCACTGACTGAAATTGATCCCAAGGAGCCAGGTCAGATGGTGCATGGGACACCTTTCCAGACACTGTGACATCTGTGGTACCAAGTTCTAAATGATTTCAGCTCTTTTTTTTTAAAAAAAACCTCTCTGATTTATGAATCAATGATTAGGAATGTGGAAACTGCTTGATATTGCTGCACAGCAGGTTAAATGGTGCTAAACTTTACACAGCAAAGGGCAACCTGAATGTTGATGATAGATTATTATCACTCCACTACTTTCTTTAAAGTGAATCTGTCTGTTTTTACTTTTTTAAGATAACCTGTCTATTCAGTCTCTTTCTGTGACCTTTCTCTCCAAATCTTTCTCTCTCACCCACCTATGAACATATGAACGTACACAATTTTTCACTTTGTGATGTTCCTGCTGGCAAGCCTGTACCTTGGAAATTTGGTCAGATAACAAAGAGACTGATTCCTTTTTTGAAAGGCTTTTTTGAGGACCAGTATTTCAGCCCCTGCAGCCTAGATCATTTCCGAATAAAAAAGCAGGTAGGGCCAAATATTCTCATTCAAGATAAACAGGATTGTTTTCTGTGTATGGGATCTGTTTGAATCTGGGAACATTTGAGGTTGCCTATTTTCTGAATAGAGGAAAAATGTTTTCATTTTAAATTATATCTCAAAAAAAACCTTTGCACAAATATCCCTAAAATTGGTGTAGAGCAAGAGCAGATGATCTGTCACAAAAGTACCAAGTATGGTGCTGAACTGAAGTCTAGTTTAAAAGTTATAATTTTTGTTTGGTCTGACCCATTTTTAGAATTGCCTCATAGAATGTTGATTCACTGTGCAGCACAGTAAATTGCCTTATAGAATGTTGATTTACTGTGCAGCATTCTTTGGAGTGTCTAGTGAATTTAACAAAACAGGCAATTAAGGGTTCCATTCCTGTACTCTTTCAGACAGATTCCAAAAAATTACCCACCACTTTACTGGATAGCAGGTTGAAATCCAATACAGTGGTACCTTGTATAACAGACAGCTTGTATAACAGAAAATTTGTACAACATAAAAAATTCCAGAGATAGGGGAAATTTGCTTAACATAATTGCCTATGGGGAAAATCCGTACAACATAAAAATGGGATTACTCTGCTTTCAATGCATTCCTATGGGAATTTGTATAAAGGAAAATTTGCTTAACATAATTTCATTTGGAACGAATTAATTCCTTTATACAAGGTACCACTGTATTGCAAAGTATTGTTTACTTGCCTTCCTCATGGAATGCATTTAAGACCAATTCAAGACAAACCACAAGAAGAAATCTGCAATACATCACACATATACATTTATTGAATGCATTTAATAAATAGTCATAACTGAGTTTTAGGAGGAGATAAGGATATTAGAGTAAACTGCAGGTACCTGATGTGGTGTAGCAGAAAAAATAATGGACTAGGACGCAGGAGACCTGAGTTCAACTCCCTGGCTCTGCCATGGAAACTCACTTGTGGGCTTGAAGTAATAAACCCTGTTGTGGTCACTATAAGTCAGTTCTCCCCCACCTATGAATAAGAACAAGAGGACACTAGAGAAAATGCCAAATGACTGGCATAAAAAAATTTAGAAATGATTTGTGTGGTGAAAATAAAGATATCAACTGGTTTTGGAAGAGAGGATAGTCACTGAAAGAAAGCTAAGGTCAACCACTTCAAAAAGCAAGAACAATTCGAAAGATTCCTGCTTACACTGTTACACAGTATTGATAGATGATCTATTACGTCAGCAAGAACTGTGGTTGAGGAATCCCAGTAAAATAATTTCCTGTGGCTAGACCTGTCAGTCTCAGCTTTCCTTCTCCACTGCAGTGCTTTCTTTATTTGGAAATTCTGGAGAGAAGTGTTATTTTTGTGCACATGCTACTTCTCTTTTGCTCCGCTTCTAAATCACCCGTGACATTTCAAGAGAACTAAGATTCAATTTGAAATGGCTACTTTGCTTCAGATAAATCCTGAAATATTTCTGAAACCAATTTACAATTGGGGATTCATGCAAACCCTGTCATGTGAAGCAAGCAAGGGAGGGAAAATGCCACAGTTGTGCTTTCACTCACATTCAAATTACTTCAATCCTAGGGTCTCTCCAACAGAAAAGTAATGGTCAGTTTTCTGCTGGTTTTTATTATGCCCAAATGGAATATGGAGGCAGCCATGACTAACTGAGAAGGTACCAGATATGCACAGTAAAAAGCAAGAGGATACTGGCTTATTATTCATTCATTGGAATAAAGTGAGGAAGTATCAATTCAGTTTGCTTTTGAAGAATTTGCCAAAATGCACCCCATAGACCATCCAAATTCAAATCCATTATGGCTCTCCCTGTGCTATTTCTGGCATGGAGAGGACCACATTGCATCTGCCTGCCCGGTGGTTGTTCAAAATGAGAAGCATTTCAAAAGAAAGCAGTGCAATCCTGATATGGTAATAACCTAGTTGAACAAACAGCTTTTCAGAGCTAGTCTTCTAGGAGTTTACCTCTAAAACCTCTAGGTCTGAATAGACAAATCTGCCAGGTTCTGTTCCTGTCCTGGACTGAAATGAAATGGTTACCTTTATCTAGAAGTGACATAGATTTAGCTAGATGCCGATCCCAGGGAGGGCAATTAAAAATACTATATGTGCTTGTCTCAAAATTATTTTCATCCCTTAAAATTACTCAGCTGTTTCTCTGGGGGGGGGAATCTGTGTGTTTGGTTGAGGTCCATTGTATGCCTTATTTCAGGGCATTTTTATTTTATTTTATTCTGCAACAAACCAGGAAAGGGACCTTGGTGTCCTAGTGGACAGCTCAATGAAGGTGTCAACCCAGTGTGCCGCAGCAGTGGAAAAGGCAACCTCAATGCTAGTGATCATTGAGAAGGGTATAAAAAATAAGTCAGCAAGTGTCATTTTGCCTCTTTATAAATCTATGGTGAGGCCCCATCTGGAGTACTGTGTACAGTTCTGGTCACCATTCCTCCAGAAGGATATTATAGAAATGGAAAAAGTGCAGAGGAGGGCAACCAGAATGATTAGGGGACTGGGACACCTTCCATACCATCTGAGACTGCAACAGCTGGGCCTCTTCACTCTTGGACGACGGTGCCTAAGAGGTGACCTGACTGAAGTTTCTAAAATCATACACGGTGTGGACAAAGTAGATAAGGAAAAACTGTTTCCCATACCGTACAAAACCAGAACTAGGGAGCACTCCATGAAACATTTGGGTGCTAGATTTCAAACAAATAAGAGAAAGTACTTTTTTACCCAGAGGATCACTGGTCTGTGGAACTCCCTGCCAGAAGAAGTGGTGACAGCTGTCAGCCTTGACAGCTTTAAGAAAGGATTGGACAGGTTCATGGAGAACAAGGATATCAACGGCTGTCATGATGGATTTCTAAGGACAACCTCCGGGTTGGAGAGGTAGGCAGGATACCTCTCAATGCCATTTGCAGGGAATCTTAAGCAGGTGAAGACATCTGCTGGGGAATACCCTGAAGCAAATGGTGAGCCACTGTGTGAGCCAGAATGCTGGACTGGGTGGGCTGTGGCCTGTTCCAGCAAGGCTGTTCTTATGTTCTTATTTTATTTTATTTATTTTTGCTTGGAGGACTCCTCTTGCTCTTCTTGAAAAGACTGAAGGATCATAATATCATACATACATACATACATACATACATACATACATACATACATACAT
>JAHTLZ010000209.1:106269-132101 GCA_023846285.1 Phrynocephalus versicolor | reverse complement strand
GATAGATAGATAGATAGATAGATAGATAGATAGATAGATAGATAGATAGATAGATAGATAGATAGATAGATAGATAGATTGCTGTTCATTTTTCTGGGTGGACAGCAGGATTTGAAGACCCTTAAATTGAAATCCAGTACCCAAATTCCTTATGCCTGAATATCCATGCACACAACTGCGCTTTTAAAAAACCATAGATAGTAGTCTAGTTTCCCTAAACTACTGCATTACACCACACCATGACTCCATCTCATTCTTGATAAGTACTCATTATTAACAAGAGTTGTTATTAATAACTTGGCAGTATGCCCCATTAAACTGAGTGGCTGAAATCCTTTTATGCAGTTTTACACAGTGAACAGCTGAGTGATAATGTGTCAAACTGCAGGCAATTTTTCAGAAATGAAAAGACGCCTTGGGTCCTTTCTAAGGAGAAAGGCAAGATAGAAATTTTTTCACATAAATTTTAAACAAATAGTCTCTGATTTCCCCCATTCTCACACACACACACACACACACACACACACACACACACTTGGGATTGCCTTGGGATTGCATTCATCAAGTGGGAGGCATTGGATTTGGCAAACTGGGGAGTCTTTTATTTCCACTGGAAAGATGATTTGATTGGCAGCAGTGTTTTTCTGCAATTAAATACTTCCCCTTGGTCCTGCCTAGCTTATTTTCTGACTGTATTGCTTAGCCTTAAGCCGATATGGTTAAGATGTATAGTAGTATAATTTAAATGGAATTACCCTGTTGTTACTTGAAAGACCCTAACTCAATTGGCTAAACCAGTTTATTTCAGTTTATGATCTGGTCTGGTTTCTGTTTCCTGAGGAAATTACCTCTGAGCCATAATACCACACTTAAGAGCCTCCTGGCACAGTGGTTAAATGCCTGGTACTGCAGGTAAAACTGTGCTCACGACCTGGGGTTCAATCCCAGGTAGCAGGCTCATGGTTGACTCAGCCTTCCATCCTTCTGAGGTCGGTAAAATGAGTACCCAGCATGCTGGGGGGCAATGTATAACCTACATGCTGTAATTAAAAACTGTAAACCACCCAGAGACTACTTGAAGTGGTATGGGGCGGTATATAAGCAGACCACTTTGCTTTGCTTTGCTTTTAATCATATAAACAGATCCTGGCCTCAGAGCCATAAAAGTATCCTTCACAGCTCTACAGACCCTGGCCCAATCTCCCTACCATTTCTACTAATCAACTCTCCCTCCTCTTCTTCCCCCCCTCCTCTCCCCCTCCCCTATTCCCCCCAACTCTATATATACAGGCAATGAATATCTGGTATGAAATGTAAAAACCATCCCATATTATATTGCACACCTCATTATGCTGCTATATGTCTGAAGAAGTGGACTTGTAGTCCATGAAACATTACATTAAAATATGAAAGTTAGACTTTATGGTGCCCCATGTTTGTGTCTTTTTTGTTTTGTTTTGTTTTGTTTTGTTTTTCCTGAAATTCTTAAAAAGACTAACATGGCTACCCTCTCTGAAACAGTTTATTTCTGTTATTGTTGATGGCTAAAATAGCTAGGAAGGATCTCTGAAGCAGCTTTTCAGTTTTCTCTCTCCTGCCTGCCACTGCAGCTACCCTGTGCCTTTCAGATGTTGTTGTTGCTCATTCTGACAAACAAACAAACAAACAAGCAAACAAACAAAACAGATCCAAGCAGAGAAGGAGGAGGTGGAGATGATTCCAGAGAGAAAAAAACCTGCTGCATGTACACACAGTCAGCCTATCAGAGAGGAAGGGTGGTCCTTTTCTAGCAATAAAAGCTGAGGTATTTACAAGAGACATCTGTGGTGGTGTCTTTCTGTATCAAAAGGGATAAAACGTATTCAGAGGAGAATCCTTTCTGCTGTCCAGAAAGGTGTTGTTTCGGGCATTTTCACCATTAAAGGGATGTTGTTGAAAGAGAGGCAGTGTTCCCTGCTGGAGGATCACCACACACTGGATGTGATTGCTCTGGTCTGGCCAGCAACTGTTTGAGGCAGAAAACAGCAATATAACAATTAACTCTTCACAGCGCAGGACCAACTTTTGGACTAAGTAGGCAGAGCATCTCACCTCAAAATGTCAGTGGGTCCACCCTCCAGTCACAAGCTGCCTATGGCATAGTAACGTGGATAGGGGGTCAGTACTTTTCCAGCAAAACATTTGTCACCATCTGTACCTTTTCATCTGTTTATTAAGTTCCCTAAAGTTGGATGAGGAAGAGTGTGAAAAATCACAAAACACACACTTGGGGCCAAATTTTGATATATGTGTCCAAAATGGTTGCAGAGGTTGGTGGCTATTAGAGATGGGCACGACTCAGAAAAATTGGTTTTTCGTTTTTCGTTTTTCGTTTAGGGGTCCGATTCATTTCGTTTCCGTTTTTCGTGAAACTTTTCAAAAATTTGTCGTTTCATTTTTCATTTTTTCGTTTTTCGTTTCTACCCACTTTTTGCGCGATTTTAAAGCATTTCCGGGGGCTGCCAGAGCTTTTTGGCCCTCTGTGGCTGCCATACCTGCCCAGTCTGCCACCTGGGCATGCTATTGGTTGAAGTTGTCCAATAATTTACATGACCCCATCACATGGCTTGCCTCCATGTTGTGGCTGGAGTGGCGACATCCATTTTGTCATCCTTAAAGTGAAAAGAAAAATACATCGCGATGGGAGAAGACAAAACCAAACGTTTTAAGGACCCCAACCCCCTGGTAGGTAATAATTTCAAATAATTCTCGCATTATCGCTGCATTTTAATGGATGTCCAGGGCGTTTTAATACCCAAGAAATCAATATTAGGCATCTGGGAGCCATTTTGGGTCGATGTCCCCTAACTCCCCTTAAAGGAAAAAAAATACAACGATCTGAAAAAAGACATAAATGCATGTTTTAAGGACCCCCACCCCCCTGGTAGGTATTATCAGGCAGTATAAATAATTATCGCTGCGTTTTTATGGATGTCCAGGGCGTTTTTTAACATTTAAAAAACAGCTCATTTCATTGCGCGCCACCAGTAACGAAAAACGAAAATTGGCTCAAAATTAGTCGTTTCGTTTCCGTTTTCGGTCCATTTTGGAGCCAATTTTTGTTTTCGTTTCGTTTCCGTAACGAAAATGAAAAACAAAAACGGAAACAAAAATTTCGCTAAGTCGTGCCCATCTCTAGTGGCTATGCACACCGTTTTTCAATATTTTGATGGGTTTCCATGAAAGAACTGGCTAGTTGCACAATTTGGCTTTCTCTGGCAAAATTCCATTCTATGGTTCTTTTGGTACACTGAAATTGGACACATCCTCCTTGTCTCATGCCACTCAACTTAAAGTTAGTCACCCTTGCTGGAGACCCAGAAAAGGGCAGCAACTCCCTAAGTGCCCAACCAACACCCTCCAATTTGTCAATCTTTCAGAGTAGCAGGTACTCCAGAGACGACTTCATGTCCAGAACAGTGCATCTGGCCAGCTCCAGTCAGTGAGAATTTCATTTGCACTCACATTTCAAAAATACACTAAAATTCACACATTTTTAAAGGAGGGGGGGATGAAAAGACGCCTTGGGTGCTTTTTAAGGAGAAAGGCAAGATAAAAAGATTTCACGTAAATTTTAAATAAATAAAGTATCTGGTTTTCCCAACTCACTCACTCTCTGTCTCACACACACACGTCTGACAAATTTCACTTACTGATTCTCTCTAGAGCTGAGCAAATATCCTACTTACTTGTGGAGGCCAACACTCTGTGCCACTCTACGCTCAAGGCTCCTTATGGTGCTCACGCTGGTTTTGGCTACTAGATTCAGTGCTTATATGAGAACTCAGCCCTTTTCAGGAACCTAGCAGGGTGTTTAAAAAGCATTAATCTTTAAGTTTTGCTTACTACAACCCATTTGGAGGAGCAACAGCTTGCTGCCATCTTGTGATCTTTTAAAGGTTTCAGGGGAAGCAGAAGAAAGAACAGCTTCACCCGCTGGTCTCCACCCCTTGCCACCTGGTGAGTGTCTATGGCACTTCAAAGAGTTCAGCTACTGCTCTGCCATGGCTACTGCCACCCTTATGACCACCAGGGCAGCTTACTTTGGAGTAGAAACTAATTAGCATTGCATGCAAAAATCCCCTGAACATTCTATTGACTGTTGATATTTGACAGATACTCCGAACAAGTGTCATATTCAGCCTCTCCATCCGGCATGCAGCATCCAGTTAACAATAAGCATAGTTCTCCTCCCTGAATGGTCATTATACTGTTATGGGTAACATCATCTTCGGCCACTCATTTCACTGCACACAGGAGCCACAGCTGTGACAAAGTGTCGATTTTTTTCGGTAAAGGCCAGTGAAATGAGCCCCAGGAAAAGCAGACACAGATTGACATTCATTGTCCATGCAAAGTGTACTCTGCCCACTGGGAGGTGTTTGCTTTTCTTCTCCTTGCGTGAAATAATTCCAAGCAACAAAACATGAAGAAACACTGTCTTTGGTAAGTAATCGACACAGTTTCCAAAATACGAAAAATGCTTGAAATGGGGAATGGAAACAATTCTAATGCGCCCTTTCAGAGGCAACATGGCAATTAACATCCCACATTGAAAAGGCAAGCTTTTTGTGTGGGTGGTTAATTGGGCCTGTGGTAGAAGGAAACACCCTTGCTGCACTTGCCTGTAGCAGCCAGGCATGACATCACTCCCTTGGATATGGCACACTAGCCACAGATGTTGGCTGCCACTGGATCACAATCATTGATGTATGAAAAGTTATTCGTTTTGGACTACAGCTTCCAGTTTCCCAAGGCAGCTCTGATGATTGACCCACTTCTACTCTTAATTCGGAACAAGCACCATTAAAATCTATATTTGTTTTTGAGGAACTCCAAAATAAATCCACTGCAAATCTTATAAGAAATTTTAAGCTGAAAAACGGATATTCCCTGGACAAAAATAATCCCTACAGGCGCTGAAACCAGTACTTTAGTCCAGAATCAACATTTAATCCACTGCATCTCAGTGACTCTCAGAGGAAAGTACATTGTGCTATTTTGAAGATATAGTGGTACCTCAGATAACGAATTTAATTCATTCTCTGAGGCAATTTGTTATCTGAAAAAATTCATTATCCAAAATGCAGTTTCCCATAGGAATGAATGAGAAACCAATTAATCTGTTCAGGAGCCTAGGAAAAAGACACAGACACCTGGGTTTTTGTTCAAAACTCTTTATAAAGTGCACTTTAAAGGTGATGCAGCCCAGGATAACTCTTTTTTACTGATGCATGATGGAAATTATTTATCTGAGGCAGCCCATAGGGAAAATTCGTTATCTGAGGCAGCCCATAGAAAAAACTTGTTGTCCGAGGCAGCCCTATAACTAGAACTTACAATTCATTATCCGAGGCAGCCCATAGGGAAAATTTCTTATCCAAGGCAGCCCTATATCTGGAAAATGCAATTCATTATCTGAAAAATTCATTATCAGGGACATTCATTATCTGAGGTATTACTGTACACTGTTGGTCATTGCTTCCCTGTGTTATCTCGACTGTACAACAGAGTATTGACAACACTGTTACCGTTGCACCTAAAGATAGCAGTAGGAATGATCCCAGGAGCTCATGTTAGTATGGGGTGTGAGGGTAAGAAATGCACTTTAAGAAGTGAACGGCAGACTAGGGATAGAATGAAAGTCCATTATTTAAAATGAGAAGTAGCTGTTGTTAAGAGCGTTCTATCATCACATAGGCCTTGTAGGGGAGAAGTCAGAAGATTGAGGCCCAACAGGATGGTCAATCATACTTGCTTATTTTTTTATTTTTAACAATTCCTCCCATCGTCACTCAGATGGCCCTAAAGTAGCTATGAAAGTTGCAGTCTTAAAAGAAGATCTGCCGTGTGTGGGCACAGGAGCCTTTTAACTCCAGCTCTGTTTAGGCTTGAAATTGTACATACCCTTGGGCTCAGCCACTAAATGAGCTGAAAGACAAACAGATACCCCGAAGAGCAAGGCTGCACACTATACTTTGCTCCCTGAAGTAAAAGACAAAATGACACCCCTGGTTCTACCTATAGGTATTATGTGGAATGACAGTGAAATCTTGGTTCAGCAGCAGTTATGGATGCACAGAGGGAAGCAGGTTAAACCAGACCATGCAGGACTGGGAGATACTGCTTCCCTCTTCTGCAATGGGCAGTGCCCACTGGGTTGCCCCTGCTGTACCCCCCACATCACCCAGCACCTGTACCCCTGAGGCAATCCCTTCAGTCCTGTTTTTTTCTCCCAAACAGCTTTCTTGTTCAGAATTGGAAATATTGCAGTTACATTGCCATCATGTATGATTTACCCTGAGAAACAAGACAAATGGTTGTTGTTGTTTTAAATTGTGGGTTCACTTGAATATTTCACCCAGGCCTGCAGTGCTGAAATGCTCTCTATTAAACATGCACAGAAAGAGGGAATCTTACAAAGGGCCAGTCAGTCTGAGCCTGCTGAAGTACCTTAAGTGTCACGCAAAAGGTGACCTGGCATCACTGTGGTGCACAGTGAGTAGGCTTTATTATATCCTGGTTGATTCCTTGCTATGGCCTTTACTTTCCCCCTTTAAAAAAGGACCAAATGTATGTAAACCCAGGTTGGCCATAAAAGTATCTGGATTTATTCAGCCAAAATTAATCAATATTTATTGGTTTGTTTTATTTATGTGCTGCCATTCTTCCAACAGAGGGACCCAAGGTGGCTTTCAAAATGATTAAAGAACAGATATAACTAAAGAGAAAAGAAGATATATCATCAAAATGCAATTAAGCATACAATAATATTAAAAAAGACTGCCACCTTAAAACACTCTAAAGGCATACTGGAAGGAGGGAAAAAAGATACAACATCCCCCATTAAAGACCTTTTCTTATCACCCCGTGCAGTTGCCAAATGTTTGCCTAGTCGTTGCCTGGCACCAGCAAGATCCTACACAAAGAACCACAGTCACAGAAAACCTTGCTTCCAAGTCTCAGGCCAGAGAAGTGAGCTAGAAGAATACTCTGTCCATGGTGCTGAACACTCCTGAGAGTCCCGACAGAATCAACAGGAACTCTTCCGTCCAGTTCCTGAAGTAAGTGATGGAAGCTGCCTCTGTTCATAAACAGGGGTGAAGCCAGGCTGAAAGGATCTGGTCAATGTCTTTTATCCAGAACTACTGGAGCTGAGAAGACACCACACACAGTGCTATATATCCTGGTTATTGCAGCCAAAGTAATTAAACATGTTTTTACATTTTCCCTTGGAAAAAAATGTCTGAGAAGGCTTGGTGTTGGCAAGACTCCATCCTGTGTTGTGTAATGTTTTTTTTTAATTTTACTGTAAATGTGGTGTTTATAATCTAGTTACCCAATCCCTTCAGAGACCTGCCATGCTATTCATTGTGCTTGCTGTAATTTGACAAAATCATCATATTTCTAGGTGACAATATATACAGTATATATGGGACAAATTTACACTCACTGATCACTCTCCTTCAATGTGACTTTATGGTGCAAATGGTTACCTGAGATATACAATGCTCCTAAGAGCCAGTTTTTGTGAACAAGTACATCTAAAGGAAACTGGGTTGTGGAGGCTAGAACACTGAAAGCTGTCAGCTGCAAAGTTAGCAGTTCAGTGGTTCAAATCCTAGGGGCCACACAGCAGAGTGTGTGCAAGTAGATCAGTAGGTACCACCATAACAAGTGGGAATAGAGATTTTTTTCTGGCACGACCAGAAAAAATAACGTTTTGAGTTGTCGTTTGTCGGGGCAGGTCCGTTTCGGGTTGTTTCCGTTTGTCGTGATAATTTTCAAAAAATTGTCGTTCCGTTTGTTGTTTGGTCGTTTGGTCGTTTGTGGGTTGGGGTTAGGGTAAGGGCTCTGGCCCACTAAGAAGGGAAGGGAAGCATTTCGCGGAGCCGCCGCGTATTTATTTTTTACATATGTTGGGGGGGTAAGTGGCAGAGGCACCTCTCTCTCTGGGTGCCTCTGACTCACTAAGGAGGGAAGCATACTAGCATACTGGCGTACAGGTTAGATAATGGGATAGTGAGTGGGCTCTGCGAGGCACCTCTCTGGGTGCCTCACTTTGACTCACTAAGAAGGGAAGTATACTAGCGTACTGACGTACAGGTTAGGGAATGGGATAGGAGTAGGGAAGTGGGCTCTGTGAGGCACCTCTCTGGATGCCTCCCTTTGACCCACTAAGAAGGAAAGTGTACTTGCGTACGGATCTGGGTTAGGGTTGGTGGGGTTAGGGTAAGGGCTAGGCTTAGGGTTACGGTTAAGGTTAGGGTGGGTTATTGGGCTGCACCTCTGGGTGCCTCTGACCCACTAAGAAGGACAGCGTACTGGCGTATGGGTTAGGGTTTGGGTTTGGGTTCGGGTTTGGGTTTGGGTTTGTGGGCTTTTAATGCCCTCTCTGGCACACCCAGAAGTCTCAGTCAAAACCTGGCCATGCGATTGGTGGAATGGCTCCAAAAATTTGCATGGTCCCATCCCATGGCCAGCCCATCATTGTGCAGGTGTAAAAAAATAAAAATAAAAATAAAAAAATAAAATCAATGGAGACGTTTTATTGCAAGAAAAACCCACTGCTGCTACTATAAAAATTCCGGCAGTTAAAATACCTAATTTTCACATGTTTCGGTGGTGCTTTGGTGGGTTTTTGGAGCACGATTTCAAAAGAAAAATTGTGGTCGCCATTTTGGATCCCCCCCACTGCATGGCAAATGGAGACAACGAGGATGCCCCCCCCAGCCTGGTACCAGTCCAGCAGCCCAGGACAGGAGAGGGGGGGAAGGCCGGGGACCCCCCCCAGAAACCACCCCTCTCTGGTAGGTGCCCTCACTGAGGCAGGCATATTTTCGCCTGCTTTTATGGCGGGAATCGGGTGTTTTTTTAATTTTTAAAACTTTTTTTCTGTGCTGCGCCGCTTGGCATCGCACGATCTCCGGCGCCGCGATGCCATGAACGACAACGACAAATCAGACCCAATTTATCTTTATCGGGTCGGGTTCGAGCTGGAGCGGAGTAATTGTCGTTCTTGTTCCCCGTTGCGTAACGAGAACGAAGAACGAGAACGGAAACGAGGATTTCGCCGAGTCGTGCCCATGTCTAAGTGGGAAGGTAAACAGTGTTCTGTGTGCAGAAATGCATTCAGCCATGCTGGCCACATGGCTATGGACTTGCACAACACTAGCTCTGTGGCTTAGCAACAGAGATGAACACTGCCCCTAGAATTGTACACGACTAGCACACATGTGTGTGGGGGGGGACAACCTTTACATTTTTTACATCTGAATGAGGAAATGTATGTGTGTATTGCCACCATCACAATTCCCACAATTGCAGTAGCAGTTTTGCTAGCCACCATAACAGCACGAGTCTCAGTCATTGCATATACACCTGGGATTCACATTAAGGATCTTTGTGATGCCCCACATTTTACTGTCTTGGCTGAGTAGGGTATCATCATGGGTGGTAGCCTGTGTTCTTAATTGTAACTAATGGTTGACGTGGTTGGTTGGCTGGCACAGTGAATTGAGTACTTGGCTTTATAAGCAGAGGTCCTGGGTTTGAGTCCCCACTGTGCTAGGCCTGTGTTGCCTTCAGCTATTTGTCCCAGATTAAGAATGGCATAAACACTTTTAACTACCGTGTACCTAAGAAATCATCAGAAGGGTCACCAAAAATTGGAAACGTCTTAACAGAATGTAATTATTATTTTTGCCGTTGGCACGGATGGGCCTGGACCTGCAGGAGACCCACAGCCAGCCAGAGGTGCACGGAAGGAGAGCAATCCTGCCACTGTCCCTCACAAACTGCATATTCAGGTAGACAACAAAGACCTTTGCAGGAAAGACAGCACTTGTAGGACCAGAAGAAGCAAGGTGGGAGGATTCTATTCTCTCTCCCCCCCCCTTCTCCCCAGGTTCTTGCCTTTTAGGAAAAGGGGACTGCAGCCTAAAGGGAGGCTGATCTCCCACATCCCAGCATGAAAATGGGCACTCCTCACAGTACAAGAGGATCTTATGCCAAGGCTCATGCACAAGACCTGAAAAGCCCTGGAATACACCCCTGTCTGGCCACATGAAGAGAATATTCATTATAACCATGGAGCCCTTTATACATTTCCCATAAAGGCTAGTAAGTGCTCAGCCTGCCAATGGAAAAATGATGAACTTCCTGGTCAGAAGGGCCTGCAGTGCTCCTCTGATGAGGCTGAAATCACAAGCAAGCCCTGTGTGCCACAACCAGAACCCCAGCTGCAGCAACATCTGTATGCTGGTCACCGCCAGCCCCCCTCCCAGTTTATAAATAAAACAAGTGAAGTTCTTTTGGCCCCAGATATGGTGATGTCTCTTGAAACACAGAGATGCTCTTTCCTTGTGTCCCTGCAATGGCCTAGTTCATTGTTATTCTCTGGCAGCAAACAGGAGTTGGATTGAACAAGGGACCCATCTGCAGCCAAAGAGAAAAGAGAGTCTCTCTTCATATTACTGTGTAATGTAATAAAAAGGGCCTTTCACATCTTCCAAACAGGGAACAAAAGAAGGGGTGGACACGGGGGAGGGCTCAGCAAGGAACAGAGAAGAGATGCAAAAGGCCACTTCCCAATGTTACAGGGAGATCCTTGGTGCAATGGAGGAGAAGACCAGGAAAAGAAGAGGGATTGTCAGGGAGGCTCGGGAGATGAAATTGATGGAGAAGCAATTGGGTCATTCACAGACTTTCTGAGTTGGTAGTAAGTGCCACAGGTCAAAGCATTTCTACTAGCTCATTGATCATCAGAATGTCACTGTAACCTGAGAAATGAATGAAGCAGACAACTATTTAGGACAAGATGAGGCTTCCTTTGGACCTTGGCCTGAGGCAAAGACATAACATTTCACACACACCCCATGCCAGTGTTGGTGAATCTATGGCATGGGTATCAAAGGTGGCACATGGAGCCCTTTCTGTGGGCACCCAACATTGCCCCTTCACAGCCACAGCACTTCCCCCTCTGCTTGGAGCACATCACCACTCGATGCAGAGATCCTGGCAAAGGGGAGGCAGTGGTTTGTGGGATCTTTTGTAGGCCCAGTTTACTCTCCAGCTATGCCACTTTTGGGATGCCCAGAGCTGTGTGGCTGGAGACTAAACTGGGGCTATGAAGGACCCCACAAACCGTAGCCTCTCCTCCTGGTCTCTTCATTGAGCCATTTAGAGACTACCGAAATGGCTCCGTTAAGAGAGCCAGGCAAAAGGAAGCAGTGGTGTGTGGGCTCCTTTGTAGCCCCAGTTTAGTTTCCAGCCACACCACTTTCTGGATACCCAGAGCGGTGTCCCTGGAGAGTAAACTGGAGCTACGAATGAGCCCACAGGGTGCCGCCACTCTCCTCTGGTTTTCCTGATGGTCTAGCACCCCATGGGGTTGCTGTGGCTATGGGAAATTCAAAAACCTGCCCTTAAATCCTCACTTTCCCAAAGGGTAGCACCCCTGCTCTTCGATCCTTGCTTTCCCGCAGGGTAGCACTCTTTGCGAAAGTGAGGATTGAAGAGCAGGGTTTTGAATTTCCTGTGGCTACAGTGGAAAGCCTGCTCTTCGATCCTCACTTTCTCAAAGGGCAGCACCAGAAGCATTAGTAACCCAGGGTACCACTGTATTCAAATTAAATTGCCGAATTGGCATTTTACAAAAAATAAGTGGGCTTTGAGTCGCAGTTTGAGCACTTGGTCTCTAAAAGGTTGACCATCACTGCCCTATACCTTTATCATAGTTATTTTGGTAGGATAAGAATGCTAATAGCACTAAATGAGAACAAAACCATATCTATTTTAGTCATGGGATTTGCATGCACAACCAATTCACATATCTAGGAGCATCATCACACATATAGGTCAAGGAAAAATAGACTAAAGAACAGTTTTTATCCTAGAGCAGTATCTAAGTTAAATGTGACGGTTTTAGCATCATCTTAAGCAGTTTTCAAATAGTTTTTAAATTTTGTAAGTGGCTTTAAGAGTTTTTAATATCTTGTATGGTGTTTTATGTGTTTTGTATGGAGCCTTGTTGTTTTGAGTGTGTAGTGGAACAACACTCTAATTTCGTTGTGCATATCTTGCATATGCATAGTGACAATAAAACTCTATTCTATTAGATTTGATTTAATCTGAGCACTGTATTCTCAAAGGCTTTCACAGCCGGGATCTAATAGCTGTTGCGTGTTTTCCAGTCTGTTTGGCCGTGTTCTGGATATTTTTCTGCCTGACATTTCACCAGACTCTGTGGCTGGCATCTTCAGAGGGCAAGGAGCTCAGGGAACGAGGAGTTCTCTCTGTGCTCTGTCCTCTAAGCATAGACCCTTTTTTGAATGGCTTGGCAGGCTTAAGGCTGCAGTCTTATATTCTATAACTTTTTTCAGCGCTTCCTAGTTTGGCTACCTAGACCACTGGCCTTGTCCTTGCTTACTGAAATAAGGGTGAGAAAACTGAACAAGCAAATGCTGCTCCCTTTCTTAATTGGAAATGAAAAAATCTCCCTTGCACATTATATTTCAGCATGTCAGGTGCATACATTTAATCTCCAATTCAAGTTAGTCTGTTTAATTGGTTTTTAATATTGTAATTGATTACGTTTTTAATTGCATATGTTTCAAAATCCACTTGTGAGTTGCCTTGTTCGCTGTACAGGGAAATAGGTAACAAAAATAAAAACATATATTGAACCTCTACTCCTTTAAAAAAATGCCACCCTATTTCCCCCCTCTACTTCTCCTTAGTATCAATCCTTTCTGTACCTCTGCACCCAACAGCTGCTGTTCTGCCCAAGGATTGCTTGAAAATACTACCTTCTGATGGACTACAGCACTCAGAATCTCTAGGCAATATGGGCATGAGGGACTCTGGGAACTGTAGCCTAAGAAAGTAACTGTTTCCAATTTTTGATTCCTAAGAAGGACATGGATATCCATCTCCTGTGCACTTTTACTATGCTGTGATGGCCATTTAACTTGGCAAGAAACATAACAGGGAGGTATCCTAATGGGTCATCTTGTCACCTCTTTCTGAAATATATTAGCCAGTGCAAGATTTAGCTGAGTATTATATCTTTCCTTGCTGAAACACTGCAGATCCCATGTCAACTTAAATACTCAAGCATACTAAGATATTGCACATTTGGATTGCACTGAGCACAGGTGTTTTTGTTTTGTTGTACCATGCACATCTCTACCCCCTTTAGCTCTTGGATTTCATTGCTTCTTATGTTTTCAAGCAGCTCTGCAAACTATCTCATTTATCTGAAAAGAAGTTAGAAAGAGGCTTTTTCAAAACTGCTCTATTTCCTGGGAACTGGGGAGAGAATGGCTCTTTGCTAAGTGCCCAAACGTGACCTTTTCCTAGCGGGCAACTGGGTACAGAAGTGACTGCCTAGAGTTTTGCCATTCATCTCTGGTTTTATAAGGGCAACATACTTGCTTTAAAACAAGCAGGGAAAGGAAGTCCTCTAGGCCAGAGCCTTGTGGTCCAAATGGGCAGCACGGCTGGAATCTGGGCAACCCCCCCCCAAAAAAAAACCAGCTACTCGAGCGGCCCTAATTAGAACTCCTTAGCTTTACAAAAACACCTGGCCCTGAGCCAAGATGAAGTCTGTGAGAATCTGATAGGAGTCAGCATAGCTTCCTGGAGGTTTTGGAGTCTCTCCTTGGCAATGGTGGTGTCATGATGAGTGGCTGCACTTGGGAACCATTTATCCCCAGATGGGCAAGCTTGATGGGTCTGGGGCCAAATTTTCTGCCCCTGTATACCCTTTGGTGGGTGGTTCACAGAGTGCTTAAATTGTGTGTAGGTGAGGAAAGAAAGCGGAAATGATCAGACATAGTGCATGTGTGTGTGTGTGTGTGTGTGTGTGTGTGTGTGTGTGTGTGTGTGTGTGTGTGTGTGAGAGAGAGAGAGAGAGAGAGAGAGAGAGAGAGAGAGAGAGAGAGAGAGACTTTGCATGAGGCTAGGAACCTGCAACCTATTTAAAATGTGAACTTTTGCTCCTGGTTGTAATGAGGAGTAGATGTTTCCCTCTCTTTTTCTTGGAAAATCTGTTTTTTTCTGGTGGTGGTGGTGGTGGGGAGTCAGATGGAGTTGGAGCGGCAAAACTTGCCTTAGGGAGTGGCCTGTTTCGGCCAGCCACTCCTCGCCTATCACGACTGTGGCATCCAAGTCCTGAGCAGGAACTAAGGCTTGTAAAAATGAAAAAGGAGCCTCTTGCTGTGGCTTGCCTAGCGGGATGGGGAGAATGCTGGTCCTAGTCAATGAAAGACCATTTCTCCCTCACACACTTTGCTAAGCAAATGGTGAGCCAAATATATCCCGCTTAAAGCCAGGTCCTGGAAAAGTTACCAGGTTTTGTGCAAGATCTTGCTCCCATACCCTCAAAAATAACAGGCACTTACCATATGACCTGGAAGACTCCGACTCAGGCCTAAGTGAGGTAACATATTTTTGATTCGAGACTCCACAGCTTTCAACTTGTCACAATAGTTTTCTGTGTGTGCCAAAATATTTTTGTAGGGGAAATTTATGAAAATATGACCCTCCACCCCCCACCTGCATTCTATAAGTAGGCTTGCAAGAGTGTCTGCTGTCACACAGTAGGCGAAAATAAAAACATTTGGCATGCTTCCTCCTCTTCTAACATTAGGGGTACAGTGTGCATTCATTCATCCCATCTTCATCCCCCTGCAGTCAAACATGGAACAGCTAAAAAGAAGATTTCATGAGCCACTTGGCTATTGCCTTTAAGTGCCTTGGAATATTCATTTCCCAAGTTGTAATGATCAACCACAAATCCTTTTCATACTGACTTCTTGGTCTCAGTATAACTCTCTTTGATGGCTGTGAAATTATGAAAACTTTTAAACAGGCATGTAATTTCCAAACCACACCATGCTGTGTGAATAAATGGAGTAGGTAAGCCCTGGAGTTGTAGAATTTGCGTTCACTGTAGCTCCAGCCAGGAATGTGGTACCCAGGAACAAGACAATGATGCACAAGGAAATCACACCATCAGCAGACATGCAACCAATTATCAAGGAGGGAGGGGTCTTGGAAAACAGACAGTCTTCTCAAAGGATCACCAGGAACACTGCTAAATTCAAGGGCTATGCCAGGGACCTGGACTCATTTCAAAGCGTAATTCAGTCATTGAGATGTAGCACCAATTTCATTCAGACTGTTTTGGACCTGATCTGACCCATTTCAGGTCTGGATCTGAATAGGGATTTAGATATCTGAATTTTCATCTCTCTCGTGGCACTAGAAAATAAAAAAATAAAGATCACAAGATTCCTTTCACATCCCTTTAATCATTGTTGAAAGTATGAGAAATCTTTAATTTCCAAAAATCACTGCTGTGGAGTGATTTTCCCCAAGGGAAGAGATTTTTGGAAATTGGAGATCCCTTCCTGCAGCTGCTCAATGTTTTCCCATAACAAGAAAGATGCCAAGTAAGCCTCAGGAACTAGCAGCAGGGGTGGGGGAAGTGCCTTTTTTTATTTCTGAAAAAGCACTCTGTCTGGTGATGTCACCAGTGTAGGTTATGCTACTGGATTATTTGGCTTTGTTTTACTATCCAGTAGAAACAATTCAGCTCTATCTAGATCAAACTGGGACAGAGTTGATCCAATTTGGACTTGATTTGGGGATTTTAACTGAATTGACTCCTAAGTAGTAATGCTGAATAACGGCACTATCAGCACGTATACACTAGTGAAAGAGGATGCTTGATCTTAGCCAAAAGGCTGAGAAGCATTACTACACCAATTCCAAATCAAGACAAAGAGAGCTAACATATCTGCATAGAGGAATGAAGCAACAGAGAACTGCCTATGATCATGAATGCTAAGGAAGAGGAATTTTGTGCGGCTGCGATCAGAACGTGGAATAACATTTTGGCTTCTTAAGTCTTAACCTGTGGAGCCAGCAGGAGATGCAGCCAAAAAAGTAATTCTTCCAGGCTCTGATCGGGAAATCCCTAGAGAAAGCTAAAATGTCACAGACAAGGAATCATTGTTTGCACTACCTACATTTCTCCCCAGAAGTGGCACAGAGTTGGTCATTATATCCTGAGGTGCTGCCACCTGGCCCCAAGACAAGTAAGTTACTGTGAAGTTGCAAAACCTAGTGTGAGTTTTCCTCGGCATGTCATTAAAACATCTCTGGCACCTTTCATGCAAGTCTGGAGTCGTCAAACTGGCCACGTTCCAACTCTAGGTAATTACATTTTGTTCACCTAAATTCCCCTTGCAGCTCCACCTGGATATTCCATGCTCGGCTTCTTAGCCTTGATTTAGAATTCACCATTGATAGCAAGGATGGCTGAACAGCAGCTGTGCTTTCAATACGGGCAGGACAGCTTGTAATTTAGTATTTATGAGAAGGGACTATGGGTGAGCATCAGCTAGGTAAGGTGATACCAAGCCTATCTAGATTAGGATGGGAAAAGAAATGTGTTGGGTTTGTATTTCTCCATGCAAATTTTGATGTAATACTTCCTGAGACCAGCAATTAAATAAAGCACCTTTTGTCTCAAGATATCACTACATTTAGGAGGCTTCTACCGTGCTTTGCCAAAGAAAAATGGCACACACCACTATGCATACTTTTGAAAAACTGTGCACAACTGAAAATACATATATTTTTAAAGATGCACAAGCACAATTCAGTAAACTCTACAATGTGCAAAATGTGTATTTCCTACTAATTTTGTACCTGTACAGCAATGCACACATTTTGCAAGAAACGCACAAATTACCATGAAGAGTGAGGGTGGTGAATGCTGCAAATAGGTATGGATTTGAGATGAAAATGGTGGTGGAGATTTCTCACTGCTGAAATCGAAGGATCTTCAGATTCTGGCATCCTGAGCTGTGTCTCTTAACACTCCCATAGTGAGGATCCTGTGAATCACCTGTGGAAGTTATCTGACATGCTGTTGCTGCTGTTCGTGTAAACTCTAAGCATGGATCAGGTATCGGCTTCCAGATAAAGCAGGATTTTTGGCATAAGTGGGTGTGGGTTACAGAAATTTAGCCCAGGCTTCTTCCATGACATTTCCTAGTCCTCCAAGCTTGACAAGTCAAGTGGTGCCATGGGCCAGCCTGTTGGCTCTCAGGCTTGCTGACTTTCTCAAACTGGGTATGCCACTCAGTGGGCAGAACCTCCCAGCCTGGCCTTCTCTGCTCTGAACTGTGCACTCTGGTCTTCTGTTAAGAGCCTGTTCATTCTCTCTCTCTCTCTCTCTCCTGCCTTTCCCCTGTTTGTCTCCAAAGCTGCCTGCCGGCAATCTATAGTCCCTGTTCGGTTCCATCTGGAAATCATGCTGCAGACCTTTGCTTTAATGTTTCCAGCAGTCAGGACACAGTTTTGTCTTTTTAAGGCTGAAAGGGTAGGGAGTGCCATGGTCTTCTTTTTAATGGAGCAGTTGCTGCTCTTGAACAAACAAGAATAAATGTACATATAACATATAGATTCTAATGACCACAAGTCTGTAAATCTAGCTTGGATTGATTTGGTCCTTGGAGCATACCCACATTCCACCCCCAATACTCTAAATTTCTCCTAAGTGACCACCTTCCCTCTTTGAACGCACAACCTCCCAAATACAAGCCATCCCCAAAGAGGCTTCATAAATGAGATGGCTACTCTTTAGACCACATATTAGCGCTTAGGCTACGGATTTATTTCACCTGCTTTTTCTCATCTCTCCTCATCCAGAAGGAAATCACAAAACCAGTTGATCTTTGTTCTCCTGCCATTAGTCTTCATTATGCAAAAGTGACTACCACAAAATGACATATTACCCAAAGACATCCAGTATGGATTCATGTGGAAATTAGACTCCAGCTCATCCAAAATTTCCTGCAACTGCAGCTTTACTATAGCCTTATAAGGTTTTATCTGTAGAGAGCAGGAGAAATAAATTGCACTGGCCTTCTATACACAAGTCTGCCAGATTCAGGAATGGCATCCCTAATGGAATATAGGATCTGCCTTTTCATCCAACTGAATACACAGATAATTAATGAACAAATTTGACTTAGGCACTTCAACAAACTATGAGGAAGAATCAAGCATCACATGGTCTTTTATTAGGTTAAAGGTATGAATGGGAAATATGTGGTGTCAGGATTGGAATCAAAGAATCATAGAATCATGAAGATGGAAGGGTCATAAGACCACTGAGTCCAGCCCCCTGTTCCCTGCAGGGTTACAAATCCTGCAGGGATATATGCCTGGTAGTCATCTAATATAATCTGTTTTTCTTTTCCACCTCCGGAATTGGACTGCACGGTCTGATTTTTTAAGTGCTATTTTGGTAGCACTTATTCATGGAAGCTTACCATTCATCATTGACATCCTTCAGTCTCGAAAGACTATGGTATCATGCCTGGAGTAGAGATCCTAAGAACAACACCTAGTGTGACTAAATAGACCAATTCGGGAATGGCAGTCTCTACCGCACTGGGGGCAGATGTATTCTGTTTCTTGCCCAGTCCTCGAGTTTCGTTCTTTCCGTGCCTGCCTCTTTTCCTCTGCCTGTTGGACAAATGCCTCTTCAAATTTATGTAGACCATGCTGTATCTCTTGCTTCCAGACAGTGCCATCAGAGGTCGGGGTTTCCCATCTGCTGAGGTCCATTCCCAAGGCCTTCAGGTCCCTCTTACAGATATCCTTATACCGCAGCTCTGGTCTCCCTCTGGGGCAGTTTCCCTGCACTAGTTCTCCATATAGAAGATCTTTTGGGATCCAGCCGTCATCCATTCTCACAACGTGTCCAAGCCAGCGTAGGCGTCGCTGTTTCAATAAAGTGTACATGCTAGGGATTCCAGCTCGATTCAGGACTATGCTATTTGGAACTTTGTCGTGCCAGGTAATGTTGAATATTCGCCTAAGACAGTGCATATGGAAGGTATTAAGCTTTCTTTCCTGTCGGGCATGGATGGTCCAAGACTCGCTGCAATACAAAAGTGTGCTCAGTGCACAAGCTTTATAGACCTGTATCTTTGTATGTTCTGTCAGCTTCTTATTGAGCCATACTCTCTTTGTTAGTCCGGAAAACATAGTAGCTGCTTTACCTATACATTTATTCAGGTCAGACTCTAGTGAGAGTGTATCTGAGATAGTTGAGCCAAGATACACAAAGTCATGGACAACGTCCAGTTCTTTTGCAGAAATTGTAATGCGAGGAGGAGAGTCCACATTCTGGCCCATTATTTGTGTGTTTTTCAGGCTGATTTCTAGCCCCAAATCTTTGCAAGCTTTACTAAAATGATCCATGAGTTGTTGGCGATCTTCAGCAGAGTGAGCAGTAATGGCGGCGTCATCAGCGAAGAGGAGATCCCGCAAACATTTCACCTGTACCTTAGACTTTGCTCTCAATCTAGAGAGATTGAAGAGTTTTCCATTGATCTGGTCTGGAGATAGATACCCTCTGTTGAAGTTCCAAAAGCATACTTCAGCATGATAGCAAAGAAGATCCCAAACAAGGTTGGCGCAAGGACACAGCTCTGCTTCACTCCGCTTCGGATGTCGAAGGGATCTGACACTAGGCCATCAAAAACTACATTGCCCTTCATTTCCTCATGAAAAGACCTAATGATGTTAAGGGGCTTGGGTGGGCATCCAACCTGAAGGCGTATTTTAAAGAGTCCGTCCCTACTAACCATATCAAATGCCTTCGTAAGATCTATGAAGGCTACAAAAAGTGGCTGTCCTTGTTCCCTGCATTTCTCCTGCAACTGCCTGAGGGAAAATACCATATTAGTAGTGGACCTTGTTGGTTCGAAAGCCACACTATGATTCTGGGTAGACTCTCTCTGCAAGTATCTGGAGCCTCTTCAGTATAACACGTGCAAACAGCTTCCCTACAACACTAAGAGAGATACCGCAATAGTTGTTACAGTCGCTCCTGTCACCTTTGTTCTTATAAAGCGTAACAATATTAGCATCCTTCATATCCTGTGGTACTCCCCCTTCCCTCCAGCAAAGGCAGAAGATTTCGTACAGTTCAGTGGCAATGATCTCTTTGCAGCACTTCAGAACTTCAGCAGGGATGTTATCTTTCCCAGGTGCCTTGCCAGAGGCAAGTGAATCCAGAGCCACATTTAGTTATTTTAGTGTTGGTTCATTGTCAAGCTCCTCCAAGACAGACAAGCACTCAATATTATTTAAGACTTCTTTGGTTATTGTGTTTTCTCTGGAATATAGTTCAGTGTAGTGCTGCACCCAGCGTGCCATCTGCTGCTCATGATCCTGGATGATCTCACCTGAAACAGTCTTTAAGGGTGCAGTTTTCTTATGTATTGGCCCTAAGGCCTGTTTAATTCCATCATACATCCCCTTGATGTTACCTGTATCAGCTGCCATCTGAATCCGAGAACACAGCTGCAGCCAGTAATCGTTAGCACATTTTCTGGCAGTCTGCTGGAATTCATTATGAACAGCTTGCAGGGCCTGTAGGTTGCACTCACTGGGACAAGCTTTATATGCAGTCAAGGCTCTCCTCTTTTCCTCAATAGCTGGCATCAGCTCTTCTGAGTGGGCTTCAAACCAATCTGCTGTCTTTCGAGTCTCCCTGCCGAATACTGATAAAGCAGTGTTATAAACAACATTCTTAAAATGTTCCCAATGTTTAGATCCATTATCTTCAGCAGGGCCAGGAAGAGCTTCCTTGAGTACATGGGAGAATTCCTCCACTTTTCCTTGGTTATAGGTCTTACTGGTATCAATTTTTGATCTTCTTCCCTTCTTCAGGTGGTGCCATCTCTTTGTTTTCAGTTTTACTTTGCTATACACCAGGGAGTGGTCTGTGTAACAGTCGGCACTCTGATAACTGTGTGTGATTGTAACGCTAGAGATGCTGGAGCGCCTGACGAGAATCAGGTTGAGCTGATGCCAGTGCTTCGATCTTGGATGTCTCCAAGAGACTCTGTGCTGGGGCTTTGTGTTAAAGAATGTATTGCTGACACAGAGACCATAATAGCAGCAAAACTCCAGCAGGCGTTGGCCATTTTCGTTCATCTTTCCAATGCCGAACTGACCTCGGCAGGTGGGCCAGGAGTTATAATCAGCTCCAACCCTGGCATTAAAGTTACCAATGATAGCTATTGGTCTTTTCTCAGGGATTTTCTTGATAGTGGCAGCTAGATCATCATAGAATTTGTCTTTGAGTTCTGCTGGAGATGATAATGTTGGTGTGTATGCACTGATCAGTTTAACCAACCCTGCTGTAGTGTGTAGTTACATAGACAGGATTCTCTCTCTTCCTATAGCAGGTGGGATAATGAGACCTAGTAAAGTATTTCTAACAGCAAAGCCAACCCCACATTCCCTGGTCTCATTTGATGGTTTTCCCTGCCAGAAGAACGTAAAGTTCCTCTCCTTAACAGATCCAGAGTCAGGTAGCCTTGTCCATCCGCAATCTGCACAGTTCCCTGTCGATGACAGCTGTCTTTCGTATAGTGTCCATTTCTTGGAGATAGTCTGAACAGCCAGGATTCATTGTCCTAACATTCGATGTGCCCAACTTTAGGCTTGAGATTTTTTATGTTTATTGCATGGTGTGGAGTCAGCGAAACGTTTCTATCTCTCTCTCAAAAAAAAGTCCAGTAGCCATGACTCAACTTCCAGATACTCACCTGGATGACTGAGAATCTTCACAGATTTGTTTGCTGGTTCCATCCTGATCCGCCTACACCCGGGTAGCTGCCACTTCCTGTGTTGTTCCCCCACTATTTGCAGCAAATGGTCCTCTCCAGGGCACAAGGCCTGGGTAATTCTATATGGAGATTAGGCTGTTACCCAGGCAGCGAAACCCCCCTCTCCATGTAGCTGGAGTGGTCCAATGGAATGGCAAAGCCGATACGATTAGTTCCAGCTGCGTCGCAGGAGTTGCCAGAACATGATTGTATACAGTCATGAACTGTCTCCGGGACTCTGGCTCTGGTTTTTTCCTCGAGGTTGACTCCTGAAGCCTTTTCCAGTGGGGGATATAGCCACAAGGCAGTGGAGGTTTGAAAGAGTTTCCTTCTCCTCTCAAGTTAGAAACATAACTACCAATTTCTTCCCAGCCCCCCAATATCGCCCCCTTCTCCCGGGGGTGCACAGAAGGGATGGGCTATGTAGTCACCGAGCCAATTTTGAGACCTGTGAATTGGTGTGTTGTGCATTTTTCATGTGGCTTCTCTCTCTCTCTCTCGGCTGGTGAGCTAAATGTGCACTCCTCACCGGAATTTTTTTAAATAAAGGCGTTCCTGGTCAAAGCGGTGTTGGCGGGCAGGGCGGGCATATCGTGGGTCTTTTTATTTCCTTCCTTCTCTCGGGCAAAGCAGTGACTGTTGAGGATCAACTGCAGGGAGGATTTCACCATCCGGGCCGCCGTCCCTGGTCGCCGAAACCCCCTGTCGGGTCTTCCTTCCCCCGCCGCCGCCTCCTCGGCCACTCCGCTCGCCTGCGCCCCTTCCTGTCTTCCTCCCGGGCTGCACAAGATGGCAGCTTATCACTGAGTTAAAAAACACAAAGACTGCTATCCTGGAATGTGTTGATCTTACCCATGTATGGATCGTAGTTTCAGCCTAGTTCAAAATGCAGTGCAAAAGGCATGTGAACAAACAGGTCACACAGGATGTACTTGGCACTGTGGCCCCCTAGCCCAGCTTAAGCTCTGCTGACCAGCAAAATCACCAGGCATCAAGCAGAGGTCAGTTCATTCCTGCTGGCTGATATCAGAGAATGACAGGGACCTTTTCTTTGCCAAGTGTGTGTTCCAGTATTCAATAACCGGACAGAGGGCCCTTGTCAAAATGTGAGGCATATGTCTGCTGGTGGCTGAAGCAGTGGGGCTAGCCACTCCCAGTCCCATCTCACATGTATCTAGTCGGATGGATCTGGGTGGGATATATGGATTTTGAGGACCAGTGGAGAATCCAAACCCGGATGTCCTCCAGTAGCACTGGATTATAAATCCATCACCGCCAGACAGCAGAGCCAATTTTGGGAAGGAATACAATGGTGGAGATTATTTCAAGAAGGACATCTAGAACAGAACATGGAGATCTGAGAACCTCAGCATTGTGACTGTGGTGTGTTTGTGTGTGTTTACTGTCTAGCTCTATCCAAATAATACTATGATCTTCAGTGGAATGGACTGACCCGCCCATCTGGCCTGGCCAAGTGATTCAATAGCCTGTATTTTTTTCTCTCAACCTTTCACTGTTCAGATATTTTAGACTTCAAGTCCCATAATTCCTGGCCAGTGGTCATACCAGTTGAAACTTCTTAGAGTTCTCTGAGGGCTATAAGTTAAAAACCATTATACTGTATAGAATTTTGTTTGATCAGCTTCCTCTGAGATCAGAGTTAATATTATCAACAATTCCCCCAGTCTCTTTTTGTTGGCTACATGGAATTGTACAAAGAGAGGGATTATAAAGCAGGAGACTAGCCGTAACATGATACAGGCAGGCTGCATCTGGCACAATATGTCACATGCTGCACATTCATCCCTTACTCCAAAATTCATGCATCAGTGAAAGCATACATGTTGTATAGGTTCATGCACAATAACCATGCATAATGGATAATGAAGACAATTTGGATTGTATGTATATACTACACTGTATGAATTGCTTTATCCCACAGACAATGCACAGTTTTAAAAGCATCTTTTAAGAGACCAGTTATCAAGGGACAAGGCTTTGCTGATCTGATCTGCATCACTTCTACAAAGCTTTTGAGGGATTTCGTGCCATCGAAAGCACACAGGCAAAGGTACGGGGCTGGAACATAGCAGCAATTGCTGCCCTTTTGTTAAGACCTGGCTTGTGTCAGCTGCCAACCAACCCTGAGCCAGAACTTCCCTGACAGAAGGGGTAAGAGAAGAATGAGGACCAATTAGTTTGATGTGACTTTTGGATTCTGCTCCTGGGACTGGCTCATCTCCACAGGCAGACTTTAATATCCTCTGCCATAAACATGGTCCTTCTGTTTTTTATTAGGTGAGGAGAAAAACCCACTATTTATGTCCATGGGAACAATGTTACCAATATCGCTACTGTAAAATGCTGCCTAGCAGTCTCCACTCTGCCTATCTCTTCCTTAAGAACAGGAAAAACCTTCATTGTAGTTAAATGGAAAAGAGAAATAGGGTCATCAGCATACTTGTGATACTTAACCCCTGAATTCTGGATACCTATCTCAGCAATTTCTAGTTCATGTTAGGCAACATAGGAAAAGGAATTGAACATTCAGGTTGTTGTGCCAGAATTCCTCAGGGCCATCTTCTAAGCTTGATCCTACAGAAAGGACCACAGTCACAGAAAACCTTGCTTCCAAGTCTCAGGCCAGAGAAATGAGCTAGAAGAATACTCTGTCCATGGTGCTGAACACTCCTGAGCGTCCCGACAGAATCAACAAGAACTCTTCCATCCAGTTCCTGAAGTAAGTGATGGAAGCTGCCTCTGTTCATAAACAGCACAGCATTGGACAAAGGAGAGGAAAACATTCTGTTGGAAGTCCTACTACATCTGAAAACATCTTGTCAAAAAATAAATTTAATTTGCAAGGTCCATTTTGCATATTGCACAGCAGCAAGCCAATGTGTGTCATTTGCTATACCAAGCATCTTGCTAAGTGTGCATGCATCCATCACAGAGGAATTGCACTTGCAGACATAAACATGTCTAAGTGCCATTTAAATTAGCAGGACTTAAGCTGGTCACAGTTTCAATGATATTTCAATGCACACGACACGAGACTATGCATTGGAGTCAGAGTATACAACGTTCAAGAGTGGATACCAAGCCAGTTTGTTGGGTACAGACCAGAATAGAGGAGTGGGCACTGGGATCAGCTGGCATGAGCCTATGATTCTGAGGGGGGCTGCTCTAAGATAGTATCCTTCAGCACTAAATATTCACGTGAACTTTAGAGGGAAGTACTTAAAATAATTGTTGATGCAAATTTCACTCTCTATCTGGAAGTTGAGGCTCAGACTGACGAAGCTGCTGGGATGAGTAGCAAAACGTTTTGATGTCTCAAGAAAAGAAGTCCAGTTGCCATGACTCAACTTCCAGATAAACTCACCTGGATGACTGAGAATCTTCACAGACATATTCAACCTCTATGGTGTCTCACTGAAAAATAATACGTTCTGATATTGAACTTGGGCAATATTTTTCCAAACACTGTAATGGCATTGTGCATTTATCTGTCATAAGCAGCAATTGTGGCCTCTAATAAAAGGAGCTTTAGTGTTCTAAAATGAATTAAGTCATACTTTCAGTCCACACTGGTGCAGGAATGGTTGAATGGTTTAGCTATTTTGCATATCAACAGCAACAAGGCAAAGCCGCTTGATTTTTTTTGGATGTTATTCATGAATTTTCCCAAAGAAAGGCATGCAAATGTTTTTAATATAAAGAAGGCAGGCCCATTTCTGATCTGAAATTCCCAGATTTCAAATCAGAAGAAATTAGAAGAAGATTTGCTTAGCTGCACAAAAGGCTTTACTTGCAGTTTTCTGGAAACTGAATGCAAAGATTAAGAAGGAGATATTTGAAATGCTGGCATTTTGGCAAAAATAATTTACTTTTGAGTTAATCCTTTGATTTTTGCCATTGTGTTTACATTTGGTTTTCATAGCTTGCACAGTTCTCTGAGTAAATTATTTAATTTCTTGTAAGTGGTCATTATTTTGTGCCAAGTGACCAACCCCTTACCCACTACAGTTCTATTTCTTTTACTCTGTTCTGTTACTTCTATGACACTCACACACCACATGT